>JAWHQI010000261.1:1200000-1675000 GCA_033032865.1 Dactylorhiza incarnata
GCAACATCGAGTTAATGTCGATGCTACTCTGACTAGAAGTCCAAGTGGTCCAGCCCTTCTGTCGAAGTAATTCATGCCGATGTTACATCGAAAGGATATCGACATAGTGGCCAAGGACCTGTCGAAGTATCTTGAGAAATCGGCGCAACTTCCACATCAACTCAGCGCAAAAGGAGGTATTTGTCGAAGCCATCTAAAGTCGACGCAACATCAACTACATTTCGACGCAGATAATGAAGCTCTGAGGTAAGCCTTCAACTCGACGATTACGTCGATAAGGTATCGACACAACGTCGACAAACAGAGTTCAATCAGAGCAAGAATGAATTCAAAGCTGCTCTTACATAATCTCGAAGGTGTGTCGATAAGAGAAAAAGAGAACTCGACACTACATCAAATACAGTCTAAAAAGGTTTCCTTTTCAGCTGTCATTTTGAATCTCTCTCTCATGGCCCACAGTGCTCAAGACCGTTCTCCAACGGCTTAATTATTGCCTCAAATAAAAAGAAGAATTAAAAGAGGACCGAAAAGCATCCTTGGAAACATACATACAGTTGGTGGACGGGTTGTGAATTAAAGAAGGAAAGGAATGTTGGATCTGTAGGCGCCCTTAGAGGGGGGGGGGGGGGGGGGGGGGGTGGAATGAATAAGGGTTTTAAACTTTTTATGATTATTAAAGAAAATTATTCTTTGTTACTACCGCCAGCGGTAGTGTTACCGCTCGGCGTTAGTGACAGAGAAAATTCGTTTAGGTTTAACCAATGAAAAGCAGAGAGCACAAATCAGAGATGAAGAAACAAACATATTTTCATTAATATTAAATTGAAATAGTTATGATTACAGAAACTTTTCCCAATGACGCTTGGACAGAGGCGACCAATAAATATTCATTTTGTTTTCTATACCGACTCGTATCCCCATGAACCGGTTGGCATTAGCCGATCTCTCCCCAGATACGGCCTCAAGCCGCTCTAGCCAATCTATCACCAGAAAGGCCTCAAGCACCCCCTAGATCTACTCCCTAGACCCAGTCGCGGTGCGGGGAATTCCTCCCTAAGTCCTACCTAGACCTAGTCGCTGTGAGGCGAATTCCCCCTAGTCCCCGCAAGGCCCTAGTCACCGTGTGGCGAGTTCCTCTACCGAACAAAAGATTTAAAGGTTACAATTAGAAAATAAAACAAAAACACAAACTTGAAACTCCCTCAAAAAGAAGAACTTGATGTCGATGTAGATGCGGTCGGATTGGTTTTCAAGTTCTTTGCGTTCACGAACATTGACGGAGTTCTTCGGGTTACTTGGAAGGCTCTCATGAGTTCTCTGAATGTATGGCTTCAATTCCTTCTGCAACAGCAGGCGCCACGGAGGAGGCGCGCATCTTTAAATAGAGTCAGCCACTACCGCCTGCGGTAGTACTACCGCCCCGCAATAGCCACATTAGGCAATGATCAAGCACGTAGATCGGGCATCTTAGGCAACTTTTGAGGGTCAAACATTGAGCTCCGCCTAGCTTGCCGCGGTAAAGCTAACGCTCCGCGATAGCGAGAAAATCTTCCTTCAGCCAATATCTCCTTCCATATTTGCTCCTCAATCACATGCATACGGGAGGATTCCAAAAGCTACCACCGGGCGCTAGTCCTTAACGCGCCGCGATAGTACTTGCTAAAATAGCATCCCATCGACATTCCTTTTTCTCCACTGTTTCCGTCTCGTCAAATGTTTCCATTTATGCTAGCGCCAGCGGTAGTGCTAACGCTCCGCGGTAGAGCACATCTCTTTTTGTCGGACGCATCTTCGTCGAACTGCCTCACATTTCGTCGAGCGCTGCTTTCATTTCGTCGAATGAACACTAGCGCCAGTGGTAGTGCTAACTCTCCGCAGTAAAGCATGCATTTTCGTCGAGCGCCGTGGTAGAGCATGCAGTTCGTCGAACACCGCGGTAGAGCATGCAGTTTGTCGAACGCAATTTCGTCGAACGCCAGTTCGTCGAATGCAGTTTTCATTTCGTCGAACGCCAGTTTCGTTCTCAGCGGTTTCCTTCTCAGCGGTTTCCATCTCAGCGGTTGTTAACGCGGGGCGTTAACAACTATCGCGAGCGGTAGCTTTTTTTTCAGAGAATCATCATCAATCAGCATCATATTCATAGGGTTATATAACTATAGCACCTGCACACTATAAACACAAGCAAGATCAAATACAATAGGATTTGTAATTGTCAAACCAAGAGATGCGGAAAGCATGTTCCAACAAACTCCCCCTTTTGATAATAACAAATCCCTTTAGAAATAAATAGTTCAGAAGATAGGAATTGTGTTTATTAAAAAGGATAAGCATGAAATTTAAGACATGTGCATATGCTCCCCCTACAACAAAACTTCCTATGAACTTGACTTCCCCAAACATGTGAATTTCTTTCAAATTTATTCTCCCCCTTTTGGTATTATCAAAAGAGGGTGGAGAGAAGGTCAAACGTTAATGTGTGCAATAAATGTGTAGAGAGGGGATGAACATGATAAAGAGATAAATGCTTAGGGAAAAAATACAATATATAGAAATGAGAAACAATGTGAAGAAATTGTCATAAAGAAACCACTTGTTGGAAAAACGTATTCATGATCGAGCGAACAAGTAGTAAAGAGGTGGAAAACATTAAGAAGTATGTTTTTGAAGTGAACATCTATATAAGAATGGTGAAGCATAGTAGATGATTAAGAGTTTTAGATATAACAAAATAGATGTTGTAGCAATTTAAGTACACAAAATGATTTCAGTTGAAACATAACCATACACTTGTTTTGAGATGGAAATATTCATGATCGAGCGAAAAGAGAGAGTAGCACAGCGGAAAGAATATAGGATAAGCGTGAAAGAACATTAATTAATGAATATATAAAAATAATCACTTGCCTTTTTTAAATTAATTTTAAGAGGTGTAGTACTTGTTTAAGGGAGATGCAATGTTGTGTGACAAGTACATGTAAAGAATAAGTATGAAAATAATGTAGGCAAGTAGGAATGCGAAAAGTTAAAACAAGGTTAAAAATATTTTTGTAATAGTTTAACTATTTCAACAATATATATATCTAGACTTTTCACATTTGAGCATTTTAACTTTGAAAATTTTCATAACTAATAGGCAAGCATGATTTAACATATTCAAAAAGACAATAGCTACAATGTAACCAATTCGTATTTCAAATAAAGAAAAACATTGTAGAAATCATGCATTGCAATCTAGTGCTTTTACTTAAGGTTTTAGAGAATTATGTAATGTTGCATTATGATCCAATTCTCATGAGTAGAAGCTTTATGAAAAACAATGATGTGTGCATAAGGTGTTTTGATAAAAGTATACAAGTGAAATAATCAAAACACATGACATATGTAATGAAATAGTGACAAGAACATTAATGTACAACCCTGTATTCGCCGAGTAGGTTCTCGAAGCACAGGAAGTATTTTAGAACATCGTTCTTCAAGATGAACCAGAGCAGGGAGAGAGGAGGGCGGGCGGTGGAGGTAGAGACCTCTCGCTCCCCCACCCCCAGCAGAGGGGGCGAGCTCCACTCACCCCCCGTGCCCCCAGCAGTAGGGGGGCGAGACCCCAGGGGGGCGAGTCGCTAGCGCCGGCGGTAGCAATACCGCCGGGCGCTAGCCAATTCTCGCCCTGCCCCAAGGCAGGGGGGCGAGCTCCTCTTGCCCCCACCCCCAGCAGAGGGGGCGAGCTCCACTCACCCCCCGCGCCCCCAGCAGCATGGGGGCGAGACCCCAGGGGGGCGAGTCGCTAGCGCCGGCGGTAGCAACACCGCCGGGCGCTAGCCAATTCTCGCCCCGCCCCAAGGCAACGAGCTCCTCTCGCCCCCACGCCCCAGCAGAGGGGCGAGACCAGCAGGGGGCCGCCCCTAGCTGAGTCTCGCCCAGCCCCAGTAGAGGGGCGAGACCAGCAGGGGGCCGACCCCCGGGTCTCGCCCCACCCGGTTAATAGGCTTGCCGAGCCCTTGGTCCAGTTCATAGTGCCTCAACCTTCAACCTAGAGCTCTCCCTTGTGGGGAGTAAGTGTTGGTCGCCCCTCAGCTTGCTGAGGGCCCCAAACTCCACAGAGACCGAGGCTTGTTCATCAAGTTGCCAGTTTCAATAGTTTTGGTGCGGTGAGCGTGGAGTGTGACCGATCCAAGAAAGCCTCAAGCTGAGCTCCATGGACGGAGGTGGAGGAAGTTCCGACCCAAGTCACTCGCACCCCCCGGTGGCTGGAGTGACGTTGGAGATGTTTGAAAATCTCAAGCGGGAGGTCATGCACACCTTGTAGGTAGCTTTCGCCTCGATAAGCGAAAGCAGGAGAGAAAGTGGACAGGAGGTCTCGCCTCAGCAGGTTGGCGAGAGCACCCTCGGGCAGCCTTCCAGGAAGGAGGTGCCGGGAGGGGCGAGTGGGGAGGTCCCAGACCCCCACTCGCCGAGACCTAAAGGGGCGAGTGGGGAGGCGTCAGGCCCCCTCTCGCCCAGCCCCAAGGGGGCGAGTGGGGAGGAGCCAGGCCCCCACTCGCCCAGCCCCAAGGGGGCGAGTGGGGAGGCGCCAGGCCCCCACTCGCCCAGCCCCACGGGGGCGAGTGGGGATGCAACCAGCACCCACTCGCCCAGCCCCAAAGGGGGGCGAGCACGGGAGGTCTCTTTTGTGAGCTGATCCTCTCGGCCCCGATTCCGGAGGGGTTCAAGGGGGCAGAGATGTCTCACTACTTCGGCAAGGATGACCC
Source organism: Dactylorhiza incarnata (assembly GCA_033032865.1). Taxonomy (NCBI): domain Eukaryota; kingdom Viridiplantae; phylum Streptophyta; class Magnoliopsida; order Asparagales; family Orchidaceae; genus Dactylorhiza; species Dactylorhiza incarnata. The sequence goes on from JAWHQI010000261.1 coordinate 1,204,746, forward strand.
CGTCTTACACATGCAGTGGTTTGAAGACATGGTCTCCATCATGCCCATGTTGGACGCATTCAAATGTCGACTCTTCGCGACAACTCTGAAGGAGAAGGCTAGAGATTGGTTCCACCAGCTCCCTGCGGGATCCATCTATGCCTTTGAAGACTTGTGTCGAGGCTTCCTGCTACGCTTCTCGACATCAAGGAAGAGGAAGAAAGATGCTGAAGCACTTTTCAAGATCAAGCAAGAGCCAGAGGAGTCGCTGGCTCACTATCTGGAATGGTTCAGGGAGGAGGTTCTCCTCGTCCAAGAAGTACCCGGGTATACCCTCAAGCTCGCCTTCATGGTGGGGCTGCGGGAGGGCTTCTTCAAGATGGACCTCAAGAGAAGAGCTGCTTTGTCCTTTGAGGAGTTGATTGAAAGGGTGGCAGAAGAAGTTGAAAGTGAGGAGGCCAACCCGGAGTTCACAAGAAGGCTGGCCAAGCTGAGTGAGCCAGAGGCAAGGCAGCATGGGAGGAAGGTAGAGGCTCCCAAGAGGAAGTTCGACCAAGAGGAGGACAGCTTTCAGGAAGAGGGGGCCGACCTCCCGAGGTGGAGGCAGGGGCAGAAAACACCCCCTCCACCGCCCCAGCAAACCATGTCAATCGGCCAAAGAAGAAGAAGGAACCGCGCAGGAGGATGAGGGGGAATCCGAATGGAGTTACCTTACTGTGACTTCCATCAGGAGGAAGGCCACGCGACATCCGCCTGCCCCGAGTTCTTGGAAATGAGGGAGGCAAGGGGCCCGAAGACGCAGCGTGAAGAACCAGAGGAGGTCGAGGAGGACCATGCCTGGGAGTAGAAGTCCGAGTCCCGGTCTCCGTGCTTAGTTTTTTCTTTGAGTCCATGTAGTATGATGGAGTGTTTCCATACTAAGTTTTCTTGCATGTAACCGGATGACTAATGTAATAAAAGTTCTTTTTCAAAGTATTGTTTGCCCTTGGATGGTTCCGCTGACCGGGCTCTCGCTAGCCGGCAGGACAGGTTGACCTCCCAGGGAGGTAAGTGTTTTTCCCCTCGGATGGTTCCGCTGACCGGGCTCTCACTAGCCGGCAGGCCAGGTTGACCTCCCAGGGAGGGTAAGTGATGTTCCCCTTGGATGGTTCCGCTGACCGGGCTCTCACTAGCCGGCAGGCCAGGTTGACCTCCCAGGAAGGGTAAGTGATGTTCCCCTTGGATGGTTCCGCTGACTGGGCTCTCACTAGCCGGCAGGCCAGGTTGACCTCCCAGGGAGGGTAAGTGATGTTCCCCTCGGATGGTTCCGCTGACCGGGCTCTCACTAGCCGGCAGGTGCAGGTTGACTTTCTAGGGAGGACAAGTGTTTTCCCCTTGGATGGTTCCGCTGACCGGGCTCTCACTAGACGGCAGGACGGGTTGACCTCCTAGGGAGGTAAGTGTTTTTCCCCTTGGATGGTTCCGCTGACCGGGCTCTCACTAGCCGGCAGGCCAGGTTGACCTCCCAGGGAGGGTAAGTGATGTTCCCCTTGGATGGATCCGCTGACCGGGCTCTCACTAGCCGGCAGGCCAGGTTGACCTCCTAGGGAGGGAAAGTGATGTTCCCCTTGGATGGTTCCGCTGACCGAACTCTCACTAGCCGGCAGGCCAGGTTGACCTCCCAGGGAGGGTAAGTGATGTTCCCCTCGGATGGTTCTGTTGACCGGGCTCTCACTAGCCGGCAGGTGCAGGTTGACCTCCCAGGGAGGACAAGTGTTTTCTCCTTGGATGGTTCCGCTGACCGGGCTCTCACTAGACGGCAGGACAGGTTGACCTCCTAGGGAGGTAAGTGTTTTTCCCCTTGGATGGTTCCGCTGACCGGGCTCTCACTAGCCGGCAGGCCAGGTTGACCTCCCAGGGAGGGTAAGTGATGTTCCCCTTGGATGGTTCCACTGACCGGGCTCTCACTAGCCAGCAGGCCAGGTTGACCTCCCAGGGAGGGTAAGTGATGTTCCCCTTGGATGGTTCCGCTGACCGGGCTCTCACTAGCCGGCAGGACAGGTTGACCTCCCAGGGAGGGTAAGTGATGTTCCCCTTGGATGGTTCCGCTGACCGGACTCTGATGATTACTTGGGCTTCTTCTTTTTGTTTTATAAATAAAAGATAACCTTTATATTAAGAGTTTAGAATTGGCGGATATTTTCGAAGAGTCTCGCAAGTACTCCTACTTTGAGAAATTAACCGTTATCCTATCGAAGGATAGAAGTAACGATCTTTTTCTTCTTTCGGAATATTGACAATTACGCTTCGGCTACAATGCCGAATTCTATTGAATTGAATAGTAGAAAAGGAGAGTTTTGCACTAAATGAGTTTGAAAAGCTGTGTTTGAATTTTTAGTCCAAATTAATCATTTGATAAAGGCAAGTATACCTTATCGCAAGTAATACAGGATATTTTTAGAAAATATCGGGATCGTATATTTCCGCGGGTCGTGTTGATTATGCTACTTCGAGGGACGAACTATTATTTTATCGGAGTAATATTTTTAGTTGGTTTAACTAGAGTTCTAAATGATAAAATGCGAAAGATGATTTAAGCGATTTACTAGAGTTCTAAGTGATGAGAAATATAGCGCGCGACGTCGAATTACCTTGAGACGAAAATAGATTTTTCGTAGAATTAAAAGTGATGACTTTTCAAAATATTAAGATGACTTGGCCGTGGAGGTTCCATAATTATGAACGCTCCTCTCTCGAGGGTACGCCCACCTGAGATTATGAATATTCGACCGAACTCTCGTTCTACAATCGAATGTTCTTAATACTCGCTTTATGTTGCGAACCCCGCTATTGGGTTTTTATTTCCAATTCGGGAGAGTTACCTCGTCCTCTCTCGAGGGTAGAGCGCACTTCTCTTTACCCGTGAGTGATCAGTCCGTACACACGAGCCTCTCGGCTAACTAGGTACGAAAACGGAAATGAAAACCACACATCGATTATGTGGCTCCACTCAACGTGATTCTCGGGTAAACCTTAAGCGTTAATTATTTTAGAAAGAGATGTTTTAATTTTTATAGAAAAACTATTTTTGTGTCCCAATGCTCTTCGACGTCGTGCGCTAAAGGAAATTAGCCACTCATCGGAATGGAGACGGCATTATCGGTTGAAAAATACATGTTTGATAATTAAAGCGGATATAAGCGGATAAAAAGGAAATAAAAAGACTTATATAAAAACAGTAATAATATCCGTCCCAACCACCTTAAACAAGTGCTAAAAAGTTCTTAGCCTCTTATTTAAGAAGGGGGTGGTATAGAAATGAAAAGACTTATAAAGGTGCAGAAATAATATCCATCCCAACCGACTTAAATAAGTGCTAAAGTAAATTAGCCTCTTATTTGAGAAGGGGGTGGTATATAGCAGTTATATAAAGACTGAAATAAAAACTAAGCTACAAAAAAGGAAAATACTATCTCATACACGCACACACTCTAAAAGAAACTGAAAAAGAAAGCGTTTAAAATGAAAGCGATAAAATAAGGCGAAAAAGAAAACGATAAAACTATTTTATGAAAGCTTGTAAATCTAAGCTATGAAAACAGTAAACCTAGATTATGAAAGCAATAAAACTAACTATAAAAGCAATAAAACTAAATTATGAAAGCAATAAAGCTAAACTCATACACGCACACACACTAACATTAATAAAAAGAAGATGATCCAAATGAGAAAAACATCATTTTATTTCTGAAATCAGCATTACAACTAGACTAGGAAGACGAAAAAAAACTACAAACGAACTTAAACTGAATTGCAGAAGAGAAGCTCACAATCACTCAAAAGAACTCACAATACAACAAAAACCACTCAAAATTTGGATGAAAATTACTTCAGCCGAGCCCCTCTATTTATAGGGAAAATTTGAGTTTTACACGCCCTAGGTCACGGGCGTGACTTGAATGTCACGGCCGTGACTTAGGGCGTGACATTTGCTCGGCTGTATTCGCCGCCTTCTGGAAGGTCTGGCCGTCAAACATGGCTGCACACGGGCGTGACTTGGTATGTCACGGGCGTGACTTGGTGAGTCACGGGCGTGACTATGGGTGGCTGATGTCGGCAGCATGGGTGCGGCTTCGAGACGTGACGCGCTGGCAGCTCACGGGCGTGACTCTGCTGGAACACGGGCGTGACTTGTAGAGTCACGGGCGTGACTTGATCAACTCTTCGAGATTTCACCTGAAAACGGCTGCCAGCTGGAAATTTGGCTTTTAAAATTACACGCCCTTGGTCACGGGCGTGTCTGAGGGCGTGACCTGTGAAAATTTTGCAAAAAATTGCAAAAACAAAAATAAAACTAAGTTAGAAACCAGAAATAATAAAGAAGCAATTTATTCATTAATTTACATAGAAAATTCACAATATTAATTAAAACTATACTAATACTTATACCAAAAATACATATATTTTATTACTTATCAAATACCCCCATACTTAAGCTTTTGCTATTCCAGGGCAAAAGTAAGAGAGATCTATACGGGTTTAACATAAGTTCTAATTTTTGGCTATCGTTTTATTTTAATCATAAGAGACTGAAAAATAAAAATTCGGAGTAATAAGAGTTAAGTCCTAAATTATGCAAATGATTTAAGTAGAAGAAATGTCCTGGCCAAAAGACTTCTTAATTAACCAAATAGCAAACAAAATTGCAATCATTAGTAAACGAGATTAGATCGAAATTATAATAACCTTTGTTTAAAGAAACATAAAGGAAAAATATAAGTTACTAATTATGCTCTCAAATGATTTTTTGAATTAAAACTAGAAACAATAATTTGGTTAAGGGAAAAGGGGGTAAAAAGCCTTGGCAAATAGAAGAGTACTTGGATTAGGGGTGATGAATTGTATCATCTCACCCCTCTTATAAAGTTTCCTTTGACTCCCATCGTTGGTGTACGAGGGACGAGGGAAAATTGACCTTTTTAATTAACCCAATGCCTGTGTTTACGGAATTTGCAATTCCCATTGACATAGGATTTCTTTTAACAAATATTGGGTGCCTATGTTTACGGAATTTTTGTATTCCCATTGACATAAGATCTTTTTTTTTTCTTCTTTTTGTGTTTTTGCCATGCTAAATTGGTGTATACAAGGGGTTTTCAAGAGAAATTCTAGAATAATAAAAAAAAGTTTTGAGAGCAACCTTAGTAAGTTGAATATTCCTAGATTCCTGAAGACATAAAGTAGGGATAATTGCAGTCTAAAGTTGTTTTGCTAACATAATACACATGTCTCTATTTTAGCTAGTAGAAGTAGTGCTTGATAACAAAGCCTCTATTTAAATTAAAAACACAAGATATTCTTTAAAACTTAACCCCGAACGTTTAAATCTATCGATCTTAGATAAACAAACAAATAGTAAAACGAGCGATTATGAAAATCCACAAACATATACTCTCGAAACTAAATGCTTTAAGAATAAAAGTAAAGTAGGGTTTATTATTTTTGGAGTTTTTTGCTTTTATTTTTTTTTTGTTTTTATTTTTTTTTTTTTGTTATTTTTTTTTTTTTTTTCAACTACAAAAAATACATATTATTTTTTTTTTTTTTTGTTTTTTTTTTTGAAAACGGGAAATACACCCCCATACGTAAAACCCAACATTGTCCCCAATGTTGTAATGTAAGTATGAAGAAGAGAAAATAACAATGCAATATATACAAAAGGAAAAAGGAAGCAAAAAGGCATCCCTGAAGTAAAGTTGGCGGGGTCGGAAGAAACCCTGCAAAAATAGAGAAAAAGCATAATAAAAATATTAGATAAATATGGGGTGCCTCCCACGAGCGCTTTGTTTACCGTCGCGTAGCTTGACGCATTTGGCGTGGTGAGATTATAAATTGGGGAGGGTTAAAGATTCTGTGTGTCCGTCCACCGGATCGCCCGCAAGATATAGTTTTAAACGATGGCCGTTGACTTTAAAATCGCCTTTTTCGGGGTGAGAGATAAGAACGGTCCCATACGGCCAAACCGCTTTGACTGCAAAGGGGCCGGACCAGCGGGATTTGAGCTTACCCGGAAAAAGACGAAGACGTGAATTATAAAGAAGGACAAGATCGCCCGGCGCGAAAGTTTTTGGAAATTTAATTTTTCGATCGTGGTAGAACTTAGAACGCTCCTTATAAAATTTATTACTCTCATAAGCGTTCGCACGCCATTCATCGAGTTCATTGAGTTGGAATTTCCTATTCTCGGAGGCTAAGTTCGAATCGAGATTTAAAAATTTTAAGGCCCAAAAAGCGCGGTGTTCTAATTCTACCGGTAAATGGCACGCTTTGCCGTAGACTAATCGATAGGGCGTACAACCGATAGCGGTCTTGTATGCCGTACGATACGCCCATAACGCGTCGTCGAGTTTTGAGGACCAATCCTTCCTATTTAAAGAGACGGTTTTTTCCAGAATGCGTTTTATCTCGCGATTTACTACCTCTACTTGGCCGCTCGTTTGGGGGTGATAGGCGGTGGCGAGCTTATGCGTGACGCCGTATTTAGATAAAATTTTTGAAAACTGGGCATTGCAGAAGTGCGTGCCCCTATCACTTACTATTGCACGGGGCGTGCCAAAGCGAGAAAATAATTTTTTTAGAAAATGGACGACGACTCGCGCATCATTGGTGGGCAGAGCTTGCGCTTCCGCCCACCTAGATACATAGTCGACCGCCACTAAGATATAGCAATTATTAAAAGAAGGAGGTAGGGGGCCTACAAAGTCTATGCCCCACAAATCGAAAATTTCGCATTCTAAATAAAAATTTTGGGGCATCTCGTCACGACGGGAGATGTTACCCGACCGCTGGCAGCTATCGCATATACTCACAAAAGTGTGAGCATCCTTAAAGAGAGTGGGCCAATAAAAGCCTGACTCTAACGCTTTCCGCGCGGTCCGGTTGGCTTGATAATGCCCTCCAGCCGGCCCCTCATGGCAGTGTCGCAATATTTGCGCACCCTCCTCGCTGGAAACACATCTTCGTATCACTTGGTCTGCGCAGACTCGAAAGAGAAAGGGGTCCTCCCAAAAGTAGTTTTTTAAGTCAGAGAAGAATTTCTTCTTCTGCTGAGTCGAAAAATCTTTTGGAAGGACCCGCGCGACTAAATAGTTCGCGTAATCTGCGAACCAAGGGGTAGAGGAAGTTTTGGTATTATTTATGATTAAAAGTCGCTCCTCAGGAAATCGATCATCTATTTCGGGTTCGACGAGCGCTTCTGCGACGGGGTGTTCTAAACGTGAGAGGTGGTCGGCTGCTAAATTTTCAGCCCCCTTCTTATCCCGGATCTCTAAGTCAAATTCCTGTAAAAGGAGGATCCATCGAAGTAAGCGAGGCTTAGCATCAACTTTGGCCAAAAGATATTTCAAGGCGGAGTGATCAGTGAAAACGATTACATGTGAAAGGGTTACGTAGGGTCGGAATTTATCAAAAGCAAAGATGACGGCGAGAAGTTCCTTTTCCGTTGTGGTGTAGTTAGCCTGTGCGGCATTGAGTGTGCGAGAAGCGTAATATATTGGATGAAAATATTTATTTACGCGTTGGCCTAAGACAGCTCCTACTGCGATATCGCTCGCGTCGCACATAATTTCAAACGGAAGAGACCAATCTGGCGCCACCAGAATTGGAGAATTGATAAGTTGCTTTTTAATAAAATTAAACGCCTCTACGCAGGCCGTGTCAAAAATGAATGGGGAATCTTTTTCCAGGAGGTGAGTTAGCGGTTTGGTTATTTTTGAAAAATCTTGAATGAACCGCCGATAAAAACCTGCGTGGCCAAGAAAACTTCTAATTGATTTGACGTTCGAAGGAACAGGAAGTTGTTCAATTATAGCGACTTTGGCCTTATCGACCTCCATCCCCTTGGAAGAAATTTTATGGCCGAGGACTAAACCCTCTCGGACCATGAAGTTGCATTTCTCCCAGTTCAAGACTAAGTTCGTCTCCTCGCACCGTTGGAGGACTCTATCTAAATTTTTTAAACAATTTTTAAAAGAGTTTCCAAAGACGGAGAAGTCATCCATGAAGACTTCCATTATGTCTTCTACTAGCTCGCCAAATATTGCCAGCATACATCTTTGGAATGTAGCTGGCGCGTTACAGAGGCCAAACGGCATCCTCCGATATGCGAAGGTGCCGAAAGGGCAAGTAAAAGTCGTTTTTTCTTGGTCCTCGGGTGAAATAGGGATTTGGAAAAATCCCGAGAGACCATCAAGGAAGCAATAAAAAGGGTGACCGGAGAGACGCTCTAAGATTTGATCAATAAACGGTAACGGAAAGTGGTCTTTTCTGGTGGCATCGTTTAGTTTTCTGTAGTCGATGCACACCCTCCAACCCGTAACAGTACGAGTTGGGATTAATTCGTTATTCGTGTTTGCCACGACCGTTATACCGCCCTTTTTCGGGACGACTTGTACGGGGCTTACCCACGTACTGTCGGAAATAGGATAGATAATCCCCGCATCAAGGAGTTTAATAATTTCAGTCTTAACGACTTCCCGCATGTTCGGGTTAAGTCGTCGTTGAGGCTGAATTGTTTTGCGGGGGTTTTCTTCGAGAAAAATTTTGTGGGAGCAGAATGAGGGGTTAATTCCCCTGATATCGGAAATTTGCCATGCAATTGCACGGCGATGTTTAGATAAAACTTCAACCAATTCGGATGTTTCTGAATCAGTTAAAGTAGAAGATATTATAACCGGAAGCTTTAAGTTCGCGGCTAGAAAAGCATATTTTAGATGGTCGGGGAGTTGCTTAAGCTCCAAGACCGGAGGTTCTTCGTAGGAAGTGGAGATTTTTAAATCTTTCGAGTCGAAAGGCTCGAAAGGCGAATCTGGCGGTAATTCTTCTAAAGGAGGTTGATTCGCCAGATCCGAATCGTCTATCATTAAGGATAGCAATTCTGAAAGAGAAGAACACTCGTCCACAAACGCGGATTCCAAATTGAAACAGGAATCATCATTCGATAGTGAGTTCCGCATGGAGGGGTTGATATGTAAAGTAACTTCGTCGTCTCCAACTCGAAGGAGGAGGCGACCGTTACTGACATCGATTAACGCACGGGAGGTTGCGAGAAAGGGGCGACCGAGGATGATGGGTACCTCGACGTCCTCCTCTATGTCCAGGATGACAAAGTCTACCGGGAAGATAAACTTGTCAACCATGACCAGAACATCTTCCGCTACCCCGATTGGGTACTTTACCGAGCGATCCGCGAGTTGGATGCTCATTTTTGTCGGACTCGGGACGCCTAAATTGAGTTTTTTGAAAAGAGAAAAAGGCATCAAATTGATGCTGGCGCCTAAGTCTGCAAGAGCGTACTTTATTAACATATTGCCAAAGAGACACGGGATGGAGAACCGTCCCGGGTCGTTTAGTTTTGGCGGCAATTTGTTAAGGAGAACTGCCGAACATTCCGCATTAAGGGAAACACGCGAAACATCCTCGAGTCGCTTTTTATTAGAAAGCAACTCTTTAAGATATTTCGCATATTTCGGCATTTGGGAGAGTGCCTCGCAGAAGGGGACGTTTATTTGAATTTGTTTTAAAATACGCAAAAATTTTTGATAATTTTCGTCCTCCTTCTCTTTATTAATTTTAGACGGGTAAGGAATTCGAGGACTCGAAACATTTGGCACAACCGGAGAAGCTGGAGCAATTAGAATCGAAGAAGAGGGTGGAGGGGTCGGAGGCGAAATGCATACCTTAGGCTCAACCCGCAATGGGGAGACGACCTCCTTGCCGCTTCGAAGGGTTATAGCGTTGGCATTTTCCCTTGGGTTTGGCTCTGTATTCCCTGGTAAAGCTCCGTATGGCCGCTCGGAGACCATCTTTGCAAGTTGTCCAACCTGGTTTTCCAAGCTTTTAATCGATCCGGTAAGATTTCGGATATTTGAATCGTTGGACGCGATGTATTTAGACAAAATATCTTCGAGCGGCGAAGGTTTTGGAGGAGGAGGCTGGAATCCCTGCGGAAATCCTTGCGGAAATCCCTGAGGATTCATATTTTGGGGCCTCTGAGCATTGTTAGGATTGCTCCAGGAGAAATTAGGGTGGCTCCTCCAACCTGGATTATAAGTATTACTATACGGGTTGTTATTAGGGTTGAAGGGGGGCCTAACCGGATTACCGAGGTAATCCACCGATTCTTCGATTACGTTATTATTATTATTATTATTATTATTCCAAGCGGGAGTGGAGGAGGAAACAGTCATCTCCGCCACCTGCTTACTTAGCCGCTCTACCTGTGAGGCTAAGAAAGTAGTGGCGTCCACTTCAAAAAGACCAGCCGGTTTAGTAGGACGCGACCTTGGCACGTTCCATTGGTACGCATTCATGGCCATTTCGTCGATCAGAGCTTGAGCGGTCTCTGGGGTTTTGTTGTTTAACGTTCCCCCGGAAGCCGCATCAATCATCTGCCGTGTAGAAAAATTTAAACCATTATAAAACGTTTGGACCTGTAGCCAAGTTGGTAGCGCGTGATGAGGACACCTACGCAAATATTCCTTAAAACGCTCCCAAGTCTCATAAAGAGACTCGGAATCGAATTGCACAAAGGATGTGATATCCGTGCGTAGTTTTGCGGTTTTTGACGGAGGAAAATACTTAGTTAAGAAAAATTCCGTCAATTGGGCCCACGTGGTTATGGACCCTCTCGGAAGAGAAGTCAACCATGATTTGGCCTTTGACCGTAGCGAAAATGGAAATAAGCGTAAACGAATGGCGTCATCAGTGACGCCATTAATTTTAAAGGTGTCGCATATTTCTAAAAAGTTTGAAAGGTGCTGATTTGGGTCCTCATCTGGCAAACCGTCGAACTGAATCGACTGTTGTACCATTTGAATTATGCTGGATTTTATTTCAAAATTATTATTATTAACTGTCGGGCGAGTAATACTGGATCCTGTATCTTCCAAATTCGGCCGGGCATAATATGCCATGGTCCGGGCCGGGGCCGCATTTGGAATTGGATCGCCCATATTTACAGTATCTCTGATTGACTCTTCGGGGGTTTCGAGTAAGTTTTGATCACGAGATCGGATGCGCTCACGAAGAGTGCGCTCGATTTCGGGGTCAAAAGGAATAGTCGAATCGTCCGAGGAGTTTCCTCGGGTCATAAACTAAAAAATAATATTTTTGGATTTTCTGTTTTATTATTATTATATATTTTTTTTTTTAATATAAGTTTTTATATTTATATAATTTTTTTTTTATTAGTTTTGTAACCTCTTTTTTTTTGTGCCTTTTTTTTTTGTAATATATAGATAAGGAATAAAATTAATAGCAGTTCCTACTTTCAAATAACAACACAAAGGTCCCCGGCAACGGCGCCAAAAACTTGATGATTACTTGGGCTTCTTCTTTTTGTTTTATAAATAAAAGATAACCTTTATATTAAGAGTTTAGAATTGGCGGATATTTTCGAAGAGTCTCGCAAGTACTCCTACTTTGAGAAATTAACCGTTATCCTATCGAAGGATAGAAGTAACGATCTTTTTCTTCTTTCGGAATATTGACAATTACGCTTCGGCTACAATGCCGAATTCTATTGAATTGAATAGTAGAAAAGGAGAGTTTTGCACTAAATGAGTTTGAAAAGCTGTGTTTGAATTTTTAGTCCAAATTAATCATTTGATAAAGGCAAGTATAGCTTATCGCAAGTAATACAGGATATTTTTAGGAAATATCGGGATCGTATATTTCCGCGGGTCGTGTTGATTATGCTACTTCGAGGGACGAACTATTATTTTATCAGAGTAATATTTTTAGTTGGTTTAACTAGAGTTCTAAATGATAAAATGCGAAAGATGATTTAAGCGATTTACTAGAGTTCTAAGTGATGAGAAATATAGCGCGCGACGTCGAATTACCTTGAGACGAAAATAGATTTTTCGTAGAATTAAAAGTGATGACTTTTCAAAATATTAAGATGACTTGGCCGTGGAGGTTCCATAATTATGAACGCTCCTCTCTCGAGGGTACGCCCACCTGAGATTATGAATATTCGACCGAACTCTCGTTCTACAATCGAATGTTCTTAATACTCGCTTTATGTTGCGAACCCCGCTATTGGGTTTTTATTTCCAATTCGGGAGAGTTACCTCGTCCTCTCTCGAGGGTAGAGCGCACTTCTCTTTACCCGTGAGTGATCAGTCCGTACACACGAGCCTCTCGGCTAACTAGGTACGAAAACGGAAATGAAAACCACACATCGATTATGTGGCTCCACTCAACGTGATTCTCGGGTAAACCTTAAGCGTTAATTATTTTAGAAAGAGATGTTTTAATTTTTATAGAAAAACTATTTTTGTGTCCCAATGCTCTTCGACGTCGTGCGCTAAAGGAAATTAGCCACTCATCGGAATGGAGACGGCATTATCGGTTGAAAAATACATGTTTGATAATTAAAGCGGATATAAGCGGATAAAAAGGAAATAAAAAGACTTATATAAAAACAGTAATAATATCCGTCCCAACCACCTTAAACAAGTGCTAAAAAGTTCTTAGCCTCTTATTTAAGAAGGGGGTGGTATAGAAATGAAAAGACTTATAAAGGTGCAGAAATAATATCCATCCCAACCGACTTAAATAAGTGCTAAAGTAAATTAGCCTCTTATTTGAGAAGGGGGTGGTATATAGCAGTTATATAAAGACTGAAATAAAAACTAAGCTACAAAAAAGGAAAATACTATCTCATACACGCACACACTCTAAAAGAAACTGAAAAAGAAAGCGTTTAAAATGAAAGCGATAAAATAAGGCGAAAAAGAAAACGATAAAACTATTTTATGAAAGCTTGTAAATCTAAGCTATGAAAACAGTAAACCTAGATTATGAAAGCAATAAAACTAACTATAAAAGCAATAAAACTAAATTATGAAAGCAATAAAGCTAAATTCATACACGCACACACACTAACATTAATAAAAAGAAGATGATCCAAATGAGAAAAACATCATTTTATTTCTGAAATCAGCATTACAACTAGACTAGGAAGACGAAAAAAAACTACAAACGAACTTAAACTGAATTGCAGAAGAGAAGCTCACAATCACTCAAAAGAACTCACAATACAACAAAAACCACTCAAAATTTGGATGAAAATTACTTCAGCCGAGCCCCTCTATTTATAGGGAAAATTTGAGTTTTACACGCCCTAGGTCACGGGCGTGACTTGAATGTCACGGCCGTGACTTAGGGCGTGACATTTGCTCGGCTGTATTCGCCGCCTTCTGGAAGGTCTGGCCGTCAAACATGGCTGCACACGGGCGTGACTTGGTATGTCACGGGCGTGACTTGGTGAGTCACGGGCGTGACTATGGGTGGCTGATGTCGGCAGCATGGGTGCGGCTTCGAGACGTGACGCGCTGGCGGCTCACGGGCGTGACTCTGCTGGAACACGGGCGTGACTTGTAGAGTCACGGGCGTGACTTGTAGAGTCACGGGCGTGACTTGATCAACTCTTCGAGATTTCACCTGAAAACGGCTGCCAGCTGGAAATTTGGCTTTTAAAATTACACGCCCTTGGTCACGGGCGTGTCTGAGGGCGTGACCTGTGAAAATTTTGCAAAAAATTGCAAAAACAAAAATAAAACTAAGTTAGAAACCAGAAATAATAAAGAAGCAATTTATTCATTAATTTACATAGAAAATTCACAATATTAATTAAAACTATACTAATACTTATACCAAAAATACATATATTTTATTACTTATCAGACTCTCACTAGCCGGCAGGCCAGGTTGACCTCCCAGGGAGGGTAAGTGATGTTCCCCTCGGATGGTTCCGCTGACCGGGCTCTCACTAGCTGGTAGGTGTAGGTTGACCTCCCAGGGAGGACAAGTATTTTCCCCTTGGATGGTTCCGCTGACCGGGCTCTCACTAGACGGCAGGATAGGTTGACCTCCTAGGGAGGTAAGTGTTTTTCCCCTTGGATGGTTCCGCTGACCGGGCTCTCCCTAGCCGGCAGGCCAGGTTGACCTCCCAGGGAGGGTAAGTGATGTTCCCCTTAGATGGTTCCGCTGACCGGGCTCTCACTAGCCGGCAGGCCAGGTTGACCTCCCATGGAGGTAAGTGTTTTTCCCCTCGGATGGTCCCGCTGACCGGGCTCTCACTAGCCGGTAGGCAAGGTTGACCTCCCAGGGAGGGTAAGTGATGTTCCCCTTGGATGGTTCCGCTGACCGGGCTCTCACTAGCCGGCAGGCCAGGTTAACCTCCCAGGGAGGGTAAGTGATGTTCCCCTTGGATGGTTCCTCTAACCGGGCTCTCACTAGCCGGCAGGCCAGGTTGACCTCCCGGGGATGGTAAGTGATGTTCCCCTTGGATGGTTCCGCTGATCGGGCTCTCACTAGCCAGCAGGCCAGGTTGACCTCCCAGGGAGGGTAAGTGATGTTCCCCTTGGATGGCTCCGCTGATCGGGCTCTCACTAGCCGGCAGGCCAGGTTGACCTCCCAGGGAGGGTAAGTGATGTTCCCCTCGGATGGTTCCGCTGACCGGGCTCTCACTAGCCGGCAGATGCAGGTTGACCTCCCAGGGAGGACAAGTGTTTTCCCCTTGGATGGTTCCGCTGACCGGGCTCTCACTAGATGGCAGGACAGGTTGACCTCCTAGGGAGGTAAGTGTTTTTCCCCTTTGATGGTTCCGCTGACCGGGCTCTCACTAGCCGGCAGGCCAGGTTGACCTCCCACGGAGGATAAGTGATGTTCCCCTTGGATGGTTCCGCTGACCGGGCTCTCACTAGCCGGCAGGCCAGTTTGACCTCCCAGGGAGGGTAAGTGATGTTCCCCTTGGATGGTTCCGCTGACCGGGCTCTCACTAGCCGGCAGGCCAGGTTGACCTCCCAGGGAGGGTAAGTGATGTTTCCCTTGGATGGTTCCGCTGACCGGGCTCTCACTAGCCGGCAGGCCAGGTTGACCTCCCAGGGAGGGTAAGTGATGTTCCCCTTGGATGGTTCCGCTAACCGGGCTCTCACTAGCCGGCATGCCAGGTTGACCTCCTAGGGAGGGTAAGTGATGTTCCCCTCGGATGGTTCCGCTGACCGGGCTCTCACTAGCCGGCAGGTGCAGGTTGACCTCCCAGGGAGGACAAGTGTTTTCCCCTTGGATGGTTCCGCTGACCGGGCTCTCACTAGACGACAGGACAGGTTGACCTCCTAGGGAGGTAAGTGTTTTTCCCCTTGGATGGTTCCGCTGACCGGGCTCTCACTAGCCGGCAGGCCAGGTTGACCTCCCAGGGAGGGTAAGTGATGTTCCCCTTGGATGGTTTCGCTGACCAGGCTCTCACTAGCCGGCAGGCCAGGTTGACCTCCCAGGGAGGTAAGTGTTTTTTCCGCTCAGATGGTTCCGCTGACCGGGCTCTCACTAGCCGGCAGGCTAGGTTGACCTCCTAGGGAGGGTAAGTGATGTTCCCCTCGGATGGTTCCGCTGTCGGGCTCTCACTAGCCGGCAGGCCAGGTTGACCTCCCAGGGAGGGTAAGTCATGTTCCCCTTGGATGGTTCCGCTGACCGGGCTCTCACTAGCCGGCAGGTGCAGGTTGACCTCCCAGGGAGGACAAGTATTTTCCCCTCGGATGGTTCCACTAACCGGGCTCTCACTAGCCGGCAGGTGCAGGTTGACCTCCCAGGGAGGACAAGTATTTTCCCCTCGGATGGTTCCGCTGACCGGGCTCTCACTAGCCGGCAGGTGCAGGTTGAACTCCCAGGGAGGACAAGTACTTTCCCCTTGGATGGTTCCGCTGACCGGGCTCTCACTAGCCGGCAGGTGCAGGTTGACCTCCCAGGGAGGACAAGTATTTTCCCTTCGAATGGTTCCGCTGACCGGGCTCTCACTAGCCGGCAGGTGCAGGTTGACCTCCCAGGGAGGACAAGTATTTTCCCCTCGGATGGTTCCGCTGACCGGGCTCTCACTAGCCGGCAGGTGCAGGTTGACCTCCCAGGGAGGACAAGTATTTTCCCCTCGGATGGTTCCGCTGACCGGACTCTCACTAGCCGACAGGTGCAGGTTGACCTCCCAGGGAGGACAAGTGTTTTCCCCTCGGATGGTTCCGCTGACCGGGCTCTCACTAGCCGGCAGGTGCAGGTTGACCTCCCAGGGAGGCTATATTCTTTTCTCCCGAGGTGGTCTCGCTAGCCAAGCTCTCGCTAGCCGGCAGGGTTGAAAGACCACTCAGGGTGGCTGTATGTTTTTTCCCAATGTGGTATTGCTAGTTGGATCCTCGCTAGCCGGCAGGGTTGGAGGAACTCTCGGAGATGCTATATGTTTTTTCGAGATCGCACCGTTAGCCGGATTCCCAGCGACACTCGTCGAATATGCAGGGTTGGACATTTCTTTCCGAGCTTGTACCTCGCTCGAAAAGAGCGGGGATTGTGTACAACCCTGTATTCGCGGAGTAGGTTCTCGAAGCACATGAAGTATTTTAGAACATCGTTCTTTAAGATGAACCAGAGCAGGGAGAGAGGAGGGCGGGCGGTGGAGGTAGAGGCCTCCCGCTCCCCCACCCCCAGCAGAGGGGGCGAGCTCCACTCACCCCCCGCGCCCCCAGCAGCAGGGGGGCGAGTCGCTAGCGCCGGCGGTAGTAATATCGCCGGGCGCTAGCCAATTCTCGCCCCGCCCCAAGGCAGGGGGGAGAGCTCCTCTTGCCCCCACCCCCAGCAGAGGGGGAGAGCTCCACTCACCCCCCGCGCCCCCAGCAGCAGGGGGGCGAGACCCCAGAGGGGCGAGTCGCTAGCGCCGGCGGTAGCAATACCGTCGGGCGCTAGCCAATTCTCGCCCCGCACCAAGGCAAGGGGGGCGAGCTCCTCTCGCCCCCAACCCCTCCAAGGGGGGCGAGCTCCTCTCGCCCCCCGCGCCCCAGCAGAGGGGCGAGACCAGCAGGGGGGCCGCCCCTAGCTGGGTCTCGCCCAGCCCCAGCTCTAGCAGAGGGGCGAGACCAGCAGGGGGCCGACCCCCGGGTCTCCCTCCACCCGGTTAATAGGCTCGCCGAGCCCTTGGTCCAGTTCATAGTGCCTCAACCTTCAACCTAGAGCTCTCCCTTGGGGGGAGTAAGTGTTGGTTGCCCCTCAGCTTGCTGAGGGCCCCGAACTCCACAGAGACCGAGGCTTGTTCATCAAGTTGCCGGTTTCAACAATTAAGAATATAATCTTATAATTACTTTCACACATCACATCTAGAATAAAGTTTCAAAGCACAAAATATAAGTACAACTACCAAGGTGCTTCGCCCACAGAATGCTCTTTAAGACTTATCAGGGAGCGAAGTAGTGCTTGGGGGATCACATAAACATTTTTATAAGATTTTATTTTAGTGATCCGGTGTACAAATAGAAGTGATAAAAAGTATGTTTGCACAAGACACTTTACAATTCTCTCCAAGGTGCTCAACCTCACAATGCTCATTAAGACTTATCAGGAGTGAGTGGTGTTTGGTGGAGTTATCTTTGGCATATTATTACTTGATTTTTGTTGGGGCCAAAAGGTCTCCGAATTCACTTATTGTTACAAACATTAATATTATTGAAATAACACTTCTATGTTGTGCATGCAATTTATTTTTGAAAGACGGTGTAGGTAATTTAGACATACAACTTAATATGTTAAAACTATTACACTACACAATCATGCAAGACTAAGATTATGAGCACATGTAAATTACCAAAAATAGTGAGTGAATGAATCATTGATTAACATAAAGCATTACTCATACTTAGAGACATGCTAGGCAATCATACACAATTATCTATAGACTATTTCATTGCACATAATCAGATTAAGGTCAAGGCATGACAAAAATAATGTTCAGAAAATTTGAAATTAAAATTAGACATTGAAGCAAATCCTTGTGAGCATGCCAAAATCAATTTTGACCATTGGAAACGAAGTAACACAGATGTATGCTCTTGTGAAGTTTTATAGTCAAACCATAATTTTGTAAAGAGTTAAAGCAAAACAAATAACAAAAACATATTTTTAATCATTTTGAATTATTTGAATGTTTTTTGATTTGTTTTACAGTTTTTTTATTTTTAGAATTTTAACAGAAAATGACACGAACTGAAAAAACATGAAAAAGAAACTGGAAATTCAGAAATACCTACTACCACCAGCGGTAACCAGCTATCGTCGGGCGGTAGTGACAGAGCTCAAATTTTTGGGAAAACGTGAAATTTTTCAGAATTTTTCTTATGAATATAGTTGTGCAGATCAGTGACAGTGTGATTCAGTACAGAAATCAGATATGTGAGGTCATAATAACACGGATTTTGCACGATTCAGTATGAATGTGCAAGACCCCAAATTCTAGTCTAAGGTGTCACAATACACTTTCAAAATACTTGTGTTTTTCACATGCATGAGAGTTCAGAAATAGATCATATGAAAAACATAAGATAACATGTTTGAGCACAAATATGCATGAGTGAAATGATCATAAATAAGTGAAATAATATTCATGCAATGTATACCACATAAGTATGTCTAAGATCAAGATGCCCTAACAACATGTCTACACTCTAGCCCTCTACTAAGTGACGGATGGGCATGAGGAGCTGCACGCATACCATAGGTTGGGGTGTTAATCCCACATGCATACAAAAGACAACGCTCACCCTAGCACTCTTTCCCCCCAGTGCCTCGCAAGGCCCCACTGGAACCCTCCCCGGTTAAGGACAAGACATGACTTAGAGGTTAGGTTTCTAATGCACACAATCCCGCGCCCTCACTATAGTGAGACACATAATGTGGTTAAATGATCGTGTGCATACTAAGCATTTAATCTTATTGAACCAATTTTTAAACTATGGCTTTTATGCGAGATTAATTTTTTATTAGATTTGATTTTAAATCAACATAGTTATAATGAATTTTAACTTTCAATTGTTTTTCTTTAAGATTGATTTATTATGTCATCATTATATAACTAGCATGAAGGATAGTATTGATTAGCTGATAATGCTAGAAAACAAGAGTTTGATCACAAGTTTATGCCGTAAGATTTATTGTGTTAATGTTGCATGTATTCAAACCTAGTCATTCAAATTTTGGACATAGAATGAAGTGACGATTCTAGTTAATTTATTATTTTAGATATAAAGATGATTCTATGATCTTCATATAAATGAGATACATGCAAAACGTAATTGATTCATATAATGGTCATGATCACAAACTATTTGATGGAATCAATAGGATCTTTTGTAGATATTTAATATTTGAGTTAAAAAGATCTATTGAATTGGCAAGATTATTATACATGATCATGAATTTTAACACATAGGAATTATATACTCATAATTAATTGTTCATGATGATATAAATGAGATATTATTAAATAATTTTCATATTCATCCTTTTTGAATGATTAGAGAGAAATATTATAAGGTGAAAACTTAAGATAAATATAAAGAGAAAAATATTTTTGGTTATTTAGAAAGGTTTTGTGAATTTTCTCTTTGATTTTTTGAAATCGTAAATAAATCACGTATATATATAGTTTTATGAAAGTATAGTGATGATAAAGGTAATACAATAATTTTTCAGAAAATAATATTCTAGATAAATCAGAATAAAGGAAAATTATGCTACTGCCAGCGTTAGAACCTAACGTCAGGCGCTGGCAACAGAGTTGAGATTCTTTATTTAAACACAAATGATTTTTGCAATTTTTCAATTCCGATTTGACATGATTATGATTAAACATATTAGGGGTAGTCAAAATAACGCAAATATATTAAATACCTAAGTAAACCTTGCGCATTTTATAAATTTAGCCTAATACCCCTAAAATACCATTTAAATCCATTTCGACAATTATTTCATTAGTCTTAATAATACATAACAAATTTAGGATTTAATTTATATATGACTTTCATTGGAAATGGATCTAGAAGGATAAACATAAAAAGGATAAGTAAATCACTTGAAAAATGATATGACCTTTTATTCAACTTTATTCAATTTGATTTGTTTATGAATTTTGGTTTAATATGTGAAAGTCATATCACAAGTTATATAAAATGATCATATCATGATGGTTCAACAAAAAGGAAAAATAAACAAAAAATAGGTTAGGCATATCTTGATGTAGAATAATGATATATCATTTTTAGTTGATTTCTACTTCATGCAAATGATTGGATACTAATGAATGAGAGATTTAGGTATCCAAAGAGGACCGGGTGTGACGGTTCCTTTGGGTACCCAAATACATCGTGTTTGCTTTTGGGGAGATATGATTGAATGGGCCCTTTTGATTTGAGTTTGTGTTTCCTCTTTAACTTTGGGCCGCCATTTAAACCTTGGTTTAATATTGTTTTTATTTGTCAAATTTCCATGATGATTTTGCAAAAAATTATTTATAGGAAATTTGTTTATCTTTAAGTTTATGTTGGGAGAAAGATGATGTCGTAAATGATAATGATTTGGAATTTCATTTTCAATCATTTGATATTTTTCATTTCCTTTGTTAGGCTTAGACATATTATGAAAATTCACATTTAACTTATTTTTGGAATTTGGTTGAAATTGTTGATTTATGTGTTGAGAATTTTTCTTTATAATTTTCTTAAGCAAGTTAACTTTTGTTTCCAATTCATAATTTTTAGCTTTGAATTCATGTCTAGCCTTATTATAGGCCATTGTGCCATTTTTGAGAGTGGATATGATAGACTCAATATGATTGTTATATTCGTTTCTAAAGTCATCAAAAGTTTCACCCGTCTCTTTAATTTCAATTTTATAGTTTTTGCACATATCACAGTTATTTTTTAACGATGAATTTTCTAAAGACAATTTTTTATTGCGTTCTTTTACACAAATAAATTCCTTTTGAAGTTCCTTGTATATTTCTTTAATATCATTACAATCAAAACATGATATAGAGTTTTCAAATGAAGAGCATGATGGAGATACAAATATTTCATTTTGGATTCTACATTCACATTTTCTTTCAAAGTTTTATTTTCTAAATGTAGTTTTGCATTAGCCATTTTTAGTTTCTTAATCTTACGTTTAGTAGTATGTAGTAATTGTAATGTAGAAATAGAAGTACAGAAAATGGAATTTGATTTCCTTACATTGCTTTCGGGAGAGGCACGATTTGAACATATAGTTTCTTTGACAACTTTTTGGCACTCCACTTCCGAAGACAGTACTTCTTCTTCTCTTCCATTTGATGTGTGCTCCATTGATCCGTCATGAGAGGAGCATTCTTGAAGACTTGTGCAAGCTTGCATATTCTTCGGTTCTTGCGATTATTCCATACCTGTATAAGGAGAATCATAAGTTCTTTCAAGAAAATTCCAAATCTCATATGCGGTATGTAACGTATAAAATTTGTTTGAAAATATTTTGATCTAACGCACAAAATATACTATTCATAGATTTTGCATTTAATACAATTTCATTTCTAGTTAGTACGCTAGGTGGCTTCTCAAAAGTAATATTCCAAACTTTTTCATCTAAGGCCTTAAGAAAGTTTTTCATTAATATTTTCCACCATTTATAATTTTTGCCCATAAATAAAGGTGGTGATAATACTTTTTCATTTATATTAAAATTTTCCCCACTAGTAGAAGCAAAATCATGATCAAGAGACGCCATTATTCTCGATTGTTAAGCCGATTTGGAATAAATTGCCTCTGATACCACTTGTTGGATCTGTAGACGCCCTTAGAGGGTGGTGAATAAGGGTTTTAAACTTTTTATGATTATTAAAGAAAATTATTCTCTGTTGCTACCGTCATCGGTAGTGTTACCGCTCGGCGTTAGTGACAGAGAAAATATGTTTAGGTTAAACCAATGAAAATCAGAGAGCACGAATCAGAGATGAAGAAACAAACATATTTTCATTAATATTAAATTGAAATAGTTATGATTACAGAAACTTTTCCCAATGACGCTTGTAAAGAGGCGACCAATGAATATTCTTTTCATTTTATATACCGACTCGTATCACCACGAACCGGTTGGCTTTACCCGATCTCTCCCCAGATACGGCCTCAAGCCGCTCTAGCCAATCTATCACCAGAAAGGCCTCGAGCACCACCTAGATCTACTCCCTAGACCCAGTCATCGTGTGGCGAATTCCTCCCTAAGTCCAACCTAAACCAAGTCGTTGTGTGGCGAATTCCCCCTAGTCCCCGCAAGGCCCTAGTCATCGTGTGGCGAGTTCCTCTACCGAACAAAAGATTTAAAGGTTACAATTAGAAAATAAAACAAAAACACAAACTAGAAACTCCCTCAAAAAGAAGAACTTGATGTCGATGTAGATGCGATCGGATTGGTCTTCAAGTTCCTTGCGTTCACGAACATTGACGGAGTTCTTCAGGCTGCTTGGGAAGGCTCTCACAAGTGCTCTGAATGTATGGCTTCAATTCCTTCTGCAATAGCAAGCGCAATAGAGGAGGCGCGCGTCTTTAAATAGAGTCAGCCACTACCGCCTACGGTAGTACTACGGCCCCGCGGTAGCCACATTAGGCAATGATCAAGCACGCAGATCATGACATGTTAGGCAACTTTTGAGCGTTAAACATTGAGCTCCGTCTAGCGCGTCGCGGTAACGTTAACGCTTCGCGATAGCGAGATAACCTTCCTTCAGCCAATATCTCCTTCCATATTTGCTCCTCAATCACATGCATACGGGAGGATTCCAAAAGCTACCGCCGGGCGTTAGTCCTTAACGCGCCGCGATAGTACTTGCTAAAATAGCATCCCGTCGACATTCCTTTTTCTCCACTGTTTCCTTCTCATCAAATGTTTCCGTTTAAGCTAGCGCCAACGGTAGTGCTAACGCTCCGCGGTAGAGCACATCTCTTTTCGTCGGACGCATCTTCGTCGAACTACCTCACATTTCGTCGAGCGCTGCTTTCATTTCATCGAACGAACACTAGCGCCAGCGGTAGTGCTAACGCTCTACGGTAAAGCATGCATTTCATCGAGCGTCGTGGTAGAGCATGCAGTTCGTCGAACGCAGCGGTAGAGCATGCAGTTCGTCGAACGCAATTTCGTCGAATGCAATTTTCATTTCATCGAACGCCAGTTCCGTTCTCAGCGGTTTCCTTCTCAGCGGTTTCCATCTCAACGGTTGTTAACCCGGGGCGTTAACAACTAATGCGAGCAGTAGATCTTTTTTCAGAGAATCATCATCAATCAGCATCCTGTTCATAGGGTTATAAAACTATAGTACATGCACACTATAAACACAAGCAAGGTCAAATACAATAGGATTTGTTATTGTCAAACCAAGAGATGCGGAAAGCATGTTCCAACAAGGACGAGAAATTGTCTATGCAAAATACTTAACGGCACTTGTTTTATTCTGTGTGTGGAATTGTTGGAGCATAATACTTAGTGTTTTGTTATGTTTGCACAAATAGGATAGAAATATTTTTTAAATCTCTATTCACCCCTCCCCCCCCCCCCCCCCCCCCCCTCTAGAGTATACTCAGAGGCACACTGTGTGTTGGAGTCTATGTTCCGCATCTCTTGGTTTGAGAATAACAAATACCGTATTGTATTTGATCTAGTCTTTTGTGTGTTTATAGTGTCCAGGTTGTACAGGTTCAATGAGGAGACAAGTCCTCGTTCATGGGCATGATCCAAGAGTGTGTACACATTAGAAAAAGCAAAAGGATGAGTTTTGTGTGCTGATCTTAAAATGACCATAACTTTCAATCCAGGAAGAGTTACAGAACGGTCCACCCCATTTCGGAGATGAGAACGACTCAATCTACAGTCTGGAGAAGTTTCGAACGACAAAAATGAAGAGGAGCTGTCAGAATTCCGACAGCGATGTCGCCCAGGCGACAGCGCAGAAGTTACAGTAACTGCCCACACGACAGCACGACGAACAACAGTTTGGGGATGTCGGAATTCCGACAGCGATGTCGCCCAGGCGACAGTGAAAATCTATAAATGGGTTCATTTTGTTCGTGCATTCAGAGCTTTGAGAATTCCAAGTCCTTTCCTGAGTGCATACGAACCAGAGAGCTCCAGAACCTCAAGAACTCTCATTTGTGCTGAGAAGCTTTGAAATTGAAGACGAGATCGGACGCGCTTCTACATCAACGATCATCTCGAGGCTTCAACCTTCCTTTCAGAGATCTGAATTTCTAGGGAGTTCTTATTTTATTTTGTATTTTCATTTATATACATTTCACTTTGTATTGGTAGAGAAATCGTCTCCTTGTGCGTGACGTCTAAGTCCTTGCGTGGCTTAGGGGAAAATCGCTTCCTTGTGCGGAGCGTCCAAGTCCTTGCGTGTCTTGGTAGGAAATCGTGGCCTTGTGTGCTACGTCTAGATCTTGGGAAGATCTAGAGGATAGGCTTGGGCTTGGTCTAGGGAGAGACAAGTGATAGCCTTCCGATCCTTGGGAGAAGGATTGGTAAACAAAAATTGTCAAAAGTTTATTATCTTATTTGTGCCTTGATCTTAAGCATTGTTAAGATCATTTTTATTGTATGTGAATTTCATGATTAAAATATTATGCCTTTTCTTTAATTGCAAATTTGGTTGCTTAATCTTTAACTTAGAAATTTGTGTTTGATCTAATTTAAAAATTTCATAGATTGTAAATTTTTATAAGTGATTTTTAGAAAAGCAAAATTTGTTTTAAAAATTCTTAAGTAAAAAATCATAATTTAAAAAGGCCCTTATTCACCCCCCCCCCCCTCTAAGGGCGCCACAAGATCCAACACGTGGTATCAGAGGTAGGTTATTCCAATACGGCTTCACAACCGGGAATAATGGCGATTCATGATCTCGCATCTTCTAGAGGGGATAATTTTTATGAAAATGAAAAATCATTATGTCCACCATTATTTATGGGTGAAAATTATAATGGGTGGAGAATACTTATGGAAAAATTTCTTAAATCCTTGGATATTAAAGTTTGGAATATTACAATTAAAATGCCCCCAAATATTTTAAATAAAAATGAAATGTTTTTAAATGCCAAATCAATGAATAGTCTATATTGTGCATTAGATCAAAATATTTTCAAACTTATTTATACACTTCCTAATGCTTATGAAGTTTGGAAATTTCTTGAGAATTCTTATAGTCTTCCTTCCGCAGATGATGCCTGTGAGCAATTCCTTATGGATCCAAGAGAAGAAGACAACGTCACAATATTGGACTCAGTTGATGGTAAAACATCAAGCAAAAGAGAAGACGGAAACTATAGCAAGGTAAGAAAATCTAAATCTTCTCTTTTAGTAACTAATTCTATTTCTACATTTCTTGTTCTTAAATTTGCTAAACGTAAAATTTCAAAGTTGAAACATGCTAATTTCAAATTACGTTTAGAAAATAAAACTTTAAAAGCAAACGCTAAAGTGGAATCTTATATTGATGTTTCAAATTCTTGTTCATGCTCTTTAATTGAAAATGGTAAACCTTGTTTTGATTATAATACATTTAAAGAAGAACTCAAGGTTTTGGAAAAAGGTCTTTTAACTTCAAAAGAGCATAATGAAAATTTGTTAAAAGAAAATGATAATTTAAAGGATAAATTAGAATCATTCAAAATGTTTATTCGAAACTTTTCATGTAATAAAACATCTTTTATTTCTAGTTTATCAAATTATCAAAAGTCTAAAAGCTTAACTTCATATTATAAGAGTACGTCTATAAGAAAGAATGAAAATGAAAATCATCAAAATAAGAACCAATCATTTAAAACATATTGTAACCCACTTTTTCAACATTCAATTCTTAAGAAAGACCATCACTCTTATAAACACTCAAAGAATCAATATAATAAAATTCATTATGATTATCAACATCAATGTATTTTGAAAAATAATTTGAATAAACATAAATCCCAAATGAATTATTTTTCAAACAACTATCATTCCAAAAAGATGTCAAATAATCATAATATGAATTTAAAAGATAAACAACCAAA
Organism: Dactylorhiza incarnata; assembly: GCA_033032865.1. NCBI lineage: Eukaryota > Viridiplantae > Streptophyta > Magnoliopsida > Asparagales > Orchidaceae > Dactylorhiza > Dactylorhiza incarnata. The sequence goes on from JAWHQI010000261.1 coordinate 1,230,638, forward strand.
GTATGAATGGAGGCCCAAAATTAAAAACGAAACACTAACTCCACTTGTAAAGGCCCATTCATCACTATCTCTCCAAAAGCCTACACGATGTATTTGGGTACCCAAAGGAACCATCACACTTGGTCCCCTTTGGATACCTAAGTCTCTCATTCACTAGGAATCATTATATTGCATGAAGTAGAAATTAATTAAAAATGAAATATCAGTACTCTACTTCATGATATGCTTAATTGCTTTTTCTTTTGTTTGTTTTCTTATTTTTGAGCCAAAACGCTAAGGTCACTTAGATATATTATGAAATATGACTTTTACATTTTAAGCCTAATGTTTATCAAATCAAAATTGAATTAAATTGAACATAAAGTCATAATTTTTAAGTGATCTATCTTTTCTTTTTGTTTTATCCTCTTTAAATCCTTTGCCTATAAATGTCTTATATTATCATTATAAATTGAATGCTAAATTTTCTAAATGATATTATCAAGACTAATGAAATTACTTTCAAAATTGGATTTAAATGGATTTTTAGGGGTCTTAGGCTAAAATATTAAATGCGCAACTAATTGCATATTTGTCTATTTATCGTTGCTACATATAATAGCCCCTATATTGAAAATCATAATCGAAAAAAATTAGAATCAAATAATATAAAAAACAATGTGTTTTAAATTAAATATAGTAACTCTGTTGCTAACGCCGGGCGTTATCACTAACGCTGGCGGTAGCATTTTTTCCTAAAAATTCTGATTTTCTCTGAAAATTTATTTTTACTATCATTGTTGTCAAATACCTTGTATTTGTTTTGTCTAATTTCTAAAAATTAAAATAAAAAAGAAAATTTACAAAATGATGAATATGATTTCACAATCACCACCATGATCTATTAATATCCTATGCTAAAATTCACTATAATCATATATCATAATTCATGATCCATCAAGACCTATCTTAAATCAACTAATTCTATCAACCTTGGGAATTATGAAATATATAATTGCAATTGGTATTATAGTTTCATATCTTGTTTTGTGTGTGTGTGATGTGCATCTTTATTGTTTGCATGAATCTCATTATCTTTAGACCTATGAATTAACTTGATATCAACAAGATGAAATCAAATAGAATTATCACTTCTTTCTAGGTCTATGAAAATTCAAAACTCTATGTTTGAATACATGCAACTCAATCTTATATTTGTCCATCTTTACTTAGCTTTGCACCATGTTGCCCTAATTCATCACACTAGCATTATCACGTACCATAGATAGAAATCAATGCTCATGCTAGTTATATCTTGCAATGATAAAGTAAATTATATCATTAAAATATGAAAATCTTATTTTCCTTTGTAGTTATTTGCATGAATAAAACTTTTCTAAATGAATTTAAAATCAACAATCTTCGATAAAATTGTAAATCCAAAACTAATCATGAAATTATAACACAGTTAATATATTTAAGACTTACACGCTTAGTATGTCCATAATCAATAAACCTATGACATGTGTCTCACAATAGCGAGGGCGTAGGATTGTGTGCATTAGAGACCTAACCTCTAAGTCATGTCTTGTCCTTAACCGGGGAGGGTTCCAGTGGGGCCTTGAGAGGCACTGGGGGAAAGAGTGCTAGGTTGAGCGTCGTCTTTTGTATGCATATGGGATTAACACCCCAACCTACGGTATGTGTGCAGCTCCTCATGCCCATCCGTCACTTAGTACGGGGCTAGAGTGTAGTCATGGAGTTAAGGTATCTTGATCTTAGATATACTTATATTATATTCATTGCATGAACATTATCTCACTCTTTATACATAAATCATGCATATTTTTTTATTCTAACATTGCATCATGTGTTTGCATATTTTAATATTTCGAGCTTTAATGATTTTACCAAACACAAGTATTTGAAAAATCACCAAATACATGCTAAAAGAGCCTTCAAATCTAATCAATATACTCTGAAATTTCAACTGAAGGAAGGTCTCTTTATAATACAAATGAATTGAGAAAAATATTTTTCAAAACATCAAGAAATGCAGTTCTGTTTTGGCGTTAGCTCCTTTGCTCCAAATTTTTTTTTTGTTTTGAATTATTTCTGGTATTATTTTAATATTTTGTGTGTTTGTAAAAAGTTTTCTATCTTTTTATTCCTTTTAAAACAAAATTTTATTTCTTTTAAAAAATATATATGTATTTTCTCATACATTATTTTTGTTTATTTCTCTGGCATAGAATATCATTTACTGAAACCGCTATTAAAGACTTCTATGATTTCCAGAGAATATATATATAAAAAAATACAAAATTACAAAACAATTTCAAAGAGCAAAAATATGTTTTTCTTTATGTGTGTTTATTGTTTTGCGCATATATACAAAAAAAATTCAAAAATTTATAAAAAAAAACTGATTGTTATTCATTGCCATTGTCAAGGATGGATGATTAATTATATCAATTAAAGATTAAATACAATGTTTAATTTAACTTTCAAGTTTCTTAAAAACATTGTTTTGTATTTGTCATGCCTTGAAAATTATCTTGTTATGTGCAATGAAATTGATTGTATATAAACATGTGTAGAAATGTTTAGCATGCCTCTAAGTATGAGTAATGTATTATGTTTGCTAATGATTCATTCACTCACTTATTTTTGATAACCTACATGTGTTTACAATCTTATTCTTACATGATTGTGTAGTGTAATAACATAAATAATTAAAATGCCTAAATAGATTACCTACACAACATTGAATTGGTTATTACAATTCTTTGTCTTTCATGCACTTATTCTTTAGAGAAATGTGGTTTAAAATGCTATGTTTGCAAAACAAGTGAATTCGGAGTCCTTAGTCACTAAACTAAAAAGCAAATAATAAATGACAAGGAATACTCCACCAAGCACTACTCACCCTCCTGATAAGTCTTAATGAGCATTGTGAGATTGAGTACCTTGGCTAAGAATTGTAAAGTGTCTTGTAGCAAACAATTTATACACCACTTCTCTTTAGTACACCGGATCACAAAAAAATTTGAAAATAAAGCTAAAAAGTATAAAAGTGATCCCCCAAGCACTACTTTGCACCCTGATAAGTCTTAATAAGCATTGTGTGTGCAGAGTGCCTTGGTAGTTGTACTATTTATTCATGTGCATTGAAATAGTGTGGAAGTAATATTATTTGTGTATTTTAATGTTGTGTTATTTCATTATATATGTCATGTGTTTTTGATTGATTCACTTGTATACTTTATCAAAACACTACTTTGTACACATCATTATCTTTCATAAAACTTCTAATCATGAGAATTGGATCCTAATGCTCATCTACTCAAATCTCTACAAACTTAAGTAAATGCACTAGATAACAAAGCATGACCGCTACAATGTTTATGTTTACTTGAAATGCAAATTTTATTACATTGTAGTTTGTGTATCTTTTCTTGACATTATGAAATCATGCTTGCAATTTTTTATCTTAATGGAATAGCATCTCTTCAATCTTTAACTCAAACATCAACTTTTCAAATTTAAAACTCATTATCCTTTATATGGTTTTATCTTCTAAAATGATGTTTATGTTTAAGAGTGCTTATTATTTTTAACACCGTGTTTTCCTTTAAGCAAGTGGTATCCTAAAATAGAATGCTTACTTTATCATGTTAGCTATGTTGCTTACTATTTTATATTACATCATGCTTATATTTTTCTCAACAAGTAGTATTTAATAAGCTTTTGATTGCATCCTATTTTTCTTCTCGACATAAAATATATTACTCATTATTATACATACTCACTCCTAAACCCTCTTTTGATTCTACCAAAAGGGGAGATTAAATTGCATAAATCTAATATTTAGGGGGAGTGCATTATAATGATATTAAACTCAAAATGGGTATATTTGTAGGGGGAGTAATCATATAGGAGGTGCATACACTATCATATGCTCGATCATGAAAATCCTTCAATAAATGGTTCCTTACCTATCTTAAAAGATATACACTCATCCCTACCCACTTTTGTTAATAACAAAGGGGGAGAAGAAATTGAGAAATCTAGTAAAATAGATATTTAGGGGGAGTAGTTAATAAGAGACACTAATGTAGGGGGGACTTGATATAGAAAGAGTAGGCATTATCGCTTTCAATTCTATCACGCTCTTAATATGTTATTCATGCATATCTTATTACCGCACTTATCTATAAACACAAATTGTCTTAATCTCACTAATTTCTCATACGGGTATTTGTTATTATCAAAAGGGGGAGATTGTTGGAGCCTATGTTCCGCATCTCTTGGTTTGAGAATAATAAATACCGTGTTGTATTTGATCTAGTCTTTTGTGTGTTTATAGTGTCCATATTGTACAGGTTCAATGAGGAGACAAGTCCCCGTTCATGGGCATGATCCAAGAGTGTGTACACATTAGAAAAAGCAAAAGGATTAGTTTTGTGTGCTGATCTTAAAATGGCCATAACTTTCAATCCAGGAAGAGTTACAGAACGGTCCACCCCATTTCGGAGATGAGAACGACTCAATCTACAGTCTGGAGAAGTTTCGGACTGCAAAAATAAAGAGGAGCTGTCGGAATTCCGACAGCGATGTCGCACAGGCGACAGCGCAGAAGTTACAGCAACTGCCCGCACGACAGCACGACGAACAGCAGTTTGGGGCTGTCGGAATTCCGACAGCGATGTCGCTCAGGTGATGCAATATTTTGGCAAGTGCACCGGTCGCGCAAGTAATAATAATGGGGAAGATCCCCGAGTGTCGGTCTCTCAAGGAACATAGTGAGGTGGAGTTAGGTTTCGAGGAAGGACTTGAGATCGAAGTCCTTGGTCGGGGTTACAATGGATGGTTGGTTTGGTTTGCGAATAATAAGATAAAATATTACAACTACTCCTATACAGTGCCGCTATGCAATGCTTCGCTTGGCGGGATGGAAAACTACGTAGGCCTTGAACGCACTACTTCGTGGGGCGGATGGATGAGAAGGCTAGCGGAATGATGGTCGCAAGCACCTCTTCGACAAGCATGACACTAGCAATTGCTAGTGCGGCACCGAACACGGTGGCGGAATGGAAATTAGATGGGGGCGCACCTCAATAAGCACATATGAACTAAATGATTCCAAATAAATGAAATTAACATTAAGCAATATTGTTCATAGCACACATCATCAAAAATATAGAGATTACAAACATTACATCACACAAAGAGAGAAAAAGGCAAGAGATACGACCGAATCTGGAGGCTCGTTGTAGATTCACGGTAGGAAGCACCGGGTTGTCAATCCGCGTCCTAGCTCGGTCCCAACTATCGTCCGGGGTAGAGAAGGCTGTCACTACCTTCCAATGGACCCGTCTTCTCCAGCGTTTTACAATCCGGCCACGTCCGATGCGAAGACCTCTTTCCTTGGCGCTGAAGATGAGTGTAGAATCTCCTCCTTGGAGCTCTTGGATGATGGAGGATGCCTAGGGGCGAAAAACCTGTGGAAGGGGCGAAAACGGCGGACTGGACGGAGTTACAATCAATCTCCTCGCCCTAATTCGCGAGCAGGTTAATATATAGGCGCTGGAATAAACAGTGCGTACGATCAGTGGCACACGACCAATGGTCATGCGCGCTGGAGGTCTGTGATCGTGCGCCTGCCTGGGTGGAGCCTGCAATGTAAGAAATTTATAAAATACCATGTTCGCACGACCAGTGGCGCACGACCGGTGGTCGTGCGCACTATCGTAGGTGGTCGTGCGCACTGTCCGAGACAGAACTCAGAAAATTGATGTTAAGTGCGCACGGACAGCGGCACACGACCAGTGGTCGTGCGCAATAAAACCAGCGATCGTGCGCAGTGTTCCTTTACAGAATTGCACCGGGAACACCTGCACGACTCCTGTTCCAGCACAACCACGAATCCAGCCACTGAAAGTGGCACTTAACAAAGCATGAAAACTACTAAAAATGAAGAACATGAAATAACACCAAAAATGGGCCTAGAGGTGCACTTAGCATGGAGTATCAAATATGAGCTGAAACAGGGCTAAAGTGCAGTGGAATGACTCGAAAAGCGGCCCAGATGAGTCCATAAATGTGTATATGATCAGGACTCATCATCAGGCGACAGTGAAAATCTATAAATGGGTTCGTTTTGTTCATGCATTCAGAGCTTTGAGAATTCCAAGTCCTTTCCTGAGTGCATACGAACCAGAGAGCTCCAGAACCTCAAGAACTCTCATTTGTGCTGAGAAGGTTTGAAATTGAAGACGAGATCGGACGCGCTTCTACATCAACGATCATCCCAAGGCTTCAACCTTCCTTTCAGAGATCTGAATTTCTAGGGAGTTCTTATTTTATTTTGTATTTTCATTTATATACATTTCACTTTGTATTGGTAGAGAAATCGTCTCCTTGTGCGTGACGTCTAAGCCCTTGCGTGGCTTAGGGGAAAATCGCTTCCTTGTGCGGAGCGTCCAAGTCCTTGCGTGGCTTGGTAGGAAATCGTGGCCTTGTGTGTTACGTCTAGATCTTGGGAAGAATTAGAGGATAGGCGTGGGCTTGGTCTAGGGAGAAACAAGTGATAGCCTTCCGATCCTTGGGAGAAGGATTGGTAAACAAAAATTGTCAAAAGTTTATTATCTTATTTGTGCCTTTATCTTAAGCATTGTTAAGATCATTTTTATTGTATGTGAATTTCATGATTAAAATATTATGCCTTTTCTTTAATTGCAAATTTGGTTGCTTAATCTTTAACTTAGAAATTTGTGTTTGATCTAATTTAAAAATTTCATAGTTTGTAAATTTTTATAAGTGATTTTTAGAAAAGCAAAATTTGTTTTAAAAATTCTTTAGTAAAAAATCATAATTTAAAAAGGCCCTTATTCACCCCCCCCCCCTAAGGGCGCCACAAGATCCAACACTGTGCACTTTCAATTGGTATCAGAGGGAGGTTGATCATTAAATGGTTAACACCTTGATCAAAAAGACCTCGTACTCTTATTTCTTTATTACAAATCATTTTACAAAGAAAATTGAGCTCTAAGGACTATGCACCAACAACCCCACAAGTGTGTAACCTAAAAGGGTTTACACTCTGGAAGGCCAGAATAAATATTTACATGAACTAAATTGATGAAGGCATCTTTGATGTTATGATTTCAGGTCCTCCAGCTCCACTCAGACAAGATACTAGTGGAGCCTCAACACTAGAAGCTATCCCAAGGAATGAGTGGACACATGCAAAAAAGAATGCAGAAGCCTATAATGTTAAGGATATGAACATACTATTGTCCACTCTGTCAGATGACATATTTCAGGAAGTGGCTGAATGCCAATATGCAAAAGAAATATGGGATACAATGATCAGTTTAGCTGAAGAAAGTGCTGATGATAAGAAGGGTCCGAAGAATGGAAGAAGTTTCCTAACTAAAACTTGGTGTGACTCAGAATCTGAGTCATGCTCCTCATCTGAAAGTAGACAGGAAGGTACTATTAAAGAAATTTGTCTGATGTCTTTGGGGGCCTCCTCAGATAATAAAGAAGATCAGGTATCATACTTTGATGATTTTGATTTCTCTTCTAATGAATTTAAAACTTGCTTTAAAGAGTTCTGCCAAGATAAATTAGAAGTAGAAAATTAAATAAAAATACTTAGGAAAGAATTAAAATAACCAAAAGTAAAAGGATAGATGAAAATCACTCCTCTGATAATCAACTCAGGATTGTGGTAGGAGAGTTAAGAAAACAAGTAGATGAAATAAAGGCTAAAAATTTAAAACTCAAGGAAGAGCTTATAAAGGCAAAGGCCTTTGAAGACTCACTCAATGGGAGGAGTCAAAAACTCAAAGACATCACACAAAATCTCAACAAGAGATTAAAGCATCTTAGTTTAGGAGCAGACCCATCCACCAGCATAGAAGTCTCTAGGAGACCTGCCTGGAAAAATCTAGTAATTTTTGTTGGATCTAGTGAGGATCAAGTAAGTGAAAATAGTGAAATCTATGAAGAAGTACATGATCACCCTGATAATGTTACAATTTAATAGAGTGAATGTTAATAATCAACAAGGAATACTAAGCAAACATCCTATAGAAAAATCCATAAATAACCATCATCTAGAGAGAATCACTACATACTGATGTCTCTCCTACTCCTGACAAATTAACCATCTTTCAAGGTACACAGGTCCAGGGGGAGCCTGACCTAGAAAATCAGAATAAGGAGCCTGCTTCAAAAAATCAGGGGAGCTCCCAGATACTCAGAGGGAGCCAGCTCCAGTAAATAAGGGGGAGCTCCCAGATACTCAGGGGGAGCCTGCTCTAGAAGTCTAAAGGAACTTGGAAGATAAAATGGATGCATATGTGGTCCAGGGGGAGGCCCAAGAGGATATTCTGAATGTGGTAGCTGAGATTGCTCAGGAAGCTGCCCAGGAGGCGGAAGTAAATGCACAATCTCAGGGGGAGTCTCTCAAGGACAAGATTGTTGAAGAAGCAGAAGAATCTCCAGATGGTGAAAACTTTCCTAAAGATGATGATGAGCCTCTGAAGGTGGCACAAAGGAAGGTTGTTCCAAAAGTATTTTCAAGGAAAAGAAGAACTCCTGAGAAGGATTCTTAAGCTCAGGTATTATGTGATTATTACTTTTGTGGAAAGAACAATATAATTGCCTGACAAATGAATGGAATAGCTTGTGACTTCGGTCTGTCATTTTCTTAAGTTTATATTATCTTGTCTGTATGTTTGTTTATGTAAAAGCATTGTGTAAAATCACTTTAATCAATCTGTAAAATTTGTTAAGATAAATAGGGGGAGATTGTTGGGAAAACTCCTTTGATTTAACTTAACAAATTATCTAAAAAGTGATTTTATCTCTTAGGTTGAATTACCCATTGTATAGTGAGGGTAATCTGGTCATTAGATGTCTTAAGATGTCACGTTAAACCTAGGGTGTCAAGACCATATCAAGGGAAGCTCAATTTGGGTAGAGTTAACAGTTGCGTTGAATAGAAATCGACGCAACATCGAGTTAATGTCGACGCTACTCTGACTAGAAGTCCAAGTGGTCCAACCCTTCTGTCAAAGTAATTCATGTCGACGTTACGTCCAAAGGATATCGACGTAGTGGACAAGGACCTGTCGAAGTATCTTGAGAAGTCGACGCAGCTTCAACTTCAACTCAGCGCAGATGGAGGTATTTGTCAAATCCATCTAAAGTCGACGCAATGTCAACTACATTTTGACGCAGATAATGAAGATCTGAGGCAATCCTTCAACTCAATGGTTACGTCGATAAGGTATCGACGCAATGTCGACAAGCAGAGTTCAATCAGAGCAAGACTGAATTCGAAGCTGCTCTTACATAATCTCGAAGGTGCGTCGATAAGTGAGAAGGAGAACTCAATGCTACGTCGAATACAGCCTGAAAAGGTTTCCTTTTCAGCTGTCATTTTGAATCTCTCTCTCTCATGGCCCACAATGCACAAGACTGTTCTCCAACGGCTTAATTATTGCCTCAAATAGAAAGAAGAATTAAAAGAGGATCAGAAAGCATTCTTGGAAACATACATACAGTTGGTGGACGGGTCGTGAATTAAAGAAGAAAAGGAAGAGAAATTGTCTATGCAAAATACCTTTTCAGGACCTACCAGAAAAGGAAATCAATTAAAATTAAAGAGGGACAATAAAAGGGATGAGCACAAAGAGAATGATGGGGCATTCATCACTATCTGCTTGAGTTTTTTGATTAGGGCTTCCACTTATTCTTCTTCTTCCTCCTGGAACCCTAATAGAGAAAAAAAAAGTGAAAATAAGAACAGCTCTCCCTCTCTTAGAACAGAACAATTGAAGGTTGCTCTTCATCAATATCACATAGCAGTTAGATTTCAATCAGAATGAAGAGAAAGTATCTGGCAATCATAGATCCTGCAAATCATCACAATCATAAGCAGGAATTCATCATCAGCAGATCCAGTGAAAGAATATAGAAGCTGGTCTTGAGATAGGCTTCATAAGAATTCTGAGAACAGAATTCTTCTTCCTCTCCCTTCTTCTTTCTCCTTCTCATTCTCAACTGTAAAAGAGTTTTAAGAATCCCTCTTCCAAATGATTCAGTGGTTCAAGATCTCCTTATCAAAAGATCTGGTTGGTTCATGATCTCCTTATCAAAAGATCAGTGGTTCTAAGAGTCTCCTTATCAAAAGACTCAGGCACAGGTGGTGCATTCCTACCAAGTGGTAGAAGAGAGGAGTACCCACATTTTGGGGAACCTCTATAAAATCTGTGTCTTCTGGTTGTAAAGTTTATGTGCTGTCCCATTTCATATATTGTTTTCCTGCTTTACTTATCAGCACTAATTGTATTCTATTTGTGAAATTGTTGGAGTATAATACTTAGTGTTTTATTGTGTTTGAACAAATAGGATAGAAATATTTTTAAATCTCTATTCACCCCCCCCCCCCACCCCCCTCTAGTGTATACTTAGAGGCACACTGTGTTTATGAAATATTTATAAAAGTTATGTATTTCTGTTCATTTCATGTTACTCTTTAAATACTCAAAACAAACAAATATATATATATATATATATATATATATATATATAAAACTAATCAAAATCAATCTAAACAAGTTTTTTTACATATAAAAAAATCAAATACAAAATTTCAAAATAATTTCAAAGAACAAAAATATGCCTTCCTTATTGTCTCCTTATGTGTGCTTATTATTTTATATCTTATATAAAGAAAAATTATAAAAACTATTTACTATTTATTGAAATGTTTTTAAGGGTGATTTGAATTATCTTTTCAAGATTATTGTATTACCCGTAATTCGTCGACACCAGACTGGAACTAAAGATGGTCGAGACAAGTGGAGCTACAACTCATAGGCGACCAGAACCAGTCAATGCAAAAGGAGAACCCATGGAAGGGAAGAATGGAGTGGCGAGGCAAGTGGGGGAAGTCCCCCACTCGCCCGTCCCCCTTAGGGCAAGTGGGGGGGAGTCCCCACACTCGCTCACCCCTTTGGGAGAGTGGGGGGAGCCCTTCTACCCTCCCGCCCCCTTTGGGCGAGTGGGGGGAGCCCCCCCCCCCCCCCCCCCCCCCACTCACTCGCCCCCTTTGGCCGAGTGGGGGAGTCCCCCCACTCACCATCCCCTTTGGGCGAGTGGGGGAAGCCCCCCACTCGCCCCCTTTGCCCCCCCCCCCCCCCCCCCCCCTTGCGGGCGAGTGGGGGGAGCACCCCCACTCACCCCCTCTCTGGTTTTGGTGGAAGACTCCTCTCGACCTCCCTCTTCCTAGTGGATTGTTAGGGGGGTGCGAGTAGTATTTTCAAGTGGCTATTCCCAGCCTATTTTCAGGAATCTTATAAATATACCCCCATGGGCACCTTGGAAGAGGTTGTTCATCCTCTCCCTCGCGTGTTACCTGTGAGCTAGCACTCCTACCTCCTGTTCGACTTGTCGATAGGAAGGTGTTCCTTAGTGCTCTCAAGGGTGCCCAGGCTCAGCATTATTTTGGGAAGGGAAGCTCTCTTGGATCTTCCGGATGTGTGGCAGGACCTCCTCGCTGCAGCTCAAAGGGTCTGTTTCAAGGTTCAAGTCTTTTTTGGGGCAAGTTCTTTCGACTCTCAGTGACTAGTCACGTGTTCTAGCTCAGGTCAAGTAAGGGTCAGCTGCATACCCATTGTGAATGTCGAAGCTAGTTTTCTGGTTTTAACATTCTGATGCGGTGAGTGTGGAAGCAGCTGGTTCGGAAAGCCCTGAGTAAGTCCTATGGCTGGAAGAGAAGAGCCAGGGAACTCACCCCCTCCCAGCGAGTACGTGAAAAAGAGCATTTTCGAAGAGTCCAGGAAGTTGATTCTGGAACTCTTGCGGGCTGCACTCCCCCCTCAGGGCGAGTGCTCAACACCACTAGCACACGTGCTCACCTCATCGTCCTTGGAGGAAACAGTGCGAGCACGTCGACTAGGGAAAGAGCCATCCTCAGAGGAAGACTTGAGCCTCCAAGTGCAAGTGCACTTCAGCAGCTCTCCTGAGATAGGCTACCCCGGTAAGGAGGTATGGAGAATACCTCTAACTCGCCAGGGAGGATGGGAGAGTCCCTTCTGCGAGCTGATTATCTCAGCTCCTATTCCGAATGGGTTCAAGGAACCTGTAATATCTTACTACACTGGCAAGGATGACCCTCTCCAGCATCTCCAGTGGTTTGAAGACGTCTCCTCGGATAGGAAGATGACGGACGCCTTCAAGTGTAGACTCTTCGCCATCACTTTCTAGGGAAAGGCAAGGGACTGGTTCCACCAGCTCCTGTCAGGTACTATCAACAGCTTTGAGGACCTACGTCGAAGTTTCTTGCTGAGGTTCTCCACCTCAAAAAAGAGGAGGAGAGGGGCAGAGGGGCAGAGGCCCTGTTCTTGATTCGACAAAAACCGGGGGAGATGTCGGAGAGCTATGTGAATCGATTTCAGGAAGGAACAAGGAAGAATGAGGAAATAAGGAGTCAGGGGCACTAGGGACCCCCCGTTGGGCATGAGCAAGGCTGGAGGTCTCAAACACCAGTCACCCGACCAACCTAGAGGCCGCCAGGAGGACCCCCTCAGGGACAAGGAAGAGGCCATTTCTAGTGGGGAGAAAGCCTTTAAGGGGGGTTGGCACTGCCGTATTAGGACTTCCATCAGCAAGAAGGTCACGCGACAGCCATTTCCCCGGAGTTTCTAAAGATAAGAGAAAAAAGAAGAAGGCAGAGGAATAAGAGGAGTTGATGAAAGAGATGGCTGAGATGCATGTGGCCGAGTAGGCGCAAGAAGGTGCATTGTAATAAATATATAACCTCTATATGATGAATGAAAAATATTTAGAGGTACACATTAGGTAGGCCCCGAGAAGAGACCATTGACCAGGCTCGTTGATGCCGATAGGGTTGGACAACTCACTCGAGAGGCTGAAAGGTTGTTTTTGGTTAAGGCCCCAAGAAGAGACCGCTGATCGGGCTCGTTGTTGCCGGCAGGGCTGGACAACTCACTTGAGAGGTGGGAAGGTTGGTTTTGGTTAAGTCCAGGAGAAGAGACCGATGATCGGGATCGTTGATGCCGGTAGGGATGGACAACTCACTCGAGAGGCAGGAAGGTTGTTTTTGGTTAATTCCCCAAGAAGAGTTACTGATCGGGCTCCTTGATGACGACAAGACTAGTGCACTCACTCGAGAGGCAGATGGTTTATTTTGGTTAAGGCCCCAAGAAGAGCCATTGACCGAGCTCCTTGATGCCGGCAGGACTGATGCACTCACTCGAGAGGTAGAAGGTTTATTTTGGTTAAGGCCCCGAGAAGGGCCGCTGACCGGGCTCTTTGATGCCAACATGACTAATGCACTCACTCGAGAGACAGAAGGTTTATTTTGGTTAAGGCCCTGAGAAGAGACGCTGACTGAGCTCTTTGATGCCGGCAGGACTGATGCACTCACTCGAGAGGCGGAAGGTTTATTTTGGTTAAGGCCCCGAGAAGAGCCGCTGACTGGGCTCCTTGAAGCTGGCAGGATTGATGCACTCACTCAAGAGGCGGAAAGTTTATTTTTGGTTAAGGCCCCGAGAAGAGAGACCGGTGCACAGACTCTTGCAAGTTTCCTCCCCCGCTTGGTGAGCTCGGCTCCCTGGGAGGTGTCGAGTTTCCTCTCCTTCTAGGTGAGCTCGACTCCCTGGGAGGTGTGGAATTCCCTCCCCCTCCAGGTGATCTTGGCTCCCTGGGAGGTATGGAGTTTCCTCCCCCTCCAGGTGAGCTAGGCTCCCTGGGAGGTGTGGAGTTCCCTCCCCCTCCAGGTGAGCTCGGCTCCCTAGGAGGTGAGGAGTTTCCTCCCCCTCCATGTGAGCTCATCTCCCTGGGAGGTGTGGAGTTCCCCCCCCCCCCCCCCCCCTCCAGGTGAGCTCCGCTCCATAGGAAGAATGGAGTTCCCCCCCCCCCCCCCCCCCCCCCCCCCCCCGCCTCCAGGTGAGCATGGCTGCCTGGGAGGTGTGGAGTTTCCTCCCCCTCCAGGTGAGCTTGGCTCACTGGGAGGTGTGGTGTTTCCTCCCCCTCCAGGTGAGCTCGGCTCCCTGGGAGGTATGGAGTTTCCTCCCCCTCCAGGTGAGCCCGGTTCCCTAGGAGGTTTGGAGTTTCCTCCCCCTCCAGGTGAGCTCATCTCCCTAGAGGGTGTGGAGTTCCCTCCCCCTCCAGGTGAGCTCAGCTCCCTAGGAGGTGTAGAGTTACCTCCCCTTCCAGGTCAGCTCGGCTCCCTGGCAGGTGTGTAGTTTCGTCCCCCTCCAGGTGAACTCGGCTCCCTGGGATGTGTGGAGTTTCCTCCCCCTCCAGGTGAGATCGGCTCCCTGTGAGCTGTGGATTTTCCTCCCCCTCTTGGTGAGCTCGACTCCCTGGGAGGTGTGGAGTTTTCTCCCCCTCCAGGTGAGCTCGGTTACCTGGGAAGTGTGGAGTTCCCTCCCCCTCCAGGTGAGCTCGGTTCCCTGGGAGGTGTGGACTTTCCTCCTCCAGGTGAGCTCGGCTCCCTGGGAGGTGTGGAGTTTCCTCCCCCTCTTAGTGAGCTCGGCTCCATGGGAGGTGTGGAGTTCCCTCCCTCTCCAGGTGAGCTCGTCTCCATGGGAGGTTTTGAGTTTCCTCCCCCTCAAGGTGAGCTCGGCTCCCTGGGAGGTGTGGAGTTTCCTCCCCCTCCAGGTGAGCTCGGCTCCCTGGGAGGTGTGGAGTTTCCTCCCCCTCCAGGTGAGCTCTGCTCCTTGGAAGGTGTGGAGTTTCCTCCCCCTCCAGGTGAGCTTGGCTCCATGGAAGGTGTGGAGTTCCCTCCCCCTCCAGGTGAGTTCGTTTCACGAGAGAGATGTTGAGTGGATATTGGATCTTGCTTTTTTACGTTTAATCCAGTTTGAATCATTTAAAAAAAATTCAGCTACCGAGTTCTCTTCGTTGGTCTCTCTGAATCGCGTGTCATCCATTATTTTTCTAGGTTTGTGTTGAACCAAAAAAAGCGGGGATTGTGTATACCCATAATTCTTCGAGACCAGACTGGAAGTAAAGATGGCCGAGACAAGTGGAGTGACCGCTCAGAGGCGACCGAAACCAGTCAAAGCAAAAGGAGGACCTATGGAAGGTAAGAAGGGAGTGGCAGGGTAAGTGGGGGAAGTGCCCCCACTCGCCCGCCCCCTTAGGGCGAGTGGGGGATCCCCCCACTCGCCCGCCCCCTTTGGGCGAGTAGGGCGAGCCCCCCACTCACCCCCCCCCCCTCGCCCCGTTTGAGGCCCCCCTTGCGGGCGAGTGGGGGGAGCACCCCCACTCATGTCTCTCTGGTTTTGGGGGAAGACCCCTATCGACCTCCCTCTCCCTCTTCCTAGTGGACTATTAGGGGGTGCGAGTAGTATTTTCAAGTGGTTATTCGCAGCCCATTTTCAGGAATCCTATAAATAGACCCCCATGGGCACCTTGGAATAGGTTGTTCATCCTCTCCCTCGTGTGTTACCTGCGAGCTAGGACTCATACCCACTGTTCGATTAGTCGATAGGCAGGTGTTCCTTAGTGCTCTCTAGGGTGCCCAGGCTCAGCATTGGTTTGGGAGGGGAAGCTCTCTTTGATCATCCGGGTGTGCGGTGGGAGCTCCTTGCTGCAGCTCAAGGGGTCTGTTTCAAGGTTCAAGTCTTTTTCCGTGCAAGTTCTTTCAACTCTCTGCGACTAGTCATGTGTTCTAGCTCGGGTCAAGTAGGCGTCAACTGCATACCCGTTGCGAATGTCGAAGCAAGTTTTCTGGTTTTAACAATTAAAATACAATGTAAATTTTCTATTTCAATGATCTTAAATCTTTGTTTTGTGTCATGCCTTGACCACTATCGTGTACTGTGCAATGAAATTGATTATAGAAATCATATGTAGAAGTATTGAACATCCCTCTAATGTTCTATATTTGATACTGATTTATTCACTCACCTCTTTGATAATCTACATATGATTTTAATCTTACTCTTGCATGATTGTGTAGTGTAATAACTTAACATTATTAGATGTGTGCTTAGTTTACCTACACCTCATAAAAATCTTTTTCTTTTCATACACTCATAGTTTAAGAAGTGTGTTTAAATCAAAAACTCTATGTTTGCAAAAATAAGTGAATTCGGAGAACTTTGTCCCAAACCAAAATTCAAATGGATACATGACAAAGATAACTCCACCAAGCACTACTCACCCTCCCGATAAGTCTTAATGAGCATTGTGAGGTTGAGCACCTTGGAAAGACTTATAAAGTGTCTTGTGCAAACTCTTTTACACTACTTCTTCTTGTACACCAGATCACAAATAAATAAAGAAAAAGAAACAATATATGTGATCCCCCAAGCACTACTTTGCACCCTGATAAGTCTTAATGAGCATTGTGTGTGTAGAGCACCTTGGGAGTTGTACTATGTATATGTGCATTGAAATCAAATATAGCTTTGTGGGTAGAAGTAATTCTATAAACTCATTTTAATAATGTTGTGTTTATTCCATTATACATGTCATGTGTTTTGATTAAATCATTTGTATACCTTATCAAAAACAGTAATTGTACACATCATTATCTCCTATAAACCATCTACTCATGAGTATTGGACTTTAATGCATATTTACATGTCTTTTCTATAATTTTTAGTAGAAACACTAGATTACTTTGCATGATCTCTACAATGTATAAGTATACTTGAATTACGAATTAAGAACATTGTAGTTTCCTATCTTGTCTTGATGAATTAAAATCATGCTTGATTTATTTTTTGTGTACCACTAGCATATCTTGGATTTCAAATTCAAAACATCTTTCAAAAACTAACACTCTTATTCATTTTCAATACTCGCATATTTCACAAATGATGCTTATTTTATGAATGCTTATTATATTTGAACTTATCTTCCGCTACGCCTTGTATACTCACTCTTGCTTATTTACTTTCTAAACAAGTGCTATTATATTTTGATAACAATTGATATTGTTATCTTGACCTTCAATTGCTAAAACATCTATTTTCTACTAAAACAAAACTCTTACTCATTTACTATGCTTCAAACTCCAATAAAGATGTTTATTTATCTTGAAACATGCTTTCCAATATCCTTACTACTTGTACGCTCGATCATGAATATTTTCTTACCCAACAAGTGGTATTAGTTACTTAACTAATGATACTTCATTCTTACTCTAAATTTCCTACAAAAGGAGGAGAATAATTAAGTAATTCGAACTCCATCCTTTACTCACTCACCATGTAGTATCACCTAGTCATAACTCCTTGTCATGTTATTTCCTTTCTCTCAACCCTCTTTTGATAATACCAAAAGAGGGAGAATAACTTCTAAAGAAATTCACACTTAAGGGGAGTACAATACATACGATGTTATGATGTAGGGGGAGCGCTCATATAGAGGGAGTATCTATATAGGGGAGCATATTCGTACTATCATGCCCACCCTTTACTATAAACACAATTCTTATAATTGAATGATTTCTTTCTAAGAAGATTTGTTATTATCAAAATGGGGAGTTTGTTGGAACATGCTTTCCACGTCTCTTAGTTTGAAAATAACAAATCTCATTGTATTTGATCATACTTCCCATATGTTTATAGTGTGCAGAAACTTCTGCTTTCAAGCCTCTAAGAGTACGAAAAAGAAAGATGACGTTTTCCTATCTGATCAATACTCGGTTGCTAGCACGGCGTGTTAACGCTACCGCTGGCGTTAGCTCCTGCATATTAGGAAATATCGTCGAGATAGAAACATTCATCAAAAAAGGAATATCGTCGGGACTGAATATGGTATGTTTTACCGCGGTGCATTAACGATAATTCCCGTTGATAGCTTATGGAAGCCCCGCGATCATAATGTTGATTGAGGAGCAGAAATGGAAGGAGATCTGATGGCTAGGAAAGAGATAATGCTAACGCGACACGCTATCCTCACCGCGGTGCGGTAGGATGTGTTGCCAATTTTGGATCCAGAATGTTACCAAAAATTACTCGATATGTGTGCCAGCTTGTTGCCTAAAGAGACTACCGCCCGATGGTAGCGTACCGCTGACGCTAGGATCCGAGCCTATTTAAAGAGCGACACGCCTCCATTTTGATTGGCTGATTTGCTGATTAACGAAAAAGAAATGCCACAACTCCTAATATTCGTAAGAAGCCTCCTTGCAACCAAGCCAACTCTAATCAATGTTCATAAACGTAAGAAACTCAAAGAAAGATCAATCACGCTTATCCTACATGAAGGTTGTACGCATCAACATCAAAGATTACTTCAGCGCGCCTTCGACAAGATCTTCGAGTTCAACCTAAGAGGGAGTTTTTTCTTTAGTTTTATTTTATCTTGTAACTCTTAACCTTTGTATCGGTAGAGAAATTCGCCCGTGTTGGCGACTAGGTCTTGTAAGGCTTAGGGAGAAATTGCCCGGTGGTCGGCGACTAGGTCGTGAGTGGCTTTGGGAGAAATCCGCTCAGTGGTTGGTGACTAGGCCCTTGAGGGGACTACGGGGAATTCGCCGCACGGTGACTAGTTCTAGGGTTAGATCTAGGGGCGGCTCGAGACCTCATTTGGGGAGAGATAGGCTAGAGCCAACCGGTCCTTGGGAGAAGGGTCGGTATAGAAAATCAAAAAGGGTTCTACGTATTTGCCTCAATCTCAAGCGTCATTGGGATAAGAATTTGTAATGATTTCTAAAAGCAATAATACTATCTGTTTTTCTCTAATAGTATCATGCAATCTCTGATCTTTGAAATCTAAACGAAAAAGAATTCCCTGCCACTAACGCTGAGCGCTAACGCTACCGCTGGCGATAGTAATAGAGTTCACATCTGTCATGCCAAATACAACTTAATCTCATGAGAAGCCTACTGCAGTGTTTAATCTGAGATATTTTTTATAAATACTGTCAACGTGTTTGAATAAACTCAATTAAATTTTAAAATGTATTAAAACCCTTATTCACCCCCCCCCCCCCTCTAAGGGCGCCTACAGATCCAACAAATACTTCAATAGTTAATGTATTAGAGCACAACTCCTTGAAAAATAGACTCAAATCAACTAGCGGATCATAAACCTTTTTTCGAACAATGCCACAAAAAGCTGGAGCACGTTGATCTTGTATAAAAACATGATAATCATGAGCCTTCATTTTTTGAAACCTTACCTTCCTTAGAATTTACACATCTTCTTATGCTAGATGAATAAACATCTTGAGCTTTTATATTCTCTAAGAAATGGCGACTTCCCTTCACTCAATTAGTGTTAAAGTATAACAGGATTGTGTCATTATATAATAACCATCATTCTCTATCAGATATAATTCTGCTTTCAAACTCATTTCTTTTAGGTCTAGTATAGCAGACAAATCATCTTTTGTTTTCCCGTCAATATTTAATATAGTTCCCAATATATTTTTAGTAATATTTTTTAAAATATGCATGTAATCTAAAAATGTCGTGTAACATCCCAATCCTGGAGGAGCAGATATGGCTGTTGCTGATGAAAATTCTAGGCTAGCAGCTTCCGTTCGACGAACTCATCGAATTCGTCGAACGCAAGCTGCTCCCGTTCGTCGCTCGACGAATGGGGAGCGCTCCCGTTCGACGAATGTCGAACCGGGAGCGTTTAGCGAAAAGTGCTCCCGTTCGTCGATCGACGAACGGGGAGCGCTCCCGTTCGACGAATGTCGAACGGGGAGCGCTCAGCTAAGATCATCTCGTTCGTCGTTCGATGAACCGGGAGCTGCTCCCGTTCGACGAATGTCGAACGGGGAGCGCTCATCTAGAGAACCTCCAGTTCGTCGATCGACGAACGGGGAGCTGCTCCCGTTCGACGAATGTCGAACGGGGAGCGCTACGCTGGGAAGGCTCCCGTTCGACGATCGACGAACGGGGAGCTGCTCCCGTTCGACGATCGTCGAACGGGAAAGTCTAACTCCTTCCCGAGAAAACTGGAGTGCTGTTGTTTATTTTTATCTTTGGGAAGGCAGTGGATTTTGTCCGATAAGGGTTTGACATCAGAGTTGGGGTTCCCAGGCTATTAATTATCAAATCCTATAGCAATCCTTTCACTCTTAATTCCTGGCAGAGATTTTCCTCCCGGGAGTTTTCTTTATCTTCTCCATCTTTCTCTCTCTCTTTCTCATTCTCCGTCTCCACCTCTCCCCCACCCGACTTAGGGTTTTGGCCAAGAGAATTCGTGGAGAAGCTCGTACGTCCGTTGGAAGAAGAGCTAGCTTGGAAAGAGTTGAGTTCGTCCAAGCGCCGTCATGCCTCCGCGATCGTCGGCCCGGATTCAGGTGACTTCCGACCCCTCTCCCTTGGTGCTAGTATCTTAGACCCCCTAGGCGAGATATCGAACTCAATTGAGTCGATTTGGGAGCGAAATGAAGTTCTGTAGGTTGAGGCCGCGTTAGGGTTTTCGCCGTAGGGCGTCGTTCGCCACGAAAATGCCCCCAATTGACTCCCCGCTTCAATACGAACGTGGGTCGTTGGTTTCGTGAGACGTGGTGGCCTTGTGAGGGAGCATGGGAGGAGAGAAGGTGTTCGCCCTAAATTCCATTTGGGAAGACGATGAATAATTCCCTGTAATTGGGATTTCATTTATATATATATATATATGTGTGTGTGTTCAACAAGGATGAAGAAGGTGGCCTTTGCTTTGCTATATATATATATATGTATATGTTCCCTGTCAATAGGATTTCAATTATATATATTTATATATATGTTCAACAAGGATGAAGAAGGTGGCCTTTGCTTTGCTATATATATATGTATATGTTCCCTGTCAATAGGATTTCAATTATATATATTTATATATATGTTCAACAAGGATGAAGAATCCTCTGTGATAGGATTGTTAATTAATTATGACCAATGGTGGAAGTCCAGTAGCTTGGCTCGAATAGATTCCATAGTTAAATAATATGTTATGCCCTCATGTGTGCAAGTAGTCCACAGTCCTATGAGTTGGTTTAATAATGTCCATGTTATACGCACACCACTGCACACGAGTAATCTACTCGGAACGGGCGGCACGGTTAACTTAGTGCGGGTCACAAGTTATAGTTATAGCCGGTGGTAAAAAGGAAAGGACTCAGTTGTTGGGAGCCTTGGATGCTAATTAGCATCGATTGTTGCCACGCGAGGCGGAAGGTGGTAAGGCTCATTGAGCGAGTCCTTGGTGCTCGATGGCACGCATGGTGTGTTCAAACTACGTAGGTAAACATAATTGCGCATGGTGTATAGATCCTCGTGGGAGGATAAGTTGTGGCGGGTCTACGGGCTCGCTAGTCGTGACACCGACAGAAGCCGGCAGTTAGACTCAGACCGGTTGGGTTGGAATGTCTTGGTGTCCATCTACCCAATAGATCCCCTCCGCGTCTTGGAGACCCGCATGAATGCGGGTAGTACGCAGGGACTCCGCTATGAGCAAGAGCGTCGAGGCGTACATAGGCCTAGGACCGGTAGTGTTCATACCCTCCTAGTAGTGGCGAAGCCCGTGCCACTGCCACCGTCTGGCCACGATGGGGGGCGCCTGAGTGGTTAGCTACCCTCGAAAAGTGGGAACTAAATGTCTATGTCGACATAGCAATCGTGCATGAGTCAGTCCTCATATCATAATCATTGCATTGCACCGCATTCATATCATAATCATTGCATTGGAACCTCATCATATAAACTTGTATGGGCATCCTTATATGATGAGTTACCATTATACGCAGACCCTTGACTTATAAGCTTGTATGGGCATCCTTATAAGTTAAGTTCAATTCAGTTCTCTAATACTCTGCTTATGTCTCTGCTACTTATACTTGCAAATATATATAACCACTGCTACTTTTATGCTTACGAACATATTAGATAGTGTTATGGAAAGTGCGTGGGCACTTAAACAACCGACACATATGAACAACTACTACCTGTCACCTGCTTGTTTATTATTGCTAATATTGCAGCTCCTCTTCTTCCTTTCCGCCTGGTGCCTTGGAGTCGCCGGGGGAGCGGATGTGAAGCCACTTAGTCTTTATGACTAACGGTTGCTACGTCCCCTTTTTAGGAGCGCATCCTGGCGCGGCAGCGCAACCTGGAGCAGCAGCGCACGGCGCTGGAGATGGATAGTCCGGCCGGGACGACAGGGCAGGATACTACGATACCATCGCAGCCGTCAGTGACAGATGTGAGCGAGTTTTGTTGTAGCCCTTGGGGCCTTTCCTTTTGTTACTCTGATATTATACACTCGTTTGGTGTGTATTTGGACTGTACTTATGCGGATATATATATCTGGTGGCTTCTTGTTGTATTTTATATGATGGAGTTGGCATTGATGATATTTGTTAGCCGGCAGGATAGGCGTCTTGTGGAGGAGGCTAGCCCGTGAGCTAGCGCTTCGGCAAGGCGGCTGTCCTGGGCATAAGACTTCCCTCGGCCGTGTTTTGTGTTCCGGAGAGGGGGGGGGGGTCTTACAAATGGTATCAGCTCGCAACGATCCTGAGGTCAAGAAGTCCACTTCCGCATGGTGCACCCCTCTCACCTCTTCAGTTTGAGGACAAACTGAATGAGCGGAAGCAGTGGTGTGCCCATGTGTGATTCGCATTAAGTATGTCTATTACCTTCTTTCGACTAGCCAACCTAAACCCAACATCTATCTTGCACGTAGATTCCGGTACATTCAGAACCGGCGACGGCCACTCCCGTGCCTCCAGTACCTACTCCTTTTCAACAATCAGAGCTAGGCCAGACTCTGACGGCAATCCTGGATGCCTTCAGGTCTCAGCAGATGCCGGTGCAGCCGCAGGCCCCAAGCTCAAATTGGTTGAGCACCTTCCGTGCTCTCTCCCCTCCCACCTACCATGGGACGGAGTCCGCAGTTCAGACGGAGGAGTGGCTGGATACAGTGCAGGAGTTACTGGCAGGGATCCGTTGCCCGAGCAACATGGCAGTCACATTGGCAGTCACGGCCTTGGATCTACATGCGAAGAGGTGGTGGAAGTCCTTGATGGGCTCCACCTTCGAAGGACGCAACTACCTGGACATAAGCTGGGACGAGTTTGCGGACGCGTTCCTGGAGCACTTTGTCTCTTCTACGGCCAGGGACGAGCTTGAGGAGAGATTTCTGCAGCTGAAGCAGGGGTCGAGATCGGTGGTCGAGTACCAGCGGGAATTTCAGCACTTAGCCAGATTCGCAGACTCTTATGATTTAGATGATCGCGGGTACGCAAAGCGGTTCTACAAGGGCCTGCGAGATCCTCTGAGGTAGGCTCTCCTCTTCGTCGCCGATTCGAGCCTCGCGCAGATTATAGAGATGACACAGAAGTTGGAGGCGGATCACTTGGGGGTCCAGGCCAGGAATAAGAGGCCCGCAGAGGAAGTGATGGAGGCGGGGCCCAACTTCAGGAGGAGGCAGAACACCAGGGGCAGAGACAGAGGCCAGCGGAGAGATGGCGGGCGTCCTCGCCCAAACTTCAGGTTGGAGCAGCCAGCGCGACCGCTACCATTGCCCCCACCACACCAGGGTCAGGCGCTTCAGCCGCCGAGAGAGCACTTTCGAGTGGTGTGTTATCATTGCAACCAGCCCGGCCACATTCGGAGATACTGCCAGCAGCTGCAAGGAAATGCTCCGAATCGCCCCATGGCTCCTCCGGCAGCGCAGCGAGGAAGAGGCCGAGGTCGAGGCCAGGGTCAGCAGGGTAGGAACCCCAGACCTGCTCGGGAGCAGGTATATGCTTTGGATCTAGCTCAGGAGCGAGACCCGCTGGAGGTCATCACAGGTATTTATGTTTGTATTTTCCTCATTTCATAACTAAGGTGCTTAAGTTCGCATGATTTTAACCCCAGGTACCGTGCTCGTTTGCGGTAAACCCGCTCTTACTCTTTTTGACATGGGTTCCACTCATTCGTTCGTATCAGAAGAATTTGTGAATGAACTGGATGCAGTACAGTGCTTCAGGGGAGCCCTCAGGAGGGTGCGCCTTCCGGATGGCTCGGAGATACGATCTACCTCCAGGTGCAACTTGGTAATATCCATCGGTGGGAAGCAATTTGAGACACCGGAAATAGTGTTGCGGATGCCCGACCTTGATCTAATATTGGGCATGGCGTGGTTGCACTGGAATCACGCGATGATCGACTGTGTGGCAAAGCGGATTACGCTGAGGCAGGATGACTCAGAGGTGGTAATTCAAGGTATAAGACCCGTATCACAAAACTTGTTGTCTTCTATACAGGTTGTGAAGGCTCACGAGCAAGGCGATGAGGTGTTCGTGATCTGTTTTGAGATGAAGGAGATAGGGCCTGAATTGAAGGATGTACCGGTAGTGCGGGATTTTCCGGATGTTTTCCCCGAAAAACTACCCGGATTACCCCCACCTAGGGAGGTAGACTTCCAAATTAAGCTGGTACCAGGAGCTAAGCCTGTTTCACGGGCCCCGTACAGAATGGCGCCCAAGGAGCTAGCAGAGTTCCGTGTACAACTGCAAGAATTGGTGGACTCAGGGTTCGTTCGTCCTAGCTTGTCACCCTGGGGAGCCCCGGTTCTGTTCGTGAAGAAGAAGGACGGTTCGCTCCGCTTGTGCATAGATTATCGGGAGCTCAACCGACTGACGGTCCGGAACACTTATCCTCTGCCGCGAATCGACGAACTCTTTGATCAGTTGGAAGGAGCGCAATGGTTCTCCAAGATCGACTTGCGCTCTGGCTATTATCAGTTGAGGATTCAGGAGGAGGATATCCAGAAGACTGCTTTCAGCTCGAGGTACGGATTGTATGAATTTACGGTTATGCCCTTCGGGCTCACCAATGCGCCCTCTGCGTTCATGAGCCTGATGAACAGGGTGTTTGCGCCTTATTTGGACGACTTCGTGATCGTATTCATCGACGACATCTTGGTTTATTCGAAGTCATTACTGGACCATTGGAAGCATCTAGAGCTGGTGTTGGCAAAACTGAGGGAGCATCAGTTGTTCGCAAAATTTGGCAAGTGCGAGTTCTGGCTTCGCAAGGTGGCTTTCTTGGGTCATGTTATCAGCGGTGCGGGATTGGCCGTAGATCCTGCTAAGGTTCGTGCTGTGAAGGAATGGCAGCCGTTGAAGTCAGCCGCAGATGTGCGCAGCTTTTTGGGGCTTGCCGGGTACTAC
Organism: Dactylorhiza incarnata; assembly: GCA_033032865.1. Taxonomy (NCBI): domain Eukaryota; kingdom Viridiplantae; phylum Streptophyta; class Magnoliopsida; order Asparagales; family Orchidaceae; genus Dactylorhiza; species Dactylorhiza incarnata. The sequence goes on from JAWHQI010000261.1 coordinate 1,255,782, forward strand.
CGCAAATTTGTCGAGGGGTTCTCGAAGATCGCTCTCCCACTCACTAAGCTGACCAGAAAGGAGGTGTCGTTTGTGTGGTCGCCTGAGTGTGAGGCCGCATTTCAAGAGCTGAAGGATCGCCTCACCTCAGCCCCGGTCCTTACTCTTCCGTCTGGTAGAGAAGGATTTCAAATTTACACGGATGCGTCCTTGCAGGGGATGGGTGTCGTACTGATGCAGTACGACCACGTGATTGCTTATGCGTTGAGGCAGCTTAAAAAGCACGAGGCAAACTATTCGGTGCATGATCTGGAGCTGGGTGCAGTGATATTTGCTTTGAAGATTTGGAGACACTATCTATATGGGGTCCACTGCGAGATATTCACCGACCACAAGAATTTGAAGTACATACACACCTAGAAGGATCTGAATTTGAGGCAGCGGCGGTGGATCGAGTTCCTGTGTGACTATGATTACACGCTAAACTATCACCCAGGGAAGGCAAATTCGGTGGCCGATGCTTTGAGCAGGAGGACATCCAGTCCGGAGTCATGGCTGATGGCAATGGAGTTGGTAAGGATGCTCGAGGAAATGCAGATCACGCTCGTGTCTAAAGCCGATCCAGAGGTTTTCGCTGAGTACCTGTCCGCGATGAGCATAGTTTGTGATATCCGAGATCGCATTCGAGCAGAGCAGAGGAAAGATGTTGCCCTGGAACCTATTCTTCGAGCAGTGGAGGATGGTTCTACGGAGGAATACACCATGCAGGAGGATCTGGTTCACTTCCGTGGCAGGTTATACATACCCGCAGGTGGAGGAATTCGAGAGGACATTATGAAGGAAGCTCATTGCACAAAATACTCGGTGCACCCTGGGATTGTCAAGATGTACACTGATCTGCGAAGGACGATGTTTTGGCCTGGGATGAAGAAGGATGTCACTTATTTCGTCACTCACTGCGAGGCGTGCCAGAAGGTAAAGGCAGAGTGTAGGAGTCCGGCGGGGTTGCTGCAGCCGTTGTCCATTCCCGAGTGGAAGTTTGAAGACATATCCATGGATTTCATTCACGGGCTGCCTCGTTCCCGCTCCGGGAGTGGCTCTGTTTGGGTGATCGTGGACCGTCTGACGAAGGTCGCAAGATTTATACCGATGAGGAAGGATTCGCATGTCGATGTGTTGGTAAGACTCTTCGTCGAGCAGTTTGTTCGCTATCATGGGGTGCCCAAAACGATCGTTTCGGACCGTGACGGTCGCTTTACCTCCAGGGAGTGGAAAGCGGTGCAAGCTTATTTGGGTTCCCGTCTGACCTTTAGCACGGCCTTCCACCCTCAGACGGATGGTCAGTCAGAGCGGACGATCAGGACCCTGGAAGATTTGTTGCGCCTTTGTGTTTTAGATCGAGGAGAGCCATGGGAGAGACTCCTGCCCTTGGTGGAGTTCTCGTATAATAACAGTCACCAGGCGAGCATTGGCATGGCTCCTTATGCGGCATTGTATGGAAGAAGGTGTAGGACACCTTTGTCTTGGGTCCAAGATGAGGACCCGAAGGCGTTAGGGGTGAAATTCATCGATGATACCGATGAGATGGTCAGGCTGATATGAGACCGCATGCTTGAAGCGCAGAGCCGGCAGGCAAAATATTATGACAAAAAGCACAGGGCCGTGGAGTTCCATGTTGGGGACAAAGTGTTCTTGAAGATCAGGCCGATGCATGGTGTGTCTCGGGTTCGGGGAAGGAAAAAGCTCAGCCCTCGTTATATGGGGCCTTATACCATCCTGGAGCGGATTGGCCGCTTAGCTTATCGATTGATGTTACCGCCAGAATTGGAGAATTTACACGACGTATTCCATGTGTCCTCCCTTCGGAGGGCCTTGCTTCGCCCTGATCAGCATGTGGTAGCTACGTCTGGTCCTGTGGAGACCGACAGGTCTGTCCGGCTGGAGCCTTTGCGGATAGTAGACACCGAGACCAGAGTGCTGCGGAGAAAGAGGGTTCCGTTGGTGAAAGTGTTGTGGTCCAACCATGGACGGGAGGAATACACTTGGGAGCCGATGGACCTTATGCGGCAGCATTACCCGGGATTGTTTTCCCCAGGTATGGCCTAAACTTGTTTGTCATACCTTGATTTAATACCATAGCCTAAACTCAGTATCGTGTAAATATGCGCTAAACCCAGGTAGAAGCCTTGTAGGCTATCCATCCCCTTCTTGGTTTTGTTATGCCCCAGGAAAAGTTTTGGTTTATAAACTAGGAAATCTGTGGTTATTAGTAACCCCATTATAGTGTTGTTTGAGGGTTTGCACTCCAGGAAAGTTAGGCTAGCATTTTATTTTTGTGTTCAGAATAGACCTGCTGCTATGGTTTATGTGACCCTCGTGACCCCAACCTAAATTTCGGGGGCGAAATTATTTTTTTTCGTTTATAGGATTTGTAACATCCCAATCCTGGAGGAGCAGATATGGCTGTTGCTGATGAAAATTCTAGGCTAGCAGCTTCCGTTCGACGAACTCGTCGAATTCGTCGAACGCAAGCTGCTCCCGTTCGTCGCTCGACGAACGGGGAGCGCTCCCGTTCGACGAATGTCGAACGGGGAGCGTTCAGCGAAAAGCGCTCCCGTTCGTCGATCGACGAACGGGGAGCGCTCCCGTTCGACGAATGTCGAACGGGGAGCGCTCAGCTAAGATCATCCCGTTCGTCGTTCGACGAACGGGTAGCTGCTCCCGTTCGACGAATGTCGAACGGGGAGCGCTCAGCTAGAGAACCTCCCGTTCGTCGATCGACGAACGGGGAGCTGCTCCCGTTCGACGAATGTCGAACGGGGAGCGCTACGCTGGGAAGGCTCCCGTTCGACGATCGACGAACGGGGAGCTGCTCCCGTTCGACGATCGTCGAACGGGAAAGTCTAACTCCTTCCCGAGAAAACTGGAGTGCTGTTGTTTATTTTTATCTTTGGGAAGGCAGTGGATTTTGTCCGATAAGGGTTTGACATCAGAGTTGGGGTTCCCAGGCTATTAATTATCAAATCCTATAGCAATCCTTTCACTCTTAATTCCTGGCAGAGATTTTCCTCCCGGGAGTTTTCTTTATCTTCTCCATCTTTCTCTCTCTCTTTCTCATTCTCCGTCTCCACCTCTCCCCCACCCGACTTAGGGTTTTGGCCAAGAGAATTCGTGGAGAAGCTCGTACGTCCGTTGGAAGAAGAGCTAGCTTGGAAAGAGTTGAGTTCGTCCAAGCGCCGTCATGCCGCCGCGATCGTCGGCCCGGATTCAGGTGACTTCCGACCCCTCTCCCTTGGTGCTAGTATCTTAGACCCCCTAGGCGAGATATCGAACTCAATTGAGTCGATTTGGGAGCGAAATGAAGTTCTGTAGGTTGAGGCCGCGTTAGGGTTTTCGTCGTAGGGCGTCGTTCGCCGCGAAAATGCCCCCAATCGACTCCCCGCTTCAATACGAACGTGGGTCGTTGGTTTCGTGAGACGTGGTGGCCTTGTGAGGGAGCATGGGAGGAGAGAAGGTGTTCGCCCTAAATTCCATTTGGGAAGACGATGAATAATTCCCTGTAATTGGGATTTCATTTATATATATATATATATGTGTGTGTGTTCAACAAGGATGAAGAAGGTGGCATTTGCTTTGCTATATATATATATATGTATATGTTCCCTGTCAATAGGATTTCAATTATATATATTTATATATATGTTCAACAAGGATGAAGAAGGTGGCCTTTGCTTTGCTATATATATATATGTATATGTTCCCTGTCAATAGGATTTCAATTATATATATTTATATATATGTTCAACAAGGATGAAGAATCCTCTGTGATAGGATTGTTAATTAATTATGACCAATGGTGGAAGTCCAGTAGCTTGGCTCGAATAGATTCTATAGTTAAATAATATGTTATGCCCTCATGTGTGCAAGTAGTCCACAGTCCTATGAGTTGGTTTAATAATGTCCATGTTATACGCACACCACTGCACACGAGTAATCTACTCGGAACGGGCGGCACGGTTAACTTAGTGCGGGTCACAAGTTATAGTTATAGCCGGTGGTAAAAAGGAAAGGACTCAGTTGTTGGGAGCCTTGGATGCTAATTAGCATCGATTGTTGCCGCGCGAGGCGGAAGGTGGTAAGGCTCATTGAGCGAGTCCTTGGTGCTCGATGGCACGCATGGTGTGTTCAAACTACGTAGGTAAACATAATTGCGCATGGTGTATAGATCCTCGTGGGAGGATAAGTTGTGGCGGGTCTACGGGCTCGCTAGTCGTGACACCGACAGAAGCCGGCAGTTAGACTCAGACCGGTTGGGTTGGAATGTCTTGGTGTCCATCTACCCAATAGATCCCCTCCGCGTCTTGGAGACCCCGCATGAATGCGGGTAGTACGCAGGGACTCCGCTATGAGCAAGAGCGTCAAGGCGTACATAGGCCTAGGACCGGTTGTGTTCATACCCTCCTAGTAGTGGCGAAGCCCGTGCCACTGCCACCGTCTGGCCACGACGGGGGGCGCCTGAGTGGTTAGCTACCCTCGAAAAGTGGGAACTAAATGTCTATGTCGACATAGTAATCGTGCATGAGTCAGTCCTCATATCATAATCATTGCATTGCACCGCATTCATATCATAATCATTGCATTGCACCGCATTGGAACCTCATCATATAAACTTGTATGGGCATCCTTATATGATGAGTTACCTTTATACGCAGACCCTTGACTTATAAGCTTGTATGGGCATCCTTATAAGTTAAGTTCAATTCAGTTCTCTAATACTCTGCTTATGTCTGTGCTACTTATACTTACAAATATATATAACCACTGCTACTTTTATGCTTACGAACATATTAGATAGTGCTATGGAAAGTGCGTGGGCACTTAAACAACCGACACATATGAACAACTACTACCTGTCACCTGCTTGTTTATTATTGCTAATATTGCAGCTCCTCTTCTTCCTTTCCGCCCGGTGCCTTGGAGTCGTCGGGGGAGCGGATGTGAAGAGTCTTTATGACTAACGGTTGCTACGTCCCCTTTTTAGGAGCGCATCCTGGCGCGGCAGCGCAACCTGGAGCAGCAGCGCACGGCGCTGGAGACGGATAGTCCGGCCGGGACGATAGGGTAGGATACTACGATACCATCGCAGCCGTCAGTGACAGATGTGAGCGAGTTTTGTTGTAGCCCTTGGGGCCTTTCCTTTTGTTACTCTGATATTATACACTCGTTTGGTGTGTATTTGGACTGTACTTATGCGGATATATATATCTGGTGGCTTCTTGTTGTATTTTATATGATGGGTTGGCATTGATGATATTTGTTAGCCGGCAGGATAGGCGTCTTGTGGAGGAGGCTAGCCCGTGAGCTGGCGCTTCTGCAAGGCGGCTGTCCTGGGCATAAGACTTCCCTCGGCCGTGTTTTGTGTTCCAGAGAGGGGGGGGTCTTACATGTCGTATCTCAAGTGTTCTTCAATATGGTAACTGAAAGAAAATACTCAACTTCGTGCAGTTATAAGGTGGAGATACTTCATCCCGCTTTCTTCTTTTTTCTGATGCTTTCCAAGTATCACATTTTCGCATTTTTTTGATTATTCTAAAATCTCATCCCCGGATAGGTCCTTTGGTGCAGATCAGGTTTCTATTGTTCCATCAAAAGTTTTCTTATCTTTACGCCATCTATGACCTCGATCCAAGAAATGTATGTTTCCCATGTTACTCATCTTAAACCCATTCCTCAATCGACAAGACCATGTGTCATTGTTGTAACAAGAACATGCTAGCTTACCTATAGTGCTCCATCTTGATATGTTCGCATATGCAAAAAAAACATTTATTGTCCACACCAAAGTATCACGCATATTAAAGTTACACCTTCCATAAGTATCATAAGTATAAACCCCAATTTCCCATAAATATTTCAACTCATCAATCAAAAGCTGCAAATACACATCCATATCATTTGTAGGTCGTCCTAGACCAGGAATAAACAGGGACATTATAAAATTAGGTATTTTCATGCACATCCATGGTGGCATAGTATATAGGACTAAAACACCTGGCCATGAACTATAATTTGTGCTCAGAAGACATAAAGGATTAAACCCATCGCTTGCTAAACCAAGCCTAACATTTTGTGCGTCTAATGAAATTCTTGGTGTTTTCTATCAAATGATTTCCAAGTAAATGCGCCAGCTGGATGTCTCAACTTACCATAATCCCACTATTTTTCTTTATGCTGCCTCATCTCCTTGGATGTCCTAGAGCACATATACAACCCTTGAACACAAAAAAGTGTCTCAATACCATTCTTGATATATATTTTCTCTTTTTTGAAATCATATTACTTTTTGCATTATCGACATCCTTACTTGATTGCCACTAGATGTGCCACAAGTGGGACAATTTACATAATTTGCAAATTTATCGCTGTAGAGAATGCAATTATTCAAGCAAGCATCTATCTTCTTGCACCCCATTCCAAGATCTTGCATGTAGTTTTTAGCTTCATAGAAGCTACTTGGGAGTGTTTCACTAAGAGGGATTGCCTTTTTTAATACTTTAAGCAATTCAGTAAAAAATCGATCGGTCCATCCATAATTAGTTTTAAGTGTCAACAAAGTAACTAGAAATTGAAATTTTGAAAATTCTTTGTAACCGGGATATAATTCTTTTTCATCATCATTCAGTAAATCATAAAATTTTCTAGCTGCTTCATTTGGGTCATCATTACTACATTCCTCTGGAATCTCATTTATATTATTATTATAACCAATATTAAAATCATCCAGCATAGCATGCACATCATCAAGCTCTGAAATCTCCTGTTCATCCTCACCAAGAATTGAACTGTTTCTACCATAAGCCGAGTTAATGTAATAATTCTCACCGTGACATGACCACAATTTATAAGTCCTGATAATTTCATTCACAATAAGGTGCCCAAAAACAATATCTCAAGTGTGGAAGAAAATATTTCCACATTTATAATAAGAGCAACAAATATTATTTTCACTAACAGAATGTGTAAAAGCAAAATCATGGAAGTCATTCACTCCGTTGATGTAAAAGCAAAATCATGGTTGTCGCTGATCATTGAGATCAATCTAACTTTTATCCATTGCACTGCAAGTAAACAAATATTTAAAGGTAGTTAAGAATTGTCACATATTTCTCAAACATAAATAATCAATTTGTACAAATGTTATATTATGATAACTTGAATTTTTGTTTTCATTAAATGGTTCGATCGAGTTCAAGTGTATTCACTAGTATTTATGTACTTCCATCATGGTTGAACAAGTTAATATCTACAACAATTCGACTAGGTCAAGCATGCTCTTGGTGCATGAAACTTGTAATGACATATGAAAAACTCTCAAGTTAGGGGGAGATCATTACAACACGCAGAGCATGTGGTTAGTTCTGTATATTAACCATAGACTTGAGGTTATTAATTATTTAATATGACTTTAACCACTAATGTATCTTGTTCAATTATTCTCCCTCGATTTCATGTCACTAGTTATAGTTAACACTTTCAACAAGATCAGATACTTTTGATAATTTATATGTAGCGCAAACTCAACTCCGAGAAAAGCCAATAGAAGCCATAAAAAGCTTCGAGAAGCATGAATGTAATCCAACAAGCAACTTATTACTAAAAGTAAGTTAATACTCGAGCATGGATGTAATCTAACAAATCAACCTATTACTACAAATTTGTCCTAACACAATTAGCCGAACATGAAATGAAATTGAATATGCATAAAACAAAATGTGGAAAATAAAAATGGCGTGCTAGTTTTGATTCGTTTTCATGTCTCACAATTGCCATCATTTTTTGAACATAAAATATGTACAAAAAATTATATATCTTTTTGTGGGTCGCTCGATGCTCTCGTTAGTCTGGTTCAATTGAACCGTCTCAGCTCTAGAGTGAGTCGAGCGCGCAATAAGTTAAAATAAAGTGAGACAGCTGACAAGAAGACTTTTAACGTGAAAACTCGAAAAGGGAGAAAAATCATAGGGTCAGATCGGTGTCGAAAAAATTCATTATATCTTTTGGTATTACAAGTTAAGTTATAGAATGCAAGAGGGTGACAAGCCACTGCTTGTTGCAGGGGGTGCAGAGAAGAATAAGAAAGTGAAAAATCTCTAAGGATGAAGGAGATCTTCAAGAGCCTAAGGGAGATCTTTAAGTCACCTTCGAAAGAGATCTTCGAATGGGAAGGAGATCTTCGAAGGCTGAAGAAATCTTTGAATGATTCTTCGAACGTCGAAGGAGAAATCTGAAGAATCTTCGAATGAGCTCTCTCGGGCACCGAAGGAGAACTCTGGAGGATATTCGAAGGAGCTCTCTCAAATAGGTCGCTGAAGGATCTTCAATGGACTTTGCCCTCAGTGCCCAAGAGAGCTCCTTCGATGGTCCTTCAGAGTTCTCCTTCGGCGTTCGAAGAATCCTTCGAAGATCTCATTCATCCTTCGAAGATCTTCTTCTCCTTCGAAGGTGACTTGAAGATCTCCCTTAGGCTCTTGAATATCTCCTTCATCCTTAGAGATTTTTATCTTTCTCATTCTTCTTTGCACCCCATGCAATGAGCGGTGGCTTGTCACCCTCTTGCATTCTATAACTTGTAATACCAAAAGATATAGTGAATTTGGTCGGCACCGATCCGACCCCGTGGTTTTCCACCATTTCCAGATATTCCACGTTAAAAGTCTTCTTGTCAGCTGTCTCACTTTACTTTAACTGATTACGCGCTCGATTAACTCTAGAGCTGAGACGGTTCAATTCAACCAGAATAACAAGCGTGTCGAGCGACCCGCAACAGATCAAAATGAAATCAGTAATAATGGTATTAGGTTGTTCACTGGATTTGTATTATCTAGTTGATTATAAATTTCCACATTGAAATCCTTAGGTCATCAATAGTTAAAAATAAATGGTGCAAAACCTTTCTAGTTCCATGATCGGATTAATTGACAAAATGAAAGGTGGTGCGAGAACGTCGGACGCTAGACCGTCGGGCGCTAGAACATCGCCTGATGTTTTCCACAATCTTTAGGTAATAGTAATTACCTCGACATGAAGAGAAAGTCTGGCACTAGAACGTCGCCTGGAAGAGCCACTGGAAGGAGAAGGTTGGGCGCAAGAACGTCGACTTGCTAGAAGAGCCACTGGAAGGAGAAGGTCGGGCGAGAGAGTCAGTTGGAAGACCCACTGGAGGAGCGATTGGAAAGATCGGGTTCTTGAGGAGCGACTGGAAGATCGATTGGAGCCCAAACCCGACGTTTAATATGGTAAGGCCAATCGAGGAAACTGAAATATTAGATATGTGCGCAAGGCCAAAATGTTGGCGGAGGGAACGAAAATATTGGCACGTATAAATAATTAATAGTGACTAATGAATTTTTGGTCACTAAAAAGGTTAAAAAATTTAGTCGCTACATAAATTTGTGGCCACTATTTTATCATTTAAGTGACTGAGGTATTTTTAAACACTAATTTTTTTTTTTCATTTCTAGGGACTGATGAAGGTTGATTTGAAGGTATCCGACGAGGGGTGATTTGAGATGTCGTCCTGGAGCGACTTGCAGGATATATATATGTAACCGTTCGTCGAAAATCTAAACGGGAAGTCACAAACTTAAATCATAGATATGAATCGGAATTCACGTTGGAGAGAAGTTACTGACTTGAAGGATGTCGACGAGGAGTGACTTGAAGGAACATTCCTACGAGGATCGACTCCAGATATTGCCGAGGAAGTTATGAAATTATTTAATTTAGGAGGGAATGGAGGGAGGGGAGGTAACGTAGACGAAGTTAATTAGACTATCTTATTTTTTTAATGATATTTTATTATAAAATAATTTTCATTTAGGATAGAATAAATGAATTTTTTTATGAAAGAAACATCAAAATTTTGTTGAACAGTGACTAATTGTTTTGGTGACTAAATTATTTTTGGTCCCTAATACTTTAAGAAATTAACTTTAGTGACGACAACTTATATTTTGTCACTAAAGATGTCTTTAGCTGGTGACCAAACGTTTATTTCGTCATTGAAGACGTGTCTTTAGTGGCGAATTATATTCTGTCACTAAAGATGTGTCTTTAGTGCCGAAATATATTTTATTACTAAGTTGTCGTCACTAAATTTTAGTCACTAAATACCAATTTTCTTGTAGTGAAACAAATTGAGAGTGAAAAGTGTAAATGTGCGATTAATTTATAGACCAACTACTATTCTGTTGCGATTAATTTATAGACCAACTACTATTCTGTTGGGAAAAACCCTTGTAATTTATCTACAAAATTATTTAATGTGATTTCATCAGTTAGGTTATATTATCCTCATAGTATAGTAAGGGTAAATTAGTTATTAGATGTCTTAGGATGTCATACTCACATTAGAGTGTCAAGGACAAGTCAAGACAATCACAAAATCAGTTAAGTTAAGACTTGCGTCGAATGAAAGTCGATACAACTTTGACTTGATGTCGACGCAACTTTGACTAAAAATCCAAGCAACTTAACCATCATGTCGAAGTATAAGTCAAGTCGACGCAACGTCGAAAGGGACTTGACATAGAAGGAAGAGCCTGTCGAAGCCATCTAAGAAGTCGACTCAACTTCGACTTCAATTCGACGCAGAAGTTAAAGCTCAAGTCCAAGTCTTCAACTCGACGGATACGTCGATAAGGAATCGACATAACGTCGACATCTGAGTTCAGACAGAGCTAAGAAGGGATTCGAAGCTACTCCCATAAGAACTCGGAGGTGCATCGATATGAAGCATGATGAAGTCGACGCAGCGTCGAATACAGTCAAAAAAGGAAGCTTTTTCTGGTATACTTGTAAGACCTTTTTAGAAGGACCACAAGGCCAAAGACAGTTCTCCAACGGCTCGTTTATTGCCAAGAATGGAATGGAGCATTCCAGGACACAATAAAAACACTTTTGGAATGTATTCAAATCTGATGGATGGGTCAGGATCAAAAGAAGAAAGAAAAATTATGTGTCCAAAAAGAATTCCTTTTCAGGACATCATAAAAGAAGAAAGTATTTCAAATTCCAATCATATAGAATAAGTATGTTGAAGGGGGAAGAAAAGTAGAGGTATTCATTACATTATTCTCATTTGTTGAATAGGGTCTTCTTCTTCCTTCCAAAACACTAAGATAGAAAACAAATGCTCTGAACAGAAAAGAAAAATAGTTTCTTCTTCTTCACCTTACATCAGCAAGTTTTCAGCAAGTGCTTACAGAAAAATGATCCAGTCAAATAACCCTTGCAACCATCACAATCATAAACAAGGGTTCATCATATACAGATCCAGTGAAAATCAAAAGCTGGAGAATTTCTTTTGAAGGATACTGAAAAATAAAATTCTATTCTTCTTCCTTTCTTTTCACTTTTCCTTCAATTGTAAAAGAGTTTTATTAATCCCTCTTCTAAAGGATTCAGTAGTTCTAAGAGTGTCCTTATCAATAGACTCAGTTGTTCTGAGAGTCTCCTTATCAAAAGACTCAGGCACAGATTATGCAATCCTACTAGAGAGGTAGAAGAGAGGACTACCCACATTTTGGGGAACCTCTATAAAAATCCATGTGTCTTCTGTGTGTGCTTTTCTATGTTGTCCATATTTCTGTTTTCTGTGTTTATCTTTCCAGCAATCTGCATTTACTTTATTCTGCCTTTGGATTGCTGATTGCATAATGCCTTGTGTTTTTATTGTGTATGCATAAATAGAATAGAAAATATTTTAAATCTCTATTCACCCCCCCCCCCCCCCCCCTCTAGAGAATACTCAGAGTCACACTATGCACTTTCAATTGGTATCAGAGAGAAGTTGATCATTAAAAGGCTAACACCTAGAGCAAAAGATCTCCTTACTCTCATTTCTTTATTTTAAATTAAACAAAACTATTTTTTAAAAGGAAAATGAGTTCTAAGGATTATGCATCAACAAGACCACTAGTGTGTAATCTAAATAAGTTTACACTTTGGAAGGCCAGAATAAAGCTTTACATGAACTCAATTGATGAAGACATCTTTGATGTTATAACTTCAGGTCCCCCAGCTCCAGTCAGACAAGATGCCAGTGGATCTTCAAGACTAGAAGCTGTCCCAATAAATGAGTGGACAGAGGTTGAGAAGAAGTAGAAGGCATGTGATGCCAAGGCTATGAACATTCTAGTTTCCACAATGTCATATGACATTTTCCAGAAAGTAGCTGACTGCCAATCAGCAAAAGAGATCTGGGAATCTCTTACAAAAATGGTAGAAGGGAGTTCTGATGAAAGAAAGGACATGAAGTCCCTTCTCATATCCCAATATGAGAACTTTCAAAAGAAAGCTGATGAAAGTGTTGATGAAATGTATCACAGATTCAGCATCATTATCAATGAGCTAACGTGTTTGGACAAAGAGATATCTCTGACAGAGATCAATGATAAGATCCTCATGTGCTTCCCAAGCTCATGGGACTCAAGGATCTGGGTCATCAAAGAGTCCAGGTGCCATAGAGAGATCTCTACTGATGCTTTGCTAGGAAAGCTTAAATCATATTAGATGCTCTTGAAAAGCAGAGCTGAAATAGAGGCAAATGAGACAACTCCAACTCCTATCCAAAGGAGTCTTGCTTTGAAAGATGCGGAAGGAGAGCCCTCCACTCCTGAAGATGAAATATTCAGTATCCTAGATAGGAGATTCAGAAAGTGGGTCAAGACAGAAGACTCAAGGAGAAGAGAGAGAAGCTCAAAGCCCAGGTTTGAGAAGACTCCAAAGAAGGAGGTGATTTGCTTCTCCTACAATAAGTTAGGGCACATAGCTCCTGAGTGTCCACAAGAACAAAGGGACGGGAGCAACAACAAAGAGGAGAAGAAGAAGAATTCTTTCAGAAAGAAAGACAAGAAGAATGGGAAATATTTCATTGTTAAAACCTGGAGTGACTCAGAAACATAGTTAAGCTCATCCTCTTCAGAAAGTGATGAAGAAGCTGCTAAAGCTGCCTGCATGATGGCATTAGGAATATCCTCAGATGATGAAGAAGAACGGGTATCACTATTTGATGATTTTGATTTTAATTCTGATAGTTTTAAAAATTGCTCAAAAGAATCTTGCCATTATTTCCTCAAAATATAAAAAGAATTAGAAAACCACAAGAAAGCTGAATTACACTCAATAAATAATGATTTGAGAAATAAAATTCAGGGTAAAGAAACAGAATTGATAGAGATAAGAAATGATAATCTAAAATTAAAAGAAGATCTAACAAAGGCAAAAGCCTTTGAGGACTCTCTCAATGGGAGGAGTCAAAAGCTCAAAGATATTACACACCATGAGATTTAAATACCTAGGTCTAGGAGCAGACCCTTGCACTAGCGCAGAAATCAATAGTAGACCATCCTGGAAAAATCCAGTTAGATTTATTAGACCTAGTGATTTTCAAACAAGTGAGAGGAGTGCACTAACTAAGAATAAGGATATTAATAATCCAAAAAAATAACTGTGCTTAATAAAGTAAACCTAAACAATGAAAAGAAATCTCTAAGCAAGAGTAATACATAGAAATTAACCAACCATAATCAAAAGGTTAAAGTCAAAAGTAAAATAATTAAACGATATGCTGATTTATTATATTTAGATACATTTTATACACCTATAAAGTATTAAAATAATAAATCAAGGTTTGATAAACTCACTCTTTGTCATCCAAAAGGATATCATGAAAGACCCTTCTACTCTTTCATAGAACCTTACCATGGTAAAAGCAAAGGACGCAAGGTAACCTGGGTTCCTTCTAATGTTTGAGCTACTTGTGCAGGATTAGGTAGGATCCCTCCTAGTAGATAATGGAAGGGGAAGGAAGAACTATGACGTAATAAAGAACTAAATCCAACAAGGGAGTGATGTCTTCTCTGAATCCTCTTGTTACCTTCTGTAGTTCATAAAAATGATAGTATAAATACCATTTTTAATAAAAATTATTGCTGGGAAAAACAGCAAGAACTTTCTAAAGAAAATATAACTATTTAGTCAGAGTTGCGTCGAATAGAATTCAGCGTACCGTATAATTCTACTCGATGCCTGCTTTGAAAGCAGTATATAACGGATAATTCGAGTTGCGTCGAATAGAATTTGACATACCGTCTAATTCTATTCGACGCCAGCTTCGAGAGCCGTCTAAATCTAATAATTCGAATAGCATTCGACGCAACGTCAACTTCATATCGACGGATGCGTCGATTTAATAGTTGCTCGTCTAATTCGAAAGTGCGTCGAGTCCTAATCGACACAACGACGACATAGCAAGTGCGCACAGTTTCACTTCTAGAAGCTGCTTCGACACATTTTGGCGCGCTGTCTATTAATCTTTGTCGACGGTGCTTCGAATAAAACTCTAAGGTGCGACGAATCATCTTCTTTTAAGCACCATTGGAATCGAATTCATTACACTTTCGAATTCTCTCATTCCTGCTCTCTTGCTCTTCCTCTCCCAAGCTCTCCTATGTATTTTTCTCGTCTCTCTCTCTCTTTTTGCAGGTACTTCAACATTAATGGCTCCTCCAAAGATAAATTCTGGTTTTGATGTGGATGCTGACTCATTCAATGCTGCTACTGAAAGCTTCAAAGCCATTCTTGTCTTATTCATATAGCTGGGCTAACAAAGTTGATCTCCACAAGATGCAAAATTTTTGATGTAGAGCTGTCAGAGCTAAAGGACAATATTCACATAGGAACTGATGGAACCCTCCATGGGAAAATTTCTGGACATGATATCAATATAACAGAGGGAATGTTATGTAACATCCCAATTTCAAATTTCTAGACTCCGTCGTGACTAATTGAACCACTAGGGTTTTGTGGGCTTGGTTGGCACCCGAATGATGCGTTAGTACTCTATTGGGTATTATTGACCCAATAAGTCACTCAATTCACCCGCCGGACTATATGAATATTTTCTGACTTATGCGCACAATGTACCCCTCATATGTGTATGAATTGACCTGTTAGGTCTTAGTAAGGTCAAATGATACAAAAAAGTGCACAAATACTCTAAACGGATCAAATTGACCCATTATGGCACAAACTCGTCAATTTGATCAACATGAATCGCACAAAATTCAAATTACCCTAATTAGTCTAAACGCACACCAAACCACCCAACGTAAGCAAATCATCGACGGAGGTTGTCATAGACTCATCAACACACCAAAGAGATGGCGACGGATGAACTCCAGTCGACTCTGAAATGTTGTCGCGGCATTTCCATAATATTCTAAATAAGATGGACAATTAAAAACGATCTATGAAATATGTTGTATTGAGTAATTAACCATTTAATAATAAGAAAATTGGAGGAAAAAAATAGATAACGACCTTATTCTTCTCCCAAATTTTTATCATAACATCCTAAAAATATATTATGTAGATGTACTAATTAAAATTTATTATTTGAATTAAAATTGATTTATTTTAATTTTACTATGTTAAAAACACCAAATTAATAAAATAAAATACGAAAATACATCCAAAAATTTTGAAATAATTTGTAAAAATAAGTTAACACCCCAGAAAGCTGTGATAATTATTTCGCTTAAAAATAAATTGTAATTAATTAATTATTACGTTTTTAAGACTTAATTAATGAATTACCCCCCCCCCCCCCCCCCCCATTAACCCCATAGGCAAGGCCAGCTAAAGGAGTTAATTCTCCCCCACTCCCAATGCCTTGGGAAGGCTGAATCGGCAGGAGAAAAGATGGATGGGCGGATTCACCAAGGGTTGGGGTATTAACTCATTAAAACCCCTCCCAACACCCCAAAAGACCACCCCCTCCTATATAAACCCCATTATAGTTAGGATTTCGTTTTTCCCTACTCCCTTGCTCCCCCCAACCAGCCATAGAAGAGCCTCGGTGACCTTCCGACGAGCCTCCTCCACGAATTCCGGCGAACTCCACATCTAGCAATGGCCGCACGACGATCCCCTCGCCTAAACGGCACGCATGTAAGTTCCTCCGACTCCTCTCTGCCCTTAGATCCTTTCTCGTCGACCTCCGCCGTCTCCGACCACCGGAGCCGGTGATCCCGGCCATGGATAGCTTCGGACCACCCCCAATAACCTTCGTCGCTGATGCGGGTTTCGGCCTCGCATGGGACGTGTGAAGGGGAGGGAGGGCCTCCACGACCCTCTCTCATGGCCCTTTAGGCGGAGGGAGCAGTTGGAACCCGTTCCGACGGCCCTCTCCATCCAAAAAAAATAAATAAATAAATAATAATAATTGTTGGGTATTGTGTCTACAATCACCTTGATTTGAAGATGTCCCCTAGTAAACTAAAATGAATTGTATTTGTATTTGATGACTTTTGTTTAGATGTGTTATGACAGGTTGTAATGCTAAGTGCACACCAAAGTCAGGTTGCAATGGATCACCAAACACAGTTCTAAACAATGTAATCCCTCATTGAATAGAACAAAGTGTTGGTCCATGTGTAATTTCTCTTTTGGGGTGCACTTCATATACTCATGACTGAAGGTTTTCAAGGTTGAGGAGTGGAGCAGGCTTTCAGAAGAAAAGAAAATTTCTGTCAAGTCCATTCGTCGAGATGACTCGGGTCATTCCGACGAATCCCGACGAATGCTGACAGAAGTCTTTCTGACTGGGTTTTGAAGAAATTTTCTGAAGCCAAGTCCATTCGTCGAGATGACTCGGGTCATTCCGACGAATCCCGACGAATGCTGACAGAAATCATTTTGGCTGGGTTTTGAAGAAATTTTCTGAAGCCAAGTCCATTCGTCGAGATGACTCGGGTCATTCCGACGAATCCCGACGAATGCTGACAGAGGTCATTCTGACTGGGTTGTGAAGGAAAACTCTGCAGCTAAGTCAATTCGTCGGATGTTCTCGTGTACTCCCGACGAATCCCGACGAATGACGGACAGACGGATTTCAAATCCTCGTTTCGTTTTCGAAAATTAGGGTTAGCCGACATGAGCAGTACACGTGTCGCCTCTCCCTTCCTTGTCGCAAGAGCCGTTGAAGACCTCCCTATAAATAAATCCTTATTTTGGGGCAAGATAATTAATCTTATGAATCGATCTAAAAATCTTCTTCAGCCGTCAGTTCAGAAAAGAAAAAGTTAAAGAAAGTCGATCTCCTTTCTCTTTTGCTGAACAAGAATTCTGAGACCTAACATTTACTGCTCAAGATCCTCTCTCTTTTGTTGTTAGAGATTGCTCAGAAGAAGGCCTTTGATCTTATTGCTGCTCTCTTTATTGAAGATTCTTTCAAGTAAGTCAAAGGGCCTATTCAGATCTGGTTAGCCAAGTCCTCTCTCTTCACATCTTTCAAGTGCCAAGCTTTCTTTCAAGGTTGAGAAGAAGACTCAGTTTTCAAGATCTGAAGTTATTCTCTTTAGAGGTTAAGAAGAAGTATTGTGTTTCCATATCTCTTCTTTTGTAGGAGTTTTTCACTCCGAGTTTGTTTGTAGGAGTTGTTATACTCCGAGTTGTAGGAGTTGTATACTCCGAGTTGTAGGAGTTTTAACTCCGAGGTGTAAGATTAGTTATAATCTGAGATTGGTGAAGTAGCCGAGTCTAGCCTCGAAGTGCTAGATAGGCGAGGCGGGAAAGAGGACTACCCACATCGGGGAACCTCTATAAAATCCTTGTGTCTGTGCTGTGGCTGTTTGTTTGCTTTTCTGTGTTAATTTTTTTAATTCCGCTTTAAGACATAGAATCCACCTATTCATCCCCCTCTAGGTGATTTAGGCCGCAACTAGATACTTTCAATTGGTATCAGAGGTAGGTTGTTCGCTATAAGGCTAACACCTTGAACAAGATCTCCTCATCTAGTTGCCAAAGCAAACATGTCTGGAATGGATAAGACCAAGGATTCCGTCAAGTTGCCAGTCTGCACCAAAGAGAATTTTCCTATGTGGAAGGAAAGAGTAAGATTCTACATGGAAGCTGCTGACCCAAGAATCTTTCAGATCGTGGAAGAAGGTCCCCATATTCCGATGAAACCATCTTCAATAAACTCCACCATCATGATCCCGAAGAAGATGTTGGAACTGAACAAAGATGAGATCGCTCTAGTGGCCCTAGACAAGAAAGCTAAGAATATCATTGCAGGTGCAGTTGATGATTCAATGCTGCAAAATCTACTTCACTGCAAATCTGCTAAAGAAATGTGGGACTCACTAGTCGTTCTGATGGAAGGGACCGAAGAAGTGAGGGATGACCGAAGATCGTTGTTGAACCAAGAATACGAAGCATTCAAGCAAGATCCAAGAGACTCCATTTCTGACACCTACGAGAAGTTCTTCAAGATCGTAAATGGTCTTAGGAACTATGATAGAGAATTCACAACTGGCGAACTAAATGACAAATTTCTGAGATCCCTGACGAAAGAATGGGATACCAAGGTTATAGCCATCAGAGAATTCGGAAAGCTCGGAACCACTGAGCCACAAATGTTGTTTGGTAAGCTCATGTCTCATGAGTTGAAGCTAAATTCCCGCAAAGCTGAAGAAGAGGGGGTCAGAGCCTCTGGAAGGGAGAAGTCCTCTGCCCTAAAAGCTGAAAGTTCAAGAAAGTGCAAGGCTCTCCCACCTGTCAGGAGACCATCTTCTGATGAGAATGAGTCTGATGCCAGCCCATCAGGTTCAGAGATGTCTGATGGAGAATTTTCTCTTCTCTCCAAACAATTCAAAAGACTTCTGAATAAAAGAAAGCAGAAGAGAGGGCAATCCTCTGCATTTGATCACAGAAGATCAAGACGTGATGGTGATCATCACAAAAAGGACTACAATAATGACAGGTATAAATCCAAACCGAACAAATTTGATTCTACTGGCATTATTTGTTATTGCTGCAATAAGCCAGGACATGTAATAGCCGAGTGTCCATACAAAAAGAAAGAAGGATCAAAGAAGGAAGAAAAGAGATCCTTTAAAGGAAGGAAGAAAGAAAAGAGTCTCCTCGCCAAAAAGGCCAAGACTCTGAGCGACAGTGACTCTGATGCGTCAAGCTCAGATGAAGAAGCCTACTTTGGGCTAATGGCTCAACTAGACGAAGAGATAGGCGACTCCTCTTATAAGGGGAAGGTAAACTCTCATACCCCTCTATCTGCTTCTGAAGATGAGACTGCATCCGTAGCAAATGAAGGCTACTCCTCAGAGGAGGACTCTAAGTTAATAACTCAGTATGAAGCCCTTGTGAAAGGATTTGACAAGTGCCGCAAGGTCGTCAAATCCAAGTCAAAAGAAATTGAATCTCTCAAGACAGTGGAATTATCTTTGAGGGAGGAAGTTGAACAATTAACTCCACTCAAAGATGAAATCCAACTCTTGAAAGACGAACTGAAAAACTCCACTGAGTTGTTGAATTTAAAGGAGAAAACTATAAATGAACTAGAAGATAAGTTGAAGGCAGAAAGGAAGCTCGTAGAAAGCTTCTCGAAACCTAAGACTATTCTTCCATTCATTGATAGGTTCTCTGCTCCTGCGAAGGGTAGTGGAATTGGTCATAAGGCTGAAAGTAGTAAGGCTGCTGAGAAGAGAGCCGTGAAAGGCAAGGGAACTGCTAATCAAAGTCAACCTTCATTCAGGAAGGTCATTTTTCCATCAAACCCGTTTGACTTTGATTCATCCTACGGTCACTTTGCTAGGCCAACACATGTTGAACCTAGTAATAGATATCAAGGATGGAGCTTTCCCCGAAACTTTGACAACTCTCCATTCAAAGCTCCTCATGAAGAAATAATCCTCAAAGATCATGGTCCATTTGTTCACGGATCAGCTCACAAGAAAGCACCAAAAATTAAAACGATTGCACCCAAATCTGTTGAGAAGAAGTTGGAGCCATGTGTGTGCTGTCACCATGAGGCCCCCTCTTCTAAGAAAACTTCCACTAGGAAAGTCACTCCTGTTGCACCTCCCGTTCAAAAGGCAAAACAGGAGACAAAAAGAAGGTACAATCGATTCGATTGTTGGTGTTGTGGCAAGGTTGGTCACTTTGCCATAGATTGTTGGTTTAATCCGAGAAATGTCACGACTCCACGGATTAACAATGCAAGAATGACCCCTCGCAATGTTAACATTCCAAGTGGTGGTCATCTAACAAGAAGCCAAGGACCCAAATCGGTTTGGGTTCCTAAGGGCAATTGATTATTGATTGCAGGAATGTCCAAAGGCCAACTCAAATCCAATATGGTACTTGGACAGTGGATGTTCACGGCACATGACCGGAACAAGAAGCCTACTACAAGAGTATACCACTGTGAAAGATGGTCCAAAAGTTATTTTTGGCGGATCTGATCGGGGAATCACAAAAGGCTACGGTATGATCACAAATGGTATAGTCTCTTTCACAGACGTGGCTTATGTTAAAGGATTACAACATAATCTCATTAGCATAAGTCAACTTTGTGACAAAGGGTATATGGTAGAATTCTACAAGGACAAGTGCTTGATAAAGTCGTCTGATACGTCAGAAACTATTTTAACAGGCACTCGGAGTAGAAATATTTTTTGTTTAAATTTTTTATGTTTAGATACTTCTACACCAGTGTGCTTTTTGGCAAAAGATAGTGCATCTCTCTGTGACCAATGGCACAAGAGACTAGCACATATAAATTTCAAAACTATAGATATGTTATTTTCCCACAACTTAGTTCGTGATGCTCCTGGTGTTAAGTGCATTAAAGAGAGACCTTGTCACACATGCCAAATGGGCAAGCAGACGAGGGCTAGCTTTAAGAGCATTATTGGCAAAGAGTCTACCAGATGCTTATATCTACTTCACATGGACTTATTTGGTCCCATGCCAATTCGGAGTTTAGGGGGTAAATCTTATACGTTGGTCATTGTCGATGATTACTCACGTTTTGCTTGGGTATTCTTTCTGAAACACAAGTCAGACACCTATGATTCTTTCACCTCATTCGTTAGGCAAATTCAGAATGAATTAGAATGTTCTGTGGTCAAAATCAGAAGTGACCATGGTACAGAATTCAAGTCTGGGGCCATGACTGAATTTTGTGAAAGTCAGGGTATCTTTCATGAGTTTTCCTCTCCCCGTACTCCACAGCAAAATGGTGTTGCCGAGAGAAAGAATAGAACACTCATCGAGGCTTGCAGAGCAATGTTGAGTGATTCTTCACTACCGGAGTACTTCTGGGCTGAAGGTATCAACACTGCTTGCCACGTGCAAAACAGAGCACTAATCAACAAAAATCATCATAAGACTCCATATGAACTTCTGAAAGGCAAGAAACCAACTCTGTCTTATTTTAGAATCTTTGGCAGTAAATGCTTCGTGCTTAACAATGGAAAGTATTATAAAACTAAGTTTAGTGAAAAATGTTTTGAAGGTATTTTTGTAGGTTATAGTAGCCATAGTAAGGCATATAGGATTTTCAACAAGAAAACCCTGGTTGTAGAAGAAACTCTTAATGTCATATTTGATGAGACGAGCATGCTTCAAAGTAGCTCTTCTAGTGTCTTTGTTGAAGATGCAGATGCAAGATTCAAAGATCTACACTTAGAAGAAGTGGTAAAGGAAGACGTTCCACAATCTATTGAAGTAATTGCCCCTTCTGCATGTGAGGATGATGATCCTCAGGAAGATGAAGATGTACCTGAAGTGCGGGAACCTCATAATCATCTAAATGTTGGAGTGATCAGACATTTGAGAGATCATCCAGCTGATCAAATCATCAGAGATCCTTCAAGCAGAGTTCTAACTAGAAGAGGTACAACTAACGAAGTTTTACATTTAAGTTTTCTTTCACAGATTGAGCCGAAGAAGTTTGAAGAAGCAAACACCGATCCCTCTTGGATCCTTGCTATGCAAGAGGAGCTCAACCAATTCAAAAGATGTAAAGTTTGGAAGTTGGTACCTAGACCCAAAGGACAGAATGTGATTGGAACCAAATGGATTTTCCGGAACAAGCTTGATGAAAAGGGCATCATCACCAAGAACAAAGCAAGACTGGTTGCTCAAGGATACAGGCAAGAAGAAGGGATTGACTTTGATCAGACCTTCGCACCAGTAGCAAGACTTGAAGCCATCAGATTATTTCTGGCTTATGCTGCATATAAGGGCTTTAAGGTTTTCCAGATGGATGTAAAGTCCGCCTTTCTGAATGGAGACCTTAAAGAGAAAGTGTATGTAGCTCAGCCTCCAGGTTTTGTCGATCCTAACTCTCCTGATCATGTATTTTATTTACATAAAGCCTTATATGGTCTCAAACAGGCACCCCGAGCCTGGTATGAGACATTGTCTAAGTTTCTTCTTGAGAACAAATTTACAAGAGGAACAATAGACAAGACAATGTTTCTTAGGGAAGTTAAAGGCGAGATTTTGCTGGTGCAAATCTATGTCGACGATATTATTTTTGGCTCTACTGATGACAAACTTTGCAAAAAGTTTTCTAACTTGATGCAAGGTAAGTTTGAAATGAGCAGTATGTGAGAGCTGAAATATTTCTTAGGACTCCAGGTGCACCAATCTGAAGATGGAATCTTCATCTCTCAGACGAAGTTCACTAAAGAGCTTCTTAAGAAATTTGGAATGGAGAGTGCAACCTCAATGAGGACTCCAATGGGCTCAAGTATGTCTCTGGACAAGGATGAGAAAGGGAAACCTTTTGATGAAACCAAGTACAGAAGCATAATTGGGTCCTTGCTCTATCTCACTGCTACTAGGCCTGATATAATGTTCTCAACATGTGTTTGTGCCAGGTATCAGGTGAACTGTAAGGAATCTCATTTTGCCGCTGCAAAGAGGATTTTGAGATACCTTAAGGCTACACCAAATCTCGGCTTATGGTACCCAAGAAGCAATGATTTTGAACTAATTGGTTTTTCAGACGCTGATTTTGCAGGTAGCAAAGATGATAGGAAGAGCACTTCGGGAACTTGCTAGTTCTTGGGAAAAAGGCTCGTTTCCTGGAGTAGCAAGAAGCAAAATTGCGTTGCAATATCAACTGCTGAATCGGAGTATATCTCTGCTGGCAGTTGCTGCGCACAACTTTTGTGGATGAAAAATCAGCTTGAGGACTATAATGTAAAGCTCTCAGAAATCCCCATGTTCTGTGACTCCTCAAGTGCTATTGCCATAGTAAATAATCCCGTCTCTCACAGCAGAATGAAGCATATTGAGCTTCGCTATCACTTCATCCGTGAACATGTCGAGAGTAAGGACATCAATTTGTTATATGTTAATACTGACAAACAAATTGCAGATATTTTTACGAAGCCTCTAGACGAAACCAAATTCAATTTCTTCAAATTGGAACTTGGAATGCTTAACAAGGAATCTTGAAGTTGGGACTGTTGAAAGTTCACGAAATTGCACGAGACGTCGCGTATTAACTCAGAAAATTTCATGAAGTTTCACGGGTGTTCACGGGACAACTTTTATCAATTAATTTATTCTTCTCAAATTCATCTCCCGTGGAATCATATCCCTATCTATCTACATCTTTATCATGCTACAGGTACGCGCTCTACTTAGAGTTATATATATATATATAAATTATAAGAAAACATCACGATTTCACGAAACCTTCCGTGAAACCCTACCCGACCGTTCGTCTCCTCCTTCGCGATTTCTCTGTTTCTCTTCCTCGACGTCGACGACTTCAATGGCGCCCAAAGCCTCAGGTGGCTTGAACTCAGGGGGAGAGTTGGTGAGAGGCGCCTTCCGCTCAACTTCCGATGAATTTCGAAATGTGATCATAATGCTTGATGTCGCCGGGCTCAGTTTTATCCTGGAAGAGCCGGCTAAAATCCTAGAACAGGATATTCTGGAGTTCTATCGCAATGCCAAAATTTCAGGCCAAGGTAAGAAGATCAAAAGCTCTATTCGGTCTTGCAAAATAATTTTGAAGGCTAGTGGTATCAACCGATCGTTGAGGATGCCAGAAGTTGAATCTGAAGAGTTGTCTGTTGAAGATATTTTCAGAGCCAGAAGATTTTGTGGCATTCTTGATCATAGCGCCAAAATCAGAAGAAAGTTCATGAATGATGGAGGTAAGCTTCTGTGTGATATTATAGGAAAAGTTTTATTATGCAAGGTAGGTTCTCACGACTACCTCTCTGAAGAGGCTTTCAAAATTCACACCGCTATAATTTGTCGGAAAAATTTCAATTTTGGTGAAGTAATCTTTGAGAAGATTAAAGAAAGTTTTCTTGCTCCGAATTTTGGAAGAATTCTCAGTCTACTTCTCCACAGTAGTAATCCAGATTTTTTTAATCTTGGAAGAGGTCTCCCCATCCACCACACAAAGAAGATCAACTCAACCATTTTCACCAAATGGGAAAGGGTAATTCCCAAGGGCTTAGGGAATGCTGGAGTAAGGGCTGCTTTGAGTGATGATGAGGCCCCTCTCCCTGATGAACTTAGATCCATTGAAGCAGGGCAATCCTCCAGGGGGAGTGGACTTAGTCCAGCTCCTGCACAGGACAGAGATGCCCATGTTGAGGGGGAGTTTCCAACCCCAAGAGACATTGGTGCAAGCAGTGGTGCTGCAGATGTTGCTCCTCCAAGTGATGTTGATCAAGTACATATTGATCCTGTTGATAGTGTCTTTCCTGGTGCTGATCTTGATTTAGAGGGCCCAGAGGTTGCTGCTATTTTTGTTGAGGCTCCTCAGCTGGAAGATTCAAGGAGATCACCTGCCATGGTTGATTCTCATTCTGAAGCTCATGAAATCTTGCCAGACTCTCCTCATGAGCAATCTGACTCTGGGGAGAAGGGCAGCCTTGGTGCCATGCTGAGGTTGGCTAAGGAGATATCTCTACTTGAGGGGGAGAAAGACCAGGAAGATTTCTTCATGGCTGAATCTGTTCCTTCTGAGGTCCTCCCTTCTGTGCTGCTTTTGCCTCCTCCAGAAGTTTTTGTGGCTAGGAGCACTTCTCCAAGAGCAACTGTGCTTGAAAACATAGCATAGTCCTCAAGTTTTGTAGCTGATAAATTTTCTCCTGAAGAGGTTGAGACTGGTGATAGCTCTCACTCTTCTTTGCTGAAGTCCATAGCAGGGCTGCTAAAGGGCCAGACTGATCACTTTGATCACTCTATCAAGCAAGTCTATAAGAAGATTGACTCTGTTGATAGTTCTCTGAAGCAGGAAATGGCTGAGATCAAGCATGATATGGGAAGATTCAAGAGTGATCAAGAAGCCTGGATGCTATCTGCAGGGAAAGCCTTGGATCATACAAATAAAGCTGTTGGGTATGCTCTCCAAAATCTGCATAAGGTCAGTGAAGATGTTTTACATCTGACTACTGCTATCTCTTCTCTCAGCTCTGCTCATGATCAAGGTATAACTTACTTGGATGATCAAGTTGAAAATCAGCTGAAAAGATTATATACCCTCCTACATGAAGATGTCATAAAGGGGGAGGAGAGTGTGGTATCCAAGTTAGAAGAAAATGCAAGCAAAATGGATGAGTTAAATGATAGTGTAGCTTCTCAAATGCAAGATCTCAAGGAAAACATCTTACAAAATGTTAAGGATGTAAATTGGTATACTTATGAAGGCCAAAGCTGGCTGTTCAAGCAAGTGGCTGAAATGCTTGGGTTTACTGTTGTGGATAAAGGATCAGATCTTCCCTCATCTAGTGCTCCAGGACCCAGGGCTCCTAGTTTCTCTCCAAATCCTGTTGAGGATTCTGTGTTTGCTGATGAAGTCATCCCTGCTTCATCTTATCAGGAATTGTGGGATGATCCATCCCTTGTTCAAGATCCTGACAGCTCTCTTTTTGCTGATCCCTCTGAGAAGTCCTTAAAAAGGAAGCTTTTTGCTGATAAGCCATCTGCTAAGAGGTCTAATCCACTTAAGAAGATCAGAGAATTTTATGATTTGCCTCCTCCTAGAAACTTCCAAGAAAGTTGGAGCCCCATCTCCAAAAGTATTATTCTCTCTGCTTTTGATAGAGTCAGCAATCAGAATGAAAAAGTCAGTGACCTTTATAGTTCAGAAGAATGGAGCAAGTTTGAGAAAAGGACAAATGAAAGAAGAATTCACTTCAAGAATGGTGGATCTAAAGAGTCTGCTCCTGACAAATACTGGCCTAAGCCAAAGGCATTTTTTGAGAGAATGGATTCAGAACTAAAGAAGAAATCTGAGGCAGTGGACAGAATGTTTGCAAAGATGAAAGGCAAAGGTCATGAATAAGCTGTGCATATCTGGAATCTTGATGTTTTCTTTGCTTATATATATATACACATTTCTTTTGTGTTAAGCTAAAACATTTAGTCCTACTCTGTTTCTTTTCCTTTTATATATATTACTGCCTGGGTTCTGCATTCTTATTTAGTATTCCTTCTGTGCAATTCAAGTTAGTGCCTAGGGTTATGACATCTTCAAATAGGGGGAGATTGTTGGGTATTGTGTCTACAATCACCTTGATTTGAAGATGTCCCCTAGTAAACTAAAATGAATTGTATTTGTATTTGATGACTTTTGTTTAGATGTGTTATGACAGGTTGTAATGCTAAGTGCACACCAAAGTCAGGTTGCAATGGATCACCAAACACAGTTCTAAACAATGTAATCCCTCATTGAATAGAACAAAGTGTTGGTCCATGTGTAATCTCTCTTTTGGGGTGCACTTCATATACTCATGACTGAAGGTTTTCAAGGTTGAGGAGTGGAGCAGGCTTTCAGAAGAAAAGAAAATTTCTGTCAAGTCCATTCGTCGAGATGACTCGGGTCATTCCGACGAATCCCGACGAATGCTGACAGAAGTCTTTCTGACTGGGTTTTGAAGAAATTTTCTGAAGCCAAGTCCATTCGTCGAGATGACTCGGGTCATTCCGACGAATCCCGACGAATGCTGACAGAAATCATTTTGGCTGGGTTTTGAAGAAATTTTCTGAAGCCAAGTCCATTCGTCGAGATGACTCGGATCATTCCGACGAATGCCGACGAATGCTGACAGAGGTCATTCTGACTGGGTTGTGAAGGAAAACTCTGCAGCTAAGTCAATTCGTCGGATGTTCTCGTGTACTCCCGACGAATCCCGACGAATGACGGACAGACGGATTTCAAATCCTCGTTTCGTTTTCGAAAATTAGGGTTAGCCGACATGAGCAGTACACGTGTCGCCTCTCCCTTCCTTGTCGCAAGAGCCGTTGAAGACCTCCCTATAAATAAATCCTTATTTTAGGGCAAGATAATTAATCTTATGAATCGATCTAAAAATCTTCTTCAGCCGTCAGTTCAGAAAAGAAAAAGTTAAAGAAAGTCGATCTCCTTTCTCTTTTGCTGAACAAGAATTCTGAGACCTAACATTTACTGCTCAAGATCCTCTCTCTTTTGTTGTTAGAGATTGCTCAGAAGAAGGCCTTTGATCTTATTGCTGCTCTCTTTATTGAAGATTCTTTCAAGTAAGTCAAAGGGCCTATTCAGATCTGGTTAGCCAAGTCCTCTCTCTTCACATCTTTCAAGTGCCAAGCTTTCTTTCAAGGTTGAGAAGAAGACTCAGTTTTCAAGATCTGAAGTTATTCTCTTTAGAGGTTAAGAAGAAGTATTGTGTTTCCATATCTCTTCTTTTGTAGGAGTTTTTCACTCCGAGTTTGTTTGTAGGAGTTGTTATACTCCGAGTTGTAGGAGTTGTTATACTCCGAGTTGTAGGAGTTGTATACTCTGAGTTGTAGGAGTTTTAACTCCGAGGTGTAAGATTAGTTATAATCTGAGATTGGTGAAGTAGCCGAGTCTAGCCTCGAAGTGCTAGATAGGCGAGGCGGGAAAGAGGACTACCCACATCGGGGAACCTCTATAAAATCCTTGTGTCTGTGCTGTGGCTGTTTGTTTGCTTTTCTGTGTTAATTTTTTTAATTCCGCTTTAAGACATAGAATCCACCTATTCACCCCCCTCTAGGTGATTTAGGCCGCAACTAGATACTTTCAATAATATAAGATTTTTTTTCCGGCCGCCGGCAAGTGCCCCACTGGAGCATCCGCCCTTGTCCCACCCACCGGTGGTGGTGGTCGGATGAGTTCTCCCCAGCGGCGGTAGTAGAGGGTCCTGTAATGCTACAACCATGCATGGCATTTTTTTTCTTTTTCTGCATATAGAAGATGATGGGATCCCACACAATGCTGGATGGACTCAATCTGGTCCAACTGATCTGGCACCAACGAATCTGCGCCAAGATCCGTGCGCAGAATTTTATTTCCTTGGGCAGAAAATCTGTCAGATTTCAAAAAATTATCCCATTTTTGAAATGGATTTTTAATGGCTTTAGGAGCCGATCTGGAAAATATTTGTGAGACTCAAAGTTGTAGAACATTATGTTTTATACAACTTTTATGTTATACGTTTTCTTATTCGGAGCCCATAACTAATTTATTTTTGCAACCGAAAACTATATTTAATCATTCTGGAATTCATATTTCTGTTGTCCAGAAACTGTTATTTTATGCAAACTTCAACTCTCATTTTGGTGAACTTCGAGTATGTTTTAGACAAAGCACGTGAGAGAGGATATTGTAGATAAATATAATTAATACAACTTTATTGTTTGGTACTCTCTGATCTGAACCCTCTGGGTAATTTAAATATAGGCTCTAACAGTGCCATCTAAATTTTAGAACCCTGTTTGTCCAGAAACTGTTATTTTATGCAAACTTTAACATCTGTTTTGGAGACCTTAGGATCTGTTTTAGGAAAAGCTTATGAGATATGATATGGTAGATAAACACTTTTACTACAACTTTCATGTTTTATACATTCTTATTTACAGCTTTCAAGTTATTTAAATTTAGCCCCTAACAGTGCAATCTAAGTTTCAGAAATCTGTCTTGCCCAGAAAACTGCTATTTTATACAAACTTTAACCTCTATTTTGGAGACCTTAGGATCTGTTTTAGGAAAAGCTTATGAGATATGATATGGTAGATAAATATTTTTACTACAACTTTCATGTTTTATACATTCTGATTTATAGCCTCCAAGTAATTTAAATTTATCCCCTAAAAGTGCAATCTAAGTTTCAGAATTCTGCCTTGTCCAGAAAAAAGTTATTTTATACAAACTTCAACCCTCATTATGGAGACCTTAGGGTCTGTTTTAGACAAAGCATGTGAGAGATGATATTGTAGCTGAACATATTTACTACAACTTTCACCTTCAGTTCTTTCTGATCTGAAGCCTTTAAGTATTTTAAATGTAGCCCTCCACCGTGCTATCTGAACTTGTTAGACCGGGTGTTAGAATAAAAGTGCACGTTTTTCAGGCACCCCATGTGATAAACATAATTCGTAAAACCTTGTTGGTTTCATTTGCTTGTTTATTTCCATAATAATATCATGTCACACGAATATGAATTATGATGTGAACCATAACTAAATTGCTCGTTTAAATATTGATATATATATATAATAATCACTTCATTTATTACCTTGTGCATGAGGGCATGGGAGGGTGCATGATTACCGATGTGGCGGGTTCGTCGGCTTCCCCATAATATACACTATGGGAGAAGTTGTGACGATGAACTCTTTTGTTTTGGTGGTGAAGAGGACCGGGGGCTAGCTACCCCTTCCACATAGGTCCGTCTCACACTTATTTGGTTATGTGTCGAGAGGGACTCCGCACGAGGTGAGGATGTGTTCCCACCGAGAGTACCTATTCTTCATAGAGGTGCGAAGGCCTAGGAAGTTGGGGTGTATCCATAACCTAGAAGTGTGAACGACTGACCCACTGTCACCGTCTGGCCACAGCGGTGAGGCCTGGGAAGTGAGCTCCTTCTCTTAACAGGTCACTATGTCGACATAGGGGAAAGTGATTGAGAAACATCATTCGAGTGATAGGGAGGATAACCATGCAAACTCATCATATCATGTATTTACATTACTTATGCTCTCACCTTGGTCTGACATCGTATAACCACCGTTAGGAACGGTTATACAATGGCGGGTGAACTTACTACTTTAGTGTTTCCCTCTTTATAAATTGTTGAATGATTACTGCTTCGTTTGTGTAACTCTAGCATATATATTTGTTTCGGCTATTGTGCTAACTTTTCCTGCAGGTGTTCTTCCTGGTACCCATTAGGGGGCTGGGGAGGAGCGTGGGATTTACTTGGCCCGTCGTGGCTAACGTAATCTTGTACATTATCATCTTAGGAACCGATGCGCCTACCAACGGAGCAGGAGCGGATAGACGAGCGTAGACGTGCCCATGATGACGAGGAGTTCCCTAAGCCAGCTAGGACGATTTACGCGGACATGAGGGTACTATCTTGGGAGAGGAGAAGATGAGAGATTCCTTTTGACTAGATATTTTGTCGTCTTATGACTATGTTGATTTTGCTGCGAGACTTTATATACCCCTTCGTGGGTTTTCATCTATGTCTTATTATATATCATGCTGGGATATTCTGTGATGTTATGCTTCCGCGCAAATTCTTATACTCTGCGAATGTTTTTCTGTAATGATGCAATAGCCTTACAGGGCGAATGTTCCGTCATTTGGGTCGTGGGTCAGGTAAGAGGGTGAGACCTCTTCGGGCACGCGAACCTTTTGGGGGGACGCTCGCGCTGGCATAAGGATACCCTTGGCTTGAAAAAGGGGGTCCTTACATGTTATCTCAAACATATGATCTGCCCACTGGTAGTGATTCAGATGAACTTATAGGGGAAGAGATCAGCAAGTCTCTACAGATAATGTAGTTCAAGAAGGAAACGCCCACACACCTGAAAAAGAATGATGTGGCAGAAGAATACAGATTCCTAGCTGACATAGTAGGAAAAGTGTTGTTGTGTAAGATTTCAGCACATGATGCTATTCCCGAGCAGCAACTTCAAATAATGGGAGTTCTTGTCCTGAAAAAGAAGATAAATCGGGGAAGGTGCCTTCTAAGGTTAATTGGGCTCAAATACTCTCATAAAGAAAATGCATATATGAGAATAATGAGTCAGGTGGTATTTCATCATTACCCCATGGTCTGCAAATCAAAAGGGGTGCAAATTCCACCAGGAAAAAGAATGAACATTAGAATTTTCTCCAAATGGACCAGGCAGATTCTGAAGCCTGGTCAATCTGCATCTTCACCTCCTCCTTCTCCACCACCGCAAGACATCGAGCCAAATCTACTAGATCCCCCAAGGGATAGTTCTCTTCTACAGGAGATCCCAACAAATCAACAAGATAATCAACCAGATGCTGATCCAGCCCACTTCAACCAGGCCAGTCCATCCATCCCTGACACAGAACCTGCACCTCAGGTCCCTCTCTAACCACAACAACAACCATCCACTATAATCACAGACAATCAGTCTGCTCCCCTGCCACCATTTCATATCTCTCCAGAAATCAATCAATCCCACTCCTCTATAGATCTTCCAGACATCAAGGAGAACCTCACAGCAATCCCCCCAGTTATTCTGTCCACACCTACTCCTCCTTCATCTCTTGCTCATACTCCCTCTTTTGATATTGAATAAGATATCTCTAAAGCAGTAGGTTTGGCCTCAAGCACCTTTGCTGACCTACTAGTCAGCCAAGCCAGAAAGTTTAATAAGAAATACTCCCAGATGGAGTCAGAAATACAAGAATCAAAAGAGTCATTCCTGTCTCTCAAGATAATTATATCCTCCTCAATGATCACTAAAGATTTCTTAACCTCCCTTGTCAGTAAGGTTAAGAAGGGGGAGAAGATTCAGGAGAAGGAGATACATAATCAGGGAGGTGTAAGTGTCCAGGAGAAGGACAAGAGTGCTGCAGAAGAGATTGCTCCAAGTGTTCCAGATACTGAGGCTCATGACCCAAATAAGCTAACTGTTTTTCAAACAGGAACAGTTCAAGTGGAGCCAGCTGAGAATCCTCAAGAAAAGCCTACATCAATCCAGGGGAGCGTGCTGCAGAAGTTCCTTTAGTATCCTAGTGGGAACTCCCAACAACTCAGGGGGAGTTCCTAGAAGATGAATATATAGTGGATGAGGTGGCAATGATTGCCATGGAGGCTGCCCTAAATGCTGAACAAAATGCACAATCTCAGGGGAGCCTCCCAAAGAGAATGGAATTCATGAAGAAGCTGACAAGAATCCTAAAGAAAATGAACCTCTTGTGTTTGCTATAAGAAAAGTGATACCAAAGGTCTTCTCAAGTAAAAGGAAAACTCCTGAAAAGGAGCATTGAAGTCTAGGTATTCTGTAAATATGAATACTCTATATTATAACATCTGGAGCAAACAGCTGTGTTGAATAATATAACTACTTAACAGTGTATGAAGTGGTCTGTGTTTCCATTTTTTATGTTGTTATTGTCTATGTATATCTTTTTTGTATTTGAATTAATGTCAAAAGCTATTTGAAATCACTTACTTTATTTTGTAAAATTTGTTATGATAAATAGGGCAGATTATTGGGAAAAACCTTTGTGATTTATCTAACAAATTATTTAAAGTGATTTCATCAGTTAGGTTATATTACCCTCATTGTATAATAAGGGTAAATTGGTCATTATATGTCTTAGGATGTCACACTCACATTAGAGTGTCAAGGCCAAGTCAAGACAATCACAAAATCAGTTAAGTTAAGACTTGCATCGAATGAGAGTTGACACAACTTTGACTTGATGTCGACGCAACTCTGACTAGAAGTCTAAGCAACTTAACCAGTCTGTCGAAGTATAAATCAAGTCGACACAATGTTGAAAGGGACTCGACGCAGAAGGAAGAGCATGTCGAATTCATCTAAGAAGTCGATGCAAGTCTTCAACTCGACGGATACGTCGATAAGGAATCGACGTACCGTCGACATCTGAGTTCAGTCAGAGCTAAGAAGGGATTCGAAGCTACTCCTATAAGAACTCGGAGGTGCGCCGATATGAAGAATGATGAAGTCGATATAGCGTCGAATACAGTCAGAAAAGGAAGCTTTTTCTGGTGTCCTTTTAAGGCCTTTTCAGAAGGACCACAAGGCTAAAGACAGTTCTCCAACGACTCATTTATTGCCAAGAATGTAATGGAGTATTCCAGGACACAGCAAAAACACTCTTGGAATGTATTCAAATCTGATGGATGGGTCGGGATCAAAAGAAGAAAGGAAAATTATGTGTCCAAAAAGAATTCCTTTTCAGGATAGCATAAGAGAAGAAAGTATTTCAAATTCCAATCATACAGAATAAGTATGATGAAGGGGAGAAGAAAAGTAGAGGAATTCATTACATTATTCTCATCTATCGATTAAGGTCTTCTTCTTCTTCCTTCCAAAACCCTAAGATAGAAAACAAGTGCTCTGAACAGAAAAGAAAAACAGCTGCTTCTTCTTTTTCACCTTACAGCAACGAGTTTTCAGCAAGTGCTTACAGAAAAAGGATCCAGTCAAATAACCCTTGCAACCATCTTAATCATAAGCAAGGGTTCATCATATACAGATCCAGTGAAAATCAGAAGCTGGAGAATTTCTTTTGAAGGATTCTGAAAAACAGAATTCTATTCTTCTTCCTTTCTTCTCACTTTTCCTTCAACTGTAAAAGAGTTTTATTAATCCCTCTTCCAAAGGATTCAGTGGTTCTAAAAGTCTCCTTATCAAAAGACCCAGTGGTTCTGAGAGTCTCCTTATCAAAAGACTCAGTGATTCTTAGAGTCTCCTTATCAAAAGACTCAGGCACAGGTTGTGCAATCCTACCAGGGAGGTAGAAGAGAGGATTACCCATATTTTGGGAAACATCTATAAAAAATCATGTGTCTTCTGTGTGTGTTTTTCTGTGTTGTCCATATTTCTATTTTCTGTGTTTATATTTCCAACAATCTGCATTTACTTTATTTTGTCTTTCGATTGCTGATTGCATAATACCTTGTGTTTTTATTGTTTTTGCATAAATAGAATAAAAAATATTTTAAATCTCTATTCAACCCCCCCCCCCCCTCCCCCACCACCACACCCATTAGAAAATACTCAGAGGCACACTGTGCACTTTCATATTCAGACATCACTCATAAGTGTAATGTAGAAGACAATATCTTTGAATCAATCCATTTCTGAACTCATTACCCAAAAGAATCTATGGCTACCTGTAACTTACCCTACACAAGCAGTTGAAGAATATATTCAAAGTATCTAGATTTGGAAGCATATGATAAACGACAACATGCTCGCCGCTTCCGCTTTCACAAACTCGAGACTCTGCGTTGCTGCTTCTACGTCCTCAAGGTCAACTTTCTGGTTTAACAACCCATTTTCACCTCCGCAGGCGAGCCACCGCTAATTCCCGCAGCTCAGTGTAGAACGATTAGAGGTCAAATGCAACACAACCAAAACCCATAAATCACATGGCACTCTTCCCTTTGATTTCCCATTTCCAACTTATTCAATCTTCAGAGTTACAGGCTCAGACCACCTTTTTCAAATAGATTTGGAGTAGTGTAAGAATAGACTACCATGCTAGTGGTTTTACTTCAAAAGAGGGTAATAACTTACACATCATCTATCATCCTCCTTTTATGCGAAAAAAGCCTATCATGGCGGTGCACGACTGCGGCGACATGCTACTCCGACAAGATCATGAGGTCCAGTGATCGCAGAGTGCGACGAAGGCAGGTCCGACGAGATCGGGCAACTCTAGCGCGGGCATTGGCGATATCGGGCGGTCTCGGGAGAGGAAGGGACTCGTGAATGAGGGTTTCAGTGAGAAGGAGTTTTCTGTGTGCAAAATTGAATACATGTATTATTAAGAGTATTTATTTTCAGTAATCTTCAAATTTATTTGGGTTATACATAACTTACTGTTAAATTATTTAATTTTCTCTTTCAGAATATATAACTATACTTAGTATAAAAAATATTTTTTTATTTTAAAAATATATAATTTGATATTTTAAAAATATCTCAAATATAATACTTTTTTTATTCATAAGATATATATAGATCCAATGTTTTAAAATATCTCTCATGTAACATTTCATCCGGATTTTTAACTGTTTTATTCAGAATAATCTACACAATTTGGAATATTCTCCATGTAATTTTATGACTTTTTTTTTTTAATTCCCTGAACACTTGCTGCATGAATGATAATATTCTCTGCATCATCAGCAATTGAGAGCACCCAGTTAAACACTTCCTGATTCCTTCATCTCGACCTCATTGATCCGAGAATTTGATGTGTTCTTTGATACTTTGATCTCGGGAGTAACGACGTCAGCGACGCAGGCTTCCATCTTGGGCTCCGTTTGGCGCGGCGGCGGCAATCGGTGAACGTGACAGTTATGAATCATTGTTCGTGAACGCCCGACCTCACCTAAGAAACTTCATCCACTTTTATATGTTCAAAACTAGCTTTCTTTTTTTAGCAAAAAATCCTTGCTCCCACTATTGATTGTTCCTCCAATTCTCCCCACCCATCTCCCTCTCTTCCCATTTCCCGCAGATCTCGATCACCTTTCCCATATTGCCGCACAGAGCAACTTCCACGTTAATATTCTTTGCACCCGCTTAAAGGGGGGATTTTTTTGTTCGCCCGACGCAATCGCAGCCGTTCATAGGTGTGTGTGCCCACGCGAACCTAATTAGCTCTCCTTGAAGGGGCCATGATAGTGTTAAGAAATCTTCATAGAATATGAAATTTACTGCTTCAGATTGAATAATTATAGAGCAATGTTATAAGCACATCAGTTTTGGCTATTCGCACATCAATTTCTATGAGTTATTACGCGCCTTTTGAAAATACGTCTTATATTTTTAGGAAAAATGTTCAACACGAAAATTATAGATCTCGTCGAGATCTACAACTTTCATGTTGAACACTTTTCTTAAAAATGCACGCACAAGACGCATTCTCTCCATGCTCGTAACTATAGCGAATTTTAGAAAATACGCCTTGTACATGCATTTTTAGGAAAAGTGTTTAACAGGAAAGTTGTAGATCTCGACGAAATCTACAATTTTAGTGTTGAATACTTTTCATACAAAATGCATGTACAAGACGTATTTTCAAAATACGCGTAATAACTGATAGAAATTGGTGTGCGAATAGTCAAAACTGGCGTGCTTATAACATTGCTCTAATTATTGTAAAAATAAGAACATTAATATATTATAATTTTTTTTTGCAA
Organism: Dactylorhiza incarnata; assembly: GCA_033032865.1. Classification (NCBI taxonomy): domain Eukaryota; kingdom Viridiplantae; phylum Streptophyta; class Magnoliopsida; order Asparagales; family Orchidaceae; genus Dactylorhiza; species Dactylorhiza incarnata. The sequence continues at coordinate 1,291,844 of JAWHQI010000261.1, forward strand.
AAATTATTTATTCATATATCAAAAAATATGATTTAATATCTATAACGCACATAGACTTGTGTGTGTTCGAAGCACCAAAAATTTCGTCCTTGCAGGCACACGTGCGCGGGATTTGTGTGCGGGATTTGCTGTTTCTTGAGCGTCTTTTTACCAAAGAGAGTATAAATACGTACACGCCCCCACAGTTTTTCTTCGTCGCTCAAACCTATCCACTCGCCGCCTCCGATCATTTTCCGGCAACACAAAAACCAAGTCCACTAGGATATGTGGAAGAAGGTCCACCCTGATTCCGCGGCTCTCAGCTCCCCTAATCCGTCCATCACCGCCTGCTGCGGAAACCCCCGCCCAGCTCTTCCGGCAGCGGATACGACGACCACCCTCATCGTTTGGAGGAAATCGCTTCTCTTCAACTGCGATGGTTTCACCGTCTTCGATTCGAAGGGGAACCTCGTCTATCGCGTGGATAACTATCCCAAGTGCAGAAACCAGGGAGAGATTGTCCTCATGGACGCGGCCGGCAAATCCCTTCTCACGATTCGCCGCAAGGTACATATAAATTATCGATTCGCGTCCAGATCTACAAATTTCAGCTCGATTTTGAGATTTAGATGAATTTTAGATTGGGGGATCTGATCTGAATCGCTTATCGATATGCAGACGAAGCTGATTTTGGGTCAGTACTGGGGGATTTACGACGGAGAAACGAAATCGACCCCAAGATTTTCAGTGCGGAAGCAGATGAGTTTCTTCCAGTCGAGGGCGCTGGCTCACCTAACAACCCGATCTTCGTGCGGCTGCACGGACGCCATCGCCGTCGCCGTCAGCTCAGGGTATGAGGTGGAGGGGTCTTACAAGCAGCGTCGCTGTGCGGTGTTTGACGAGCGGCGGCGGGAGATGGCAGAGATCCAGCAGAAGGAGGCGGTGGGTAGTGCTGGTTTCGGACTCGACGTCTTCCGCCTTGTTGTGCAGCCAAGCTTCGACGCCACCGTCGCTATGGCCGTCGTTATTCTCCTCGAAGGGATGATCGGATCCAAGAGCTCGCCCATCAAAGGCTAGGGTTAGTATCAAAGGAGGGATAGAATCTAGGATCAAAAAGCTGTTCAATAAATTTGTATGGTTTTTTTGGGGGGGTTTTCCTGCTTCGCTTCTGCAGACCGAGTAATGTCGGTTGGCAGCGGAGGAAGGCAGACGACGTAAATCCACCTCTCTTTTCTTCTAATTTTTTTTCCACAACTCCAGCTTAACAAAATCTTCAATGGCTTTCTGTTTGAGGCAGCTTTTTTTTTACTCGGATGAGTTCGGATAAAAACGCAACTATCATAAAATGTATGTTTGTCGTGACAACGGTAATGACCGCCGACGGTTCATAAAATGTATGTTCCTTATGTGAGTTCGGTCGTGAACGACGGTTCATAACCACCGCGTTCAAGACCGCAATCGTCGCCCCAAACGGAGCCTTAATCTGCTTGGAAGAATATTCGGAGTTTTGTGGATAATAACTTTTTTTTACTGCAAACAGAACACTTAGACGGATCTAGGGCGGATCCTGCGCGGATAGATCCACACGATCGCGGATGCGTCTTGTTTGGCGGATAATTTCTGCAGAAATTCCATTGAAATTCACCCCATGGAGGCCACCGCGGCAGTGCCAGAACTAGGATATCCGCACAACCCGGGCGCCCTAGTTTAAATAATTGAAGGGATAATATAGACTTGGATCAAATGAGAGTGCACATGAATGTAGCGCTGAAAGTAGAGTATTTTGCAGCAGTTAGCCAACTTGTAGAAAAATTCAAATTGCCCAAAAATCAATAGAAGCATAGAACATGTTAGGGATTTAGGGAAAGTGAATAACCAATCAAATCTGCAAATAGTAAGAATGAGTAATCCTATATGAAGCAGCAGCAAACAACAACATCAAGAAGAAAAGAAATCAGTACCAGTCCTAAGGCAGAAAAAAAAAATCACAAAGTAGAATAGAACACTACTTGCCATTTCTTCTGAGGCAAAACAGCAATATCTTAAATGTATCAAAATTTCATTTTTGTGAAGAACAAACAAGGGGAAGAGATTGGACAGAGAAATAAAGGAGTTGCAAGAAACCTAACACCTAACAAATAGATCTCCGCCTTAATCGGAAGCCAAGTCTATTCAGCTGGAAGAAAGAAATCGAAAGCAAATTCACAGTTGCTCCTCTCCTGTTCGGTAAGGGAGAACCGTTGCTCGCCTGTTTGGGAATCACGACGATTATGGTTTACAGAACTCAGAAGCCAAATCAAAATGAAAAATCAAAAGCAAAATCGGAATGGGAGTTACTCATACTTGCTCAACTGCTATGCTCGCTTGCTTGGGGAGTGGGTGGAAGCACAAGCAAACACAGTCACACGCCTCGCTGCCGACGGCGAAAGGAGGAAGCCAGGGGCGCAAGGGAACTAGGGCACTAACGCCAAACAAACCATCGATCCAGGCGAACACATAAGGAAACAACGAATATAGGGCGCATTTGATGGGCACATGCCCGGGTGTGTCCGTATGTGGATCCACAGATGTAACTTGGCAGCACGAATTTGCTCCGTGGGGCTTCCGCAGAGCCAAACTTGCACCTAATCTAAAGCATAAATTTATGAATAATTCTTGAGAGGCTTTTTCTTAAATACTACAAATATGATTTGAATAACTTTACACTTTAAATAACTAACATCCTGCTCAGTTGCTTAACCGTGCACAATATTTAGCGAATATAATCCTTTTACATGACATTAACACAAGTTGCGGCGACATTACCGTTATCCTATAGTTTGGCGCTTGGTCATTTTCATTTGAATTTTTTTTATTTATATTACTCTTTTACTTTATATTTTCATTTTGTTTATTATTTATTATAATATATATATATACACACATATATGTGTGTGTGTATGTATGCATAGACATATGCATGATATTTTGGGTGCAAGAAAAGGCCAAGCTCGAATGCCCGGCTCGGATCAATCAAGTTTTTGCCAAGTTAGGCCCGGGCTTGTTTAGGCCCATGCTGGGCTAGAGGGCCTCGTCGGCCCCCTTTCTTTTGCATGGGCATGGCCTAGTGCAATCCCTGGGTCCGGCCCATGCCTACTCGAGCACCAAGTTTTGTTGGTGCCCTGGCATGCCTAGGTGTAAAGCTGGATAGATGCCCAACATTTATAGATGAGATGACTGACCGAAAATTTTAAATGTAGGGGCAGCTGCCCCAACTATAAGTGATGGGTGTGTTGGCTACCCAGTTTCACTGATGTCAAATGACAACAACTAGCAGGGGGACTATCTAGGTAGACCCAGGCCTGCCTGGGCCTGGAATGATAGACTAAGATGGGCTTTATTTGCACGCACGCACGCGCAGCCGTGCATGGGGTAGAGGTCCACTAGCTCCACGTGTGCCCATTTTTGGGTTCAAGTGACACACACTATTGGGCTTTACCCGTGTGACTAATTTGATAATGAGGCAAAAAAATGTTTTACAATATTATTTTAGAAATAAAAAATGAAGAATAAAAAAAAACCTAAAAAATAAAAATATCATCCCTCACCCAGTCCACCCTCTCTCTGGCTCTCTCTTACCTCTCTCTCTTTTTTATGTAAAGATTAAACGGCACATACGCTTTAATGGTCTTATATGAGGACTATGACTCTTTTGAAGAACTTATTTTAATGTATTTTAAATATACTAGCCGTCATTCAAAGGGCTACCCCCGTGCAAGACTACTCTTGGCTGTGATCGAGGTCTACCTGTCCGAAAGATTTTGGTGCCCATAGGCTTCGCCCGCGCAACTAATTTGAAAAGGAAGCAAAAAAAAAACTTTGCAATATTATTTTAGAGATATAAAGTAAAGAATAAAAAAACTTAAACAAAACACTCACTCTAACGCATCCCACTTTCTTCCGAGGCTCTAGTTAATTGAGTAACTTTAAATGCTCTAGGAAAATTGTTTCTTCTACAACCCTCACTCCATCTTCCCCATCTCCCTCGTGTAAAGATTGGATGATCCAAATTCTTTTGATGGTCTAATATGAGGATCGTAAACTCTTATAAAGAACCAACTTTAATGTAGTTTATATTTATACTATATTAAAAAGAAAATTTTGAGTGGTTATGGTTCTATAGGACCATCAAATGAATTTGAGTCATTCAATTTTGAATTCGCTGATATGAAGAAATGTGATTTTTTCAATATTAGTAGCTGACACGTGATCACTATGTATTTATGGTGCGGTGACAATAGTACTAGGTCATTGCTCGAGTGATAACCATGTTATTATCACACATTAAGTGTGTGGGAACATCGTGCACAACAACTAGTGTATAAAATAAAATGAAGTGCTTTTGGGTATGCAAATATGCCCATGGGATTAATCTTGGCCGTCCATCAGAACTAATCAACTCAACTCTTTAATTTTACCTTAGCCACATGTAACATCCCACTTTTAGTTGGGCCCCTAGAATCCTAGTGGCCCATTCAGCTAATCCTGTGAGCCCACGGGAGACCATCGCCCTCATGATACCATGAATGCCCCCCAGAGACTCATAGTCTTTTAGGACCTTGAATTGATTAGGGTGACCCCAGACTAACCACCCTATGCTGTGAAACTGACCTAACCATAGCCACTTAGCTTCAATTGAGCTGATGTGGGCCACATGGGGTTCACTCTACATTGTCCATGCGGTTAGGCTAGCGCAAGGGGTTTGACTTGGCCAAACCCTAAAGCCTTGAACATCCTAGTGAGACTTAAGTGAACCAAAGATGATAATATTAGGTCCACCTCACCATGGTGACAGAGTCACATCAACCTAAGTGGGTTGACTTGGTCAAACCTAGGTTTAGAAGAGAATTTAGGTTCATGCAAGGTCCATATAGCCTATCATTGACCTCATTGACCAGGGATGGGTCTTGGACAACTCTCTCACTCCACATAGGCCGACACCTCGGATGGGAGGCCAACTAAGGCTTTCTTGGTAAAACCCCACCTCCTTCATATGTAACCGGCCATATTCACGCATGTTAATGGAGATTAATGGCTGTAGATTCCTTGAAACGTCTAGGGAGTTACTCCTGTAAAACCCCCCTCCCGGAACACAAGACACGGTCGAGGGGAGTCCTATGCCCAGGACAACCGCATTGCGGAAGTGCCAGCACACGGGCTAGCCCCCTCCACAAGATGCCTATCCTGCTGGCTATTCTCACATATCATCATGCCAACCCATCAATAATAGAAAGCATTATAAGCCATTGATTCACCATTAAGTAATAATGTCCAAACAGTACAAAATGACAGAAAGCTGCACAAGCTCTTGTTAATCATCAGAGTACAATCAAGCCCTAAGGCTACATTCTAACCACTCACTCACATCTGCCGCTGACGGTAGTCAAGGTATCGTAATCTCCAGCCATGTTACCCTGACGTGGCTGGCCTCCTGTGTCGTATGCTCCTGCTCCACCTGAGGGTGCTCCTAAAAGTAGTGGTGTAACAACTGTTAGTCATAAAGACTAAGTGGCTTCACATCCTCTCCCCCGACGACTCCAAGGCACCGGGCCGAAGGAAATGAAGAGTAGCTGCAATAAAGTCAGTAGTAGCAAAAGCAGGTGGCAGGAAAAATATAATCTCAGCAATGTATCCAATGTATAAGAAGCACAACTAATAAGTATATGACAACAACAGAGTATAAGAAAGTAGCGAAACAACACAGAAGTAATCAGTTTGTATCGTACCTTAACTTATATGAATGCCCATACGAACTTATAGGTTAAGGTTTTCAATTTGGAACCCATAATATAAAAGAGTCCATACTAATTTATATGATGGACCCGATGCGCTGCAATATTATGATCATGAAGGATGAATGCAATGCCATGATTATGATATGATGAACTCACCAATGCATTTTTGCTATGTCGACATAGACCTGTAGTTCCCGCTTTTCGAGGGTAGCTAACCACTCAGGCCCCTCACGTCGTGGCCAGACGGAAACTGTGGAACGGGCTCCTCCACAACTAGGCGGGTATGAACACTACCAGACCTAGGCCTATCTACGCCTCAACGCTAAGAACACACAGCGGAGCCCCTGCGTACTGCTCGCATCATGCTGAGTCTTCATAACATGGAAGGTGTCTTGGGAAGTGCACACCAAGAACACAGCCCAACCGGTCTAGAGTCTAACTGCCGGCTTCTGTCGGTGTCACGACTAGCAAGCCCACATACCCGCCACAAGTAATCCTCCAACCAGGATCATTACACCCCCTTGTGTAACCCATGCACATTCATGTAATTTCCATGCCTAACCTATGCTATCAAGCACCCAAGGACTCACAGAAGGAGTTTTCTCACTTTTCACACCATGCCAGTTCAACCGATGCTAACTAGCATCACAGGGCCCCCAACAACCGGGCCTCCCAACATGTCACCATAGGATATAATCATATCTTATATCCCGCATCAAGCCATCAATACTACCCATACTGAGTTATCATAACTCTCGTGTAATGGCGTGCGCAAAACATGGAAATTACTCTTCCCGATCCTCCAAGACTACTAGTGGTCACAGTGTCATATTCATATACTACTCATTTAGTAAGCTCGCACATATCACCAATATTCTATCCTCATGCACCTATCACAACGTGCTTTAACATGATCAAAGGTATCAACCTAGCTTATTGAAGGGTTATCACTAATCTAAACCATCCAATAGATTTTTACGTGATATGAACATTAATTCGTACATATGCTTTTACGATTCCACATAAACTAACAATTGACGATTGATCTAAGGAGACATCTTGACAGAATAAATCTGGAATTATACTCACAGGCTCACACTAGCGTGTACATGATTCATACAACATCTCGGCCCAATCGGCCTTCACATCCAGCATTTATATCTCCTTCGAGTTATCGAATGAAATGACGATATCTCAATTGCTACTTATCCAAGATTATGAAATCCAACAAGAGCGTACATGTTGTTATCAAAAGCCTAATCATCCGATAGACTATCAACCAGGGGGAGCATTTAGGTAAACGAGTTGTAACACCCCAAAAATCGTAGTTCAGCGAGGTAGGCGAAGTGGTAGTGCTGCGCTCGGAGTAGGCTGAATTTTCTCAGTCAAAGCAGTGCGCACGACCATATTTCCTCTTCGCGCACGACCACTGGTCGTGAGCCAGTGATCGTGCGCTCTTGTCGAGGCAAAGAGAGTTGTCGGAACGCTCACTGTCCAAACCAGTGCGCACGACCATTTCTCCTCTTCGCGCACGACCACTGGTCGTGTGCCAGTGATCGTGCGCCCTGTTTATTCTGTTCCGTAAAGAAGAGCAGAGAAGACGATCCAACCGATCAAAATCTTTGGAATTTGATCCAACGACTGTGAGCTGTTGCTGGGGGGTCTTAGGGCTTTGGAGAGGGGTTAATCCCTCATATTTCCATAGCTTTCCTCTCTCCTAAGCTAGAGAAAGAAGAAAGGGCAAAGAGGAAGAAGAAGGAGATTCCGCCATTGACGGAGCTCCGGAGCTCCGTTTCGCGAGACGTTTCCAGATCTGGAAAGTGTATCCCGGTGCGGTTCTTTCCCTCTGATTGGAATCTCGGATCTATGGTGGGGAAGAGAGCTCCAAGGGTAACGATTCTTTCTCCCGGTCTTAGGACGTGTTCTTTGTTCTCTCTTTCTTTTTCTATGCTTGCATGAGGACTCCCTTTCACCAAAATGGGTGAAGTGTAGGATTTCCTCTAGTTCTTCGAAACTCCGGGTCGATTGTGTTCGTCCCCGGCATATTGCATTTAGAAATACGGTAGTCGTGCAGATTTAGGCATTGTGTGTGAAGCCTATTCATGGCCGTGAGCCCGAATCGGTATGCTTGATTTGCGATGATGCATTTAGGTTAGGCCTAGAATGCGTGCTGGAGAATGACTCCGTGAGATCATCTATAGTATTGCGGGACTTGAGATTAGGCGTCGTGTGAAGATCCTAACGAAAGCCCCTTGCTTGGAGAGTGGTGGAATGCAAACCTTCACCACGAAATTGAAGTGAGTCGTTGCATACCTCCTTCGTTGGTTGTTCTAGTGAAGCCTAAGTCCACTTGGTTGGTTTAGGTGCGTAACTTTTTGTGATTGAGAACACCCGTCGGTGTTTCCTTGCGAACGGGCCGAAGTAAAGCAACACCCGCATCGTTGTTGTTAACGCGATGATTTGAGCAACAGGCACAAGCTTGTACCGAACCCGCACCATGCGTATCGGCGAGAGGGGGAAACCTCGGGACGTCGTGTGATCATGGTATAGACCTGTTTGGGAGGGTTCCTCCAATAGGTAAATGCTCAAGCGTTCACTAAGCTCTTTAGCTTAGCTGGTTACGTGTGGTCGTGAGAACCCACTGTCATGGTTTTGGATTGATGTTATGGTTAGCCTCATGCGTTGCTTAGGCGGTTGTGGGGAACCTTCGGGTGAACCCAACCAACATCATGTGCATTCCCAGGATCAACTCTATTTGTTGCTACACCTAGAAGATTGTTTGTGCTTGAAACCTCACCTTGTGTAGTTTGCACCTTCCTTAGTACTACTTGCTGCTAGTACGACTTGTTTGCAGGGAAGAAGCTCCGCCACCCCGAGAAAGGGGTGGGGTTGTTATAATTTGGTCAGCTGTGCTGACCGTTGCTTTGTTTGCCACCTCTTGGTGGAATCTTCTTATGCAGGTGCAGGTGAGCCTAGCGGGAAATAGCGGGCGGTGGCCCTTTTTGCTGCGTTGGCCCTCGAAGGCCAGCCTCTTTTCTGCTTTTCATGTATTGCCGGCCTGCGTGCCGAAGTATGTTTAAGGAGTTTTGTACGTTTTGGAATGTAAGGCCTTAAGGCCGTAACTCTACACTTTATTGTTTCATTCCTGTGATAGTGGACTATTCTAATAGAAATGTTAAATCCTTATGCTTCCGCTTATGTTTAGTACTCTGGTGTAGTTCTTTTCTGTATATCTCCTTTTAACGCCTAGCTAGCTTGGTTAGTATAGCGTGGGGTCCCGGCCGGACCTACTGTTATATTATTCGTACTGGAAGGGTGTTACAATTTGGTATCGGACTTAGGGCATCGATCCGTAGTTTAGCGATTTCGGGACGAATTCCTTTTAAGGGGTGGTGTGCACGGGATGTGCATTCACCTAAAACGACAAAAACTAATAAGAATGTCGACTAGGAATGGAAAAACATACTTGTTTGCGGAACCTGAGCATTCCATGATTGTTGTTTGCTATGTTTTCGGTCACTAAATTGTGTATTGCACGATTATAGGTGACTAGGAGTACTGCGGGGCAGTCTCGACCCTGTAACACCGCTGAAAGTAGTGCATCGGCTGAGGTGCCAGCGACCACTCCTCCTGCTGAGATGATCAGGTTAATCGCAGAAGCTGTCTTCGCGATGATCAATGCTCTACCACAAAGGCTTGCACAACCTGCTACGCCTATTATAGATGCGGCCCCGGTGATCGAACCTGCAGTGGAACCGAGGATGGAGACTCCTGTGCCAGTGGCTGCAGTGGAACCTGCGGTGGTGCCAAGGGTGGAGCGTCGTGTAGAACGTGTAGCTATTGCGCGAGCGCGTGATCAACAATTGCAGCACTTTCTAAGCTTCCACCCTCCAACTTTCTCGGGGACCGGATCCCCAACGGAGGCGGAGGACTGGCTGTCAACTGTTAGAAAAACTCTAAAGGCGACAGCAACGAAAGAAGCTATGATGGTCGCCCTAGCCACCTTTCTCCTTAACGGAGAAGCAGAGCTTTGGTGGGCCGAGCAGGAAGCGTGTTGGGTATTGTAGCTACAATTACCTTGATTTGAAGAAGTATTCCTGTGAACTAAGTTGAATTGAGATGTATTTGATGTTGTTCTCTAGTTATGTGTTTGCAGGTCTTAATGCTAAGTGCACACCAAAGTCAGGTTGCAATGGATCACCAAACACAGTTCTAAACAGTGTAATCCCTCATTGTGCAGAACAAAGTGTTGGTCCATGTGTAATCTCTCTTTTGGGGTGTACTTCATATACTCATAACTGAAGGCTTTCAAAGTTGAGGAGTGGAGCAGGCTTTCAGAAGAAAAGAAGATTTCTGCCAAGTCCATTCGTCGAGATGACTCGGGTATATCCGACGAATCCCGACGAATGCTGACAGAGGTCATTCTGTCTGGGTTTTGAAGAAATTTTTGAAGCCAAGTCCATTCGTCGAGATGACTCGGGTCATTCCGACGAATCCCGACGAATGCTGACAGAAGTTATTCTGTCTGGATTTTGAAGAAATTTTGAAGCCAAGTCCATTCGTCGAGATGACTCGGGTCATTCCGACGAATCCCGACGAATGCTGACAGAAGTTATTCTGTCTGGGTTTTGAAGGAATTTCTGGAGCCAAGTCCATTCGTCGAGATGACTCGGGACATTCCGACGAATCCCGACGAATGCTGACAGAAGTCATTCTGACTGGGTTGTGAAGAAATTTTTGTGGCTAAGTCAATTCGTCGAGATGTCACGTGAACTCCCGACGAATTCCGACGAATGAAAACAGAAGACAGTTTTCAAGCTTTGATCAGGATTTTCAATGGCTAAGTCAATTCGTCGAGTGTTCACGTGAAGTCTCGACGAATGACGGACAGACGGATTTCAAATTTCAGTTTCGTTTTCCAAAATTAGGGTTGACCGACATGTACAGTACACGTGGCGATCCCTCCTTGTTTGTCGCCCTTCTCGTTGCTCTCGATTATAGCCGTTGGAATGGATAGGCTATAAATAGCTAAGGGTTAATTCTGTTTAACCCTAATCGTGAATCCAAGAGGAAAGACGTTGTTCTCTTCGTCCGTCGGCCGACCTTTATCGCAAATTAGCTGCTCCTTGCCGACAAAGCTTTTCACGATCCCTCTTGAAGAAAGGAGAATACTAGATCTCTGATTTTAGATCTGTCAAGTTCCTTTCAGATCTAGTTTTCTCCTAAGTGCTCAGATCAAGGTTTTTCAAAGCAAGATCTATTCTTCCTCTTTTAGATCCAGATTTCAGATTTCTATTTTTCAAGGAAGAAGAAGATCTTTTATTTCAGATCTGATAAAGTTAAATCTCAGGTAGATTTAAAGTAGATTGTTTCTCAATCAAAGGTTTTGTAAGATTTCTTTACAATATTCTTGTAGGAAGCTTGCTTCTGAGTTGTAGGAGTTTTACTCCGAGTTGTAGGAGCGTTGTCTCCGAGTTTGTAGAAAGTTTTTCTTCCGAGTTTGTAGGAGAGTTTGTTCTCCGAGCTTGTAGGAGTTGAGTACTCCGAGTAGTAGGATTTGATTGATCCGAGTTTGGCGAAGTAGCCGAATCTAGCCTTGTTGTGCTAGATAGGCGAGGCGGGAAAGTGGACTACCCAAGATCGGGGAACCACTATAATTCTCTGTGTTGTGTTGTGCTCTTTTGGATTCCATGTGCTTTTATTTCTAAGTTTTTAATTCCGCAAAAAGATTTAGAATCCACCTATTCACCCCCCTCTAGGTGATTTAGGCCGCAACTAGATACTTTAAATTGGTATCAGAGGGAGGTTGTTCGTTAAAAGGTTAACACCTTGAACAAGATCCTTAAATCTAGTTGCAAGAGCAAGTTTGTCTGATATGGAAAAATCCAAGGAGTCTTCTAAGATGCTCGTCTGTTCTAAGGAGAATTTCCCTATGTGGAAGGAAAGAATGAAGTTCTACATGGAAGCCACCGACCCAAGAATTTTTCACATAGTAGAGGAAGGTCCCCATGTTCCTATGAAGCCATCGTCAATAAATTCAGCTATTATGATTCCCAAGAAAATGTTGGAGCTAGACAAAGATGAGATTGCCCTCGTCATCTTGGACAAGAAGGCAAAGAACATTATTGCTGGTGCAGTGGACGATTCTATGCTACAAAATCTTATACACTGCAAGTCTGCCAAGGAAATGTGGGACTCCATAGTTGTTCTTATGGAAGGTACTGAAGAAGTGAGGGATGACCGAAGATCGTTGCTAAACCAAGAATACGAAGCATTCAAGCAAGATCCAAGAGACTCCATTTCTGATACTTATGAGAAGTTCTTTAAGATCGTCAACGGTCTTAAGAACTATGATCGGGAATTCACAGTTGGAGAACTAAATGACAAGTTCTTGAGATCCCTAACGAAAGAATGGGATACCAAGGCTATTGCTATCCGGGAATTCGGAAAATTGGCTACGATGGAGCCACAAATATTATTTGGCAAGCTTCTCTCACATGAACTAAAGCTGAGTATTAGAAAAGCTGAAGAAGAAGGATGCTCCACTTCTGGAAGGGAGAACTCTGTGGCACTGAAGGCCAAAGAGTCAAGAAGAGGTAAAGCTAGATCATTTGAAAAGACACAGTCGTCAGATGAAGACGATGAGTCTGTGGATTGTTCATCAAGCTCAGACATGTCCGATGGAGAGTTCTCTTCACTTGCCAAGAAATTCAAGAAATTGCTCAGAAAAAGGAGCCAAAGAAGGTCAAGGCGTGATGATGAACATCACAAGAAAGAACACAGCAATGACAGGTATAAAACCAAACCGAATAAACATGTTTCGACTGATATTGTCTGTTATTGTTGTAATAAGCCAGGGCATATAAGTACGGAATGTCCATACAAAAAGAAGAAAGAGAAGAAATCCTTCAAGGGGAAAAGGAAAGAAGAAAAGAGCTTCTTAGCAAAGAAGACCAAGACTCTTAGTGACAGTGACTCAGGGAAGTCAAGCTCAGATGAAGAAGCCTATTTTGGGCTTATGGCACATTCAGATGAGGAAAGAAGTGTCTCCTCATACAAAGGGAAGGTAAACTCGCACACTCCTCTTTCTGCATCTGAACCTGATTCCGTTGCAAATGAAGGCTATTCTTCAGAGGAAGACTCAGATCTAATGGTTCAGTATAAAGCTATGTTGGAGGGATTTGACAAATGCCGCAAGGTAGTCAAATATCAAGCACATGAGATTGCATCTCTCAAGATGGTGGAATCAGCTTTGAGGGAGGAAATTAAACAATTGACTCCTCTCCAAGATGAAGTCCAAATCTTGAAAGATGAACTTAACAGCTCTACTGAATTATTAAATCTTAAGGAGAAGTTTATAAATGAATTAGAAGAAAAGTTAGTGGTGGAAAGGAAGATAGTTGAAAGCTTCTCCAAACCAAAAACTATTCTTCCAATCATTGAAAGATTTTCTGCTCCTGCGAAGGTTAGTGGCCTTGGTCATAAGGCTGAAAGTAGTAAGGCTGCTAAGAAAAGAGCTGTTAAAGGTAAGGGCAAGGTTGACCAAAATCAAACCCGTCCCCGATGCTCCGAAACAACTGCTTTCAAGGCACCTTATGAAAAAGTAATCCCCAAGGATTATGGTTCATTTGTACATGGATCAGTTATTAAGAAAGCACCAAAGATTAAATCAATTGTTGCTAAATCTCATGAAGAGAAGAAGGAGTCATGTGTGTGTTGCAACCACGAGGCTTCTACTTCTAAGAATATTGCTCCTGCTAAACTCCCCATTCAAAAGTTAAAACAGGATAACAAGAGAAGATACAATCGATTTGATTGTTGGTGTTGTGGCAAGATTGGTCACTTCGCCATAGATTGTTGGTTTAACCCCAGGAACGTCAAGACTCCACGGGTTAACAATGTAAGAATGACCCCTTGCAATGTTAACACTCCGGGTGGTGTTGATCTAACCAGAAACCTAGGACCCAAATCTTTTTGGGCTCCTAAGGGGTATTAATCTGTGTTTGCAGGTATGTCCAAAGGCTAACCAAAACTCTAATCAGGCATTTGGACAAGTGGATGTTCATGGTACATGACCAGAACATAGAAGAAATATTGTATGGTTGCTGAAAAGCTTAGGAAATCAGTCCAGGCACTGAAACTCTAAGGGGGAGATAAGTCTAAGGGGGAGAAAAGTTTGAGGGGGAGCTGATTCTACATATACTCCCAAATGTGTACTCCTATGCAGTTGCTGAGGGGGAGCTTTGAGCTCTCATGTTTTTTTTTCTATCTGAAGTAGTCAGAAAGGGGGAGAGAAGTTGAATTTGCAAGAGAATTTGAAGTTGGGAGGAATTGGCAAAGTTAGATTTGGCAAAGTTGAAAGAGAAAGTTGAAAGGGAAAGAAAGTTGAAAAAGTTAAGTTTTTAACTCTCCTTATCTATTTGATATATATTTTTTTAAGTGCAATTCAACTCAGTACATAGGTTCTGACTTCTTCAAATAGGGGGAGATTGTTGGGTATTGTAGCTACAATTACCTTGATTTGAAGAAGTATTCCTGTGAACTAAGTTGAATTGAGATGTATTTGATGTTGTTCTCTAGTTATGTGTTTGCAGGTCTTAATGCTAAGTGCACACCAAAGTCAGGTTGCAATGGATCACCAAACACAGTTCTAAACAGTGTAATCCCTCATTGTGCAGAACAAAGTGTTGGTCCATGTGTAATCTCTCTTTTGGGGTGTACTTCATATACTCATAACTGAAGGCTTTCAAAGTTGAGGAGTGGAGCAGGCTTTCAGAAGAAAAGAAGATTTCTGCCAAGTCCATTCGTCGAGATGACTCGGGTATATCCGACGAATCCCGACGAATGCTGACAGAGGTCATTCTGTCTGGGTTTTGAAGAAATTTTTGAAGCCAAGTCCATTCGTCGAGATGACTCGGGTCATTCCGACGAATCCCGACGAATGCTGACAGAAGTTATTCTGTCTGGATTTTGAAGAAATTTTGAAGCCAAGTCCATTCGTCGAGATGACTCGGGTCATTCCGACGAATCCCGACGAATGCTGACAGAAGTTATTCTGTCTGGGTTTTGAAGGAATTTCTGGAGCCAAGTCCATTCGTCGAGATGACTCGGGACATTCCGACGAATCCCGACGAATGCTGACAGAAGTCATTCTGACTGGGTTGTGAAGAAATTTTTGTGGCTAAGTCAATTCGTCGAGATGTCACGTGAACTCCCGACGAATTCCGACGAATGAAAACAGAAGACAGTTTTCAAGCTTTGATCAGGATTTTCAATGGCTAAGTCAATTCGTCGAGTGTTCACGTGAAGTCTCGACGAATGACGGACAGACGGATTTCAAATTTCAGTTTCGTTTTCCAAAATTAGGGTTGACCGACATGTACAGTACACGTGGCGATCCCTCCTTGTTTGTCGCCCTTCTCGTTGCTCTCGATTATAGCCGTTGGAATGGATAGGCTATAAATAGCTAAGGGTTAATTCTGTTTAACCCTAATCGTGAATCCAAGAGGAAAGACGTTGTTCTCTTCGTCCGTCGGCCGACCTTTATCGCAAATCAGCTGCTCCTTGCCGACAAAGCTTTTCACGATCCCTCTTGAAGAAAGGAGAATACTAGATCTCTGATTTTAGATCTGTCAAGTTCCTTTCAGATCTAGTTTTCTCCTAAGTGCTCAGATCAAGGTTTTTCAAAGCAAGATCTATTCTTCCTCTTTTAGATCCAGATTTCAGATTTCTATTTTTCAAGGAAGAAGAAGATCTTTTATTTCAGATCTGATAAAGTTAAATCTCAGGTAGATTTAAAGTAGATTGTTTCTCAATCAAAGGTTTTGTAAGATTTCTTTACAATATTCTTGTAGGAAGCTTGCTTCTGAGTTGTAGGAGTTTTACTCCGAGTTGTAGGAGCGTTGTCTCCGAGTTTGTAGAAAGTTTTTCTTCCGAGTTTGTAGGAGAGTTTGTTCTCCGAGCTTGTAGGAGTTGAGTACTCCGAGTAGTAGGATTTGATTGATCCGAGTTTGGCGAAGTAGCCGAATCTAGCCTTGTTGTGCTAGATAGGCGAGGCGGGAAAGTGGACTACCCAAGATCGGGGAACCACTATAATTCTCTGTGTTGTGTTGTGCTCTTTTGGATTCCATGTGCTTTTATTTCTAAGTTTTTAATTCCGCAAAAAGATTTAGAATCCACCTATTCACCCCCCTCTAGGTGATTTAGGCCGCAACTAGATACTTTCAAAGCGCATAAGTTTGAAGGTAAGGATATTACCGAGATCACTTTGGCGGAGTTCTCAAAGTCGTTTCTTCATAGATACATTCCCTCTGCCAAACGCATTGCGTTGCAGAACCAGTTCTTAAAGTTAACTCAAGGCGATAGCTCGGTGGATGAGTACTTGCACGAGTTCACTAGATTGGGCCGCTATGCGGGGTTTTTGGTGGAAGATGAGGAAATGAAGACGAACAAGTTTTATGAAGGTCTTTGGGATGAGTTGAGGCTGCTCCTTGCAGGCCCAATGACGTTTGGCTTCCATATGATGGTGCAAAGCGCCAGATCTCTAGAGTTGGACATGAAGAGAGCACAAGCAAAGGGCATGGCAAAGAAACCTGAATTTCATGCGCCGACCTCTCACTCCAAATATGAGTTCAGGAGGAACAAAAGGAAGTTCAAGTCTGCGGAACCAACTCGCTCAAATGTGTCGGGAGCTACGACTGCACGTGGTACAATTACATGTTTCACTTGCGGAAAGGTGGGACACAAAGCAAGCGTGTGTCGCAGTGGTCCCCCGAGGCCAGAGAACCGAGCGATGGACTATGCTCGTGTGCGGGTCATGCGGAAAAGGGCAAAGCTGCGGAGTCTGCTGCTTCCCAGCACATTCTGACCCAGCCGAGAGTTTACTCGCTTTGCCAGCAAGAAGCCATACGACAAACTGATGTCGTCACAGGTATGAATTAAATGTTAGCTTTTACATAGCTATGTGTGATTGATACTGTTGTGCGACTTTATGTTTGATTTGTGTGCAATTAGGTTTCGTCCTAATTTTCAACTATCCGACGAGAGCTCTATTTGATACGGGAGCATCGCACTCTTTTATGTCTACGAGCTTCGTGGTGCGAATTGGAGTGCCATCAGCCTTAGCAAAAGATAGATTGGAGGTAGTGTTACCTAACGGGTCTCGCATGAGTGGGGATAGGAAGAGCCGTGTGAAGGTGCGGATCGGAAATCTGGATTTCGACTTGGAAGCGTCGTTATTAACGTTAGTTGAATTTGATGTGATCTTCGGCATGGACTGGCTCTCGGAGCAGCGAGCATGCATAGATTGCAATTCAAAGGAGATCACCAGTTGTAGCGGAGTACGCCGATGTGTTTCCTAATGAACTCCCTGGGGCTCCGCCTCAGCGGGAGATTGATTTTTGTATTGAGTTGGTGCCAGGTGCCAGGTGCCAAACCTGTGGCCCGCTCACCGTACCGGATAGCGCCAAAGGAATTGGCAGAGCTGAAGGTTCAATTGCAAGAGCTGCTAGAGCAAGGCTACGTACGTCCAAGTTCATCGCCTTGGAGTGCACCCGTCCTCTTTGTGAAAAAGAAGGACGGGAGCTTGCATCTATGTATCGACTATCGAGAGCTGAATAAGTTAACCGAGAAAAACCGATACCGGATTCCAAGAATCGACGATTTATTCGACCAACTGGTTGGGTCGACGGTATACTCTAAGCTAGACTTAAGGTCCAGCTATTACCAACTGCGTATAAGGGAATGTGACATTCCAAAGATAGCGTTCAGTACCCGCTTTGGGCACTATGAGTTCACCGTTATGTCGTTCGGTCTATCTAATGCACCGTCGGTATTTATGAACTTAATGAATAGAACGTTCCGAGAGTATTTGGATCAATTTGTGATCGTCTTCATCGACGACATTTTGGTATACTCTCAGTCGGAGGAGGAGCATGCAGAGCATCTGCACGCAGTTTTGAGCACCCTGAGGAGGAGTCAATTATATGCCAAGTTCTCCAAGTGCGAGTTTTGGCTATCGTCAGTAGCATTCCTGGGTCATGTTGTTAGTGGGTATGGAATTGCGATTGATCCGTCAAAAATAGAAGCGATCCGAGCGTGGCCTGCGTTGAGAAGCGTAGCGGAAGTCCGAAGTTTGTTAGGACTTGCCGGCTATTATAGGCGCTTTGTGGAGAACTTCTCGAGGGTCGCACTCCCTCTCACTAAATTGACTAGGAAAGATCACAAGTTCGACTGGTCGCCCGAGTGCGCTCGAGCTTTTGAAGAATTGAAGAGCTATCTGACAACGACGCCCATTCTATGCTCGCCATGTGGTACGGAAGGCTACAAAATTTATAGTGACGCCTCAGGGAGTGGTTTGGGTTGCGTCCTAGTGCAGTTCGGAAGGGTAATTGCCCACGGCTCCCGACAACTGAAGGTTCATGAAAGGAACTACCCGATCCATGATTTGGAGCTAGCGGCCGTGGTTTTTGCCCTCAAGCTTTGGAGGCATTACTTGTATGGCGTGAAGATCAATATCTTTACTGACCACAAGAGCCTCAAGTACCTGCTGGATCAAAGGGAGTTGAATATGCGTCAGAGGAGGTGGATGGAATTCCTTAGGGACTACACCTTCGACATCAAATATACTCCTGGTAAGGGAAATGTAGTTGCAGACGCATTGAGTCGTCGGGCTCCTGCTCAAGCAAATTGGATTTTGATCACGATGAGCGTCTAATCCGCGAGCTAGAAGTTATGGAGATCATTTGCGTCGATAGAAGAGCGTCTCCTTCAGCATGCTTGAACTGGATGGAGATTCAATACAACCTCGCCGACCGAGTTCGACAAGCATTGGAGCTGGATGAGAGCATGAAACGCTATAAAGCGGAGACCGTTGATGGGTCAAACGCTGATTTCTCTTTCGAAGATGGCCTTATGTGGAAGAATGGCAGATTGTGCGTCCCAAATGTTGGTACATTACGGGCGGAGTTGATGTACGAGGCTCATCATACCAAGTACTCGATCCACCCTGGGAGCACGAAAATGTACATGGATATGAAGAAACTCTTCTGTTGGCCGGGTATGAAGAAAGACATTGCCCTCTACATGGCCAAGTGTCATACTTGCGCGTTGGTGAAGGTGGAATGTCAACATCCCGGTGGGTTTCTGAAGTCATTGTCGATTCCGGAATGGAAGTTCGATGGATTTCGTGCACGGATTGCCGAGATCGCAACATGGAAACGACGCCATCTGGGTGATCGTGGACCGATTGACGAAGGTATCACACTTTATTCCGAACCGGAAGGATGATTCTGTGGAGAAGCTGGCAAAGTTGTACGTCGATAACATCGTACGGCTCCACGGGATTCCCCGTAGCATCGTCAGTGATCGCGATGGGCGGTTCACATCAAATGATTGGAGGCTGATTCATCAATTATTGGGTACCAAGCTGAAGTTGAGCACGGCATTCCACCCGCAAACTGATGGACAGACCGAAAGGACCAATAGGACGATGGAGGACATGCTGAGGATGTGCGCCCTAGACTTCGGAAAGAGATGGGATGACCATCTCTATATGATTCAATTTGCTTACAACAACAACTACCAAGCAAGTATAAAGATGGCCCCTTTCGAGGCTCTTTATGGTAGGAAATGTCGCACACCGTTATCTTGGGCTGAAACGGGCGACACTAAGTTGTTGAAACGCAAGGATGTGGAGGAGGCAAATACATCGATTCGGGCTATTCAAGAGCGGTTGCTCATTGCCCAAGATCGGCAGGCAAAATACTACAATGCAAATCATCAGAATGTCGAGTTCGCCATTGGCGACTGGGTTTATCTCAAGATCAAACCGTTCAAAGGAGTATCGAGGATCCGACGCTTGAAAAAGATAAGTCCGAGGTACTTAGGACCGTTCGAGATCTTGGAGCGCATTAGTGAAGCTGCCTACCGGCTTGCTCTATCTTCGGAGCTGAGCGGGTTGCATGATGTATTCCACATCTCTGTGTTGCGGAAGGCTGTAAAGGAGCCAAATCTTGTTGCTGCGGTCAGCGAAGTGTCGGTAGATGGTGGGATAGCGATGAAAGTCAAACCCATTTGCATTGAAGACACTGAAGTGAAGCAGTTGCGGAACAAGTCCATTCGGATGGTGAAAGTCCGTTGGAATAATTGCGGGCGAGAGGAACTCTCTTGGGAAAGAGAGCAGTCAATGCTTGCGGAGTACTCCGAGCTATTTCTCTCAGGTAATTATAATTGTAATTTCTGCTAATATTGTTTTCGAAATTTCGAGACGAAATTCTTTTAAGAGAGGTGGAGTTGTAACACCCCAAAAATCGTAGTTCAGCGAGGTAGGCGGAGTGGTAGTGCTGCACTCGGAGTAGGCTGAATTTTCTCAGTCAAAGCAGTGCGCACGACCATATTTCCTCTTCGCGCAGGACCACTGGTCGTGAGCCAGTGATCGTGCGCTCTTGTCGAGGCAAAGAGAGCTGTCAGAACGCTCATTGTCCAAAGCAGTGCGCACGACCATTTATCCTCTTCGCGCACGACCACTGGTCGTGTGCCAGTGATCGTGCGCCCTGTTTATTCTGTTTCGTAAAGAAGAGCGGAGAAGACGATCCGACCGATCAAAATCTTTGGAATTTGATCCAACGGCTGTGAGCTATTGCTGGGGGGTCTTAGGGCTTTGGAGAGGGGTTAATCCCTCATATTTCCATAGCTTTCCTCTCTCCTAAGCTAGAGAAAGAAGAAAGGGCAAGGAGGAAGAAGAAGGAGATTCCGCCATTGACGGAGCTCCGATTCGCGAGACGTTTCCAGATCTGGAAAGTGCATCCCGGTGCGGTTCTTTCCCTCCGATTGGAATCTCGGATCTATGGCGGGGAAGAGAGCTCCAAGGGTAACGATTCTTTCTCCCGGTCTTAGGACGTGTTCTTTGTCCTCTCTTTCTTTTTCTATGCTTGCATGAGGACTCCCTTTCACCAAAATGGCTGAAGTGTAGGATTTTCTCTAGTTCTTTGGAACTCCGGGTCGATTGTGTTCGTCCCCGGCATATTGCATTTAGAAAT
Source organism: Dactylorhiza incarnata (assembly GCA_033032865.1). Lineage (NCBI taxonomy): Eukaryota > Viridiplantae > Streptophyta > Magnoliopsida > Asparagales > Orchidaceae > Dactylorhiza > Dactylorhiza incarnata. The sequence continues at coordinate 1,312,635 of JAWHQI010000261.1, forward strand.
CCGGTAGTCGTGCGGATTTAGGCATTGTGTGTGAAGCCTATTCGTGGCCGTGAGCCCGAATCAGTGATGCTTGATTTGCGACGATGCATTTAGGTTAGGCCTAGAATGCGTGCCGGAGAATGACTCCGTGAGATCATCTATAGTATTGCGGGATTTGAAATTAGGCGTCGTTTGAAGATCCTAAAGAAAGCCCCTTGCTTGGAGAGTGGTGGAATGCAAACCTTCACCACGAAATTGAATGAGTCGTTGTATACCTCCTTCGTTGGTTGTTCTAGTGAAGCCTAAGTCCACTTGGTTGGTTTAGGTGCGTAACGTTTTGTGATTGAGAACACCCATCGGTGTTCCCTTGTGAACGGGTCGAAGTAAAGCTACACCCGCATCGTTGTTGTTAACGCGATGATTTGAGCAACTAGCACAAGCTTGTACCGAACCTGCACCATGCGTATCGGCGAGAGGGGGAAACCTCGGGACGCCGTGTGATCATGGGATAGACCTGTTTGGGAGGGTTCCTCCAATAGGTAAATGCTCAAGCGTTCACTAAGCTCTTTAGCTTAGCTGGTTACGTGTGGTCGTGAGAACCCACGGTCATGGTTTTGGATTGATGTTATGGTTAGCCTCATGCGTTGCTTAGGCGGTTGTGAGGAACCTTCGGGTGAACCCAACCAACATCATGTGCATTCCCAGGATCAACTCTATTTGTTGTTACACCTAGAAGATTGTTTGTGCTTAAAACCTCACCTTGTGTAGTTTGCACCTTCCTTAGTATTACTTGCTGCTAGTACGACTTGTTTGCAGGGAAGAAGCTCCGCCACCCCGAGAAAGGGGTGGGGTCATTATAATTTGGTCAGCTGTGCTGATCGTTGCTTTGTTTGCCACCTCTTGGTGGAATCTTCTTATGCAGGTGCAGGTGAGCCTAGTGGGAAATAGCGGGCGGTGGCCCTTTTTGCTGCGTTGGCCCTCGAAGGCCAGCCTCTTTTCTGCTTTTCTTGTATTTCCGGCCTGCATGCCGAAGTATGTTTAAGGAGTTTTGTACGTTTTGGAATGTAAGGCCTTAAGGCCGTAACTCTACACTTTATTGTTTAATTCCTGTGATAGTGGACTATTCTAATAGAAATGTTAAATCCTTATGCTTCCGCTTATGTTTAGTACTCTGGTGTAGTTCTTTTCTGTATATCTCCTTTTAACGCCTAGCTAGTGTGGTTAGTATAGCCTGGGGTCCCGGCCGGACCTACTGTTATATTATTCGTACTCGAAGGGTGTTACACGAGTCCTCTAAATTCTTCATTCAATCATGCATCGAAATGCCCCGTTTCCAAATCATACAATTCGTTTACCCTCACTCAATTGACATGGGAATCCAGGGACTCCTACCACACCAAAGAGGAGAACCCAAAAGTTCTCTGTCTGCTAGCGCCGGTGGTAGCACTACCACCCGGCGCTAGCGATCCAGTCGACGCACCTTCCCGTCGACATCGGTTGTCGACGGGAAGTTATGCCTTCCAGTCGACCCATCGACTTGCTAGCACCGGCGGTAGGGCTGTCGTCGGGCGCAATCTTTCTCTATCAAACCTCCTTCCCGTCGATCTAAAGGAGTCGACGGGAAGTTCTCCCTTCCCGTCGACAAGTCGACTCGCTAGCGCCGACGGTAGCACTACCGTCGGGCGCTAGTGATTATCCATACTCGCCTTCCCGTCGAGCTTGAGAGTTGATGGGAAGTTGTCCCTTTCTGTCGGCTCATCAACATGCTAGCGCCGGCGGTAGAGCTACCGCCGGGCGCTAGCTAACAGGAAGCAGGTCCTTTGCCAATTACCCTCAATTGTTTTTCCCTAGCAGCCCGACCCCAAAACACATACAATTTCTCTCTTTCCCTAATGGTTGGGCCTTCCTCTCTATTCATGTGTATATCCCCAATGTGATTCAAGTTTACACTTTCCACCATAGTTATGATTTAGCCCCTTTTTACCCTAACTATCCATCATCTTCCCCAATTATGAAATTAGGGTTTTCATCTTCTCTCCACCAATACTCCCTCATATGACCATGGATTTTCACGAAATCAAATCCTATCTCTTCCTTTTGGAGAGAAGAAATGATTGAAGGAGCTTTCGCGGCAATCGGTGCCCTAAGATGGAAGCTTCGGTTTGGTCTTTCCTAAGAATCTCCATTAGCTCACAAGCCAAGCTCTTTTGAGCTCAACACCTCTCCTAAATTTTCTCTACGATCTAGCACCAAGGGAGAGGGGTCGGAAGTCACCTTATTTTTCGTCCATGGTTGGAGCTCATCTTCATGGCGGCATGGTGGTGGTCGGTCAAGCTCCAATCTTTCTCAAAACTTGCTCTTTCAAGAACCCTAAATTAACCCCCTTAAGGTGTGAGGAAGAGGAGAAAGAAAAAGAAGAAAAGAAGAAGAAGAAGAAGAATGAGGAAGAAGATGAATAGTTCATCTGATTAAGGATTCAGCCCCTTCATGCTTAAGAGAATATGAAGAGAGAGAGAGAGAGAAAGAGCATTAAAGACCATTTAATGTAATTCCAACTTCCAAGGTTTGTGCCAGCCTTTTAATGGCTTCTAATTCCACTATTGACTTGGTTTTAGGCAACCTAGACTACTCACCAAGCAAGATGTCACAAGTGCTGATTTGGCCACTACCGCCGATGCTAGCTAAAGCTACCGCCGGCGCTAGCTCCTTGCTACCAATTCCTTGTCCATTTGTTTCTCAACTTCCAAGGGTGAGGGCTACACCCACTCCCGGAGATCAGGGCACATCCCTGGCACCATTAGGATCTCAAGACTCCTACCTAGCCCAAGCATCACCAAGTGACTCGTGTCACTCGAGGGGTCTAGCTCAAATTGGGATGTTATAACTCCACCCCTCAATTTATGCGGTGGCAGGAGTTCAATCGACAACGAAGGAAGCATAACACATCGGTGTAAGGAGGAGGAACCTCTAGAGCCTCCCCACTCTATTTAAGTTGATGTAACTAATTACCTTAGGTTACTTAAGTTCGTGTAACTCCAAACAGAATGAGAAGAGCACATGGAGGCCATGTTGGTGGCGTCTGGAACCTTCCCGAGATCCACCGTCTCCCTCAAGCATGACCATGCCTGCACCACCAGACCTACACGATTCAACCCCAATTTAGTGAATTATTTCACTTCTCCACTCAGTTAGATCATTCCTACGGTCCATTAACATCCACCTCCGACCACCAAAGGGACGCACTACAACAAAATTGGGTTACAATGACGTTTTGTTACAAATGTGCCATTCAGTACATGCTACATTCACTATTAGTTCACTATGATGTCATTTGGGGTTACGAATGTGCCACCAGTATTCATGGATTTGATGAAAAGGATGTTCAGAGAGTACTTAAGCCGGGTTGTCATCGTATTTATTGACGACATCTTGGTTTACTCTCAATCGGAGGAGGAGCATTTGAATCACCTACATACCGTTTTTGAGCATTCTGAGGAGGCATCATCTATACACCAAATTTTTCAAGTACAATTTTTGCCTATCATCTATGGAATTTCTGGGTCATGTGGTTAGGGGAGAGGGTATTTTAGTGGATCCGTCGAAGATTGCAGCAATTCGCGAGTAGCCTGAGTTGAGAATGTGGCAGAAGTGCAAAATTTCTGAGGACCTGCCGTCTATTATAGTTGCTTCATGGAGAACTTCTTGAGGATCGGACACCTTCTCACCACATTGACCAAGAAGGAGCATATAATTGTTTGGATATTGGAGTGTGCACAAGCCTTTGATGAATTAAAAGCCGACTAATATATGCATCGATTTTGTGTTCATCGTATAGTATGGAAGGTTATCGGGTTCTTAGTGACACCTCAGGAACTGGCTTGGACTGCATATTATGTCAATTTGGAAAGGTGATAGATTGTGCTTCGCTCTAGTTGAAGGTGCATGAGAGAAAATACCCAATCAATGAAACAGAGTTGGCGGTCATGGTGTTCATTCTTAAGTTGTGCTGACACTATTTGAATGGCATGAATATCGACATTTTCATGGACCACTAGAGTTTGAGGTATCTATTGAATCAAAGAGAGCTGAATATGCGGTAAGGAGATGGATGGAGTTCTTGGGGGACTATAACTTTGACATTCACTACACTCACAGGAAGAATATTATTGTCGATGATGCATTAAGATGATGGGAACCAACACAAGCGAGTTGAATTTTGGCTCACGATGACCGTCTAGCTCATGATTTGGAAGCTCTCGAGATCACTTTGTGTTGATAGGAGTGTGTCGATTACTACGTGCTTGAACTGGATAGAGGTCCAATACGTTATTACGGACTGAGTCCAACAGGCTTTGGATCTTGATGAGAGCATGCATCGCTATGTGGTGGAGACCACTAAGGGTCAAAATCATAATTTTCTATGAAGATGGACTTTTGCTGAAATATGACATGTTATTTATCACTAGCTTTGAGAAACTCTGTTGGGTCCAGCGTTCCTTCACTTGACCCGTAGCGTCTTTTCTACTTACTTAAAGAAAAAGTAGCGCCCTTCCCATCAATTCGGGCTTTTGGGATAGTTGGTTGTGCTTGATCCGACAAGTGGTATCAGAGGGAGGTTGCGGGTTCGAGAACGGGGGGGGGGGGGGGGGGGGGGGGGGGGGGGGGCGCTAATAATTCCTAAAATTTCTCTACCTGTGTGGGTCCCGCCAGGTCAGGCGGTCACGACCATGTGTAAAGCCACCTCTGAGCCATGTGGTGCGCCACCTCTGAGCCATGTGGAGCACCTCTGAGCTTGCAGGTCGTGCTGGACGCTGGGGGGGGGGGGGGGGATTGTTGGGTCCAGCATTCCTTCACTTGACCCGTAACGCCTTTCTTACTTACTTAAAGAAAAAGTAGCACCTTTCCCATCAGTTCGGGCTTTTAGGATAGTTGGTTGCACTTGATCCGACAAGAAACTCCATGATAAATTAATGCATGAGGCGCATTTAACCAAGTATTTGATCCATCTGGGGAGTACAAAGATATATACTGATATGAAGAGACTATTATGGTGGTCGGGCTTGAAAAAGGGCATTGCCCTGTTCGTGGAAAAGTGTTGCACATGTGCTTCAATGAAGACCCAATGCTAATGGCTTGGTGGATTTTTGAAGTCCTTGTTGATCCCAAAATGGAAGTTTGATGATATTTTAATTGACTGTGCATTGCTTACCAAGGTCGTAGTAGGGAAACGATGTCATTTGTGTGATCATTGATCATTTGACGAAAGTGCCACACTTCTCTATGAACTGGAAGAACGATTCGGTGGAGAAAATTTCTAAGTTGTATGTTGAGAATTGTACAACCCATATTCTTCGAGGGTATGGCCCATCAGTGTCACAAGGGCAAAAGTCAAAGTCAATGGTCAAATCGAAGACAACAAGCAGCTCGCCAGAAGTATAAGTAGCCAGGTGCGAGTATCAAGGTTACTCGCCCCAGAGTGGCGATTAGAAGAAGGCCTCTATGTTACTCGCACAAGCCGACGACTATCAGTCAGCCCTCGGGCCTACTCACTTATGTGTGACTATCAACTGCTACTCGCCAGATATTGTCGACGTCCTCGCCTAGTCGCCTGCTCACAGGCCCAACTATCCTATCTTGCAGGGGCCAGACATAGTCGCATATATCCCCCCCCCCCTAGGATTTGTCTATAAATAGACCCCCAGGGGTACCGGGAATGACACTGGAAAAATCAGAGTTCAACCCCCTAGGCGAGATCCTTCCTAAGTCAGTGCCTTCCTAGTATCCATCTCGGTCATCCTTTGGTTTTGGAGGGGAAGTCTCTTCTGAGCTTCCGGGTACGTGGTGGGACCTCCCCGCCGCAAAACCTGAGGTCTTATTGTTATTATTCTAGCCTTTTTGTCGTTGCCAATCAAGCCATTTAGTTGGACTGCTGGGCAAGTAGCCTCCGACTGCATTGATCTGAATATTGGAGTCAGGATTTTCCTGGCTTTAACACTTTGGTGAGGTGAGCGTGGATCGTAACCAGAGAAATAAAGCCTAGCGAGAAGGCGAGATGGTTGAAGTTGGCGACCATGAGGGAGCTGCTGGTAACTCGGCAGGGGGAAGCGAGTTCGTGACGCATGCTAATTTTGAAGAGTTCATGCGGCGTTTGGAGGCGACCATGCGAGCAACGCTTCTTCCTCGCACGGAGTGCACGTCGACCTTGCCTCATCGTGTGACTCTGTCCGAGGATGGTGGTCCCCCTCGGAGAGCAGGGAAGGAGCTAGTGGAGGAGGAGCCAGAGCGACCAAGGAGGTCGCAGTTCTATCGGCAGAGCTCGCAAGGAATTCAATTCCGCGAGACGGATGACCAGGCGATATCTTATGATACTCGACCATATGATGAGTATGGGGGGGGGGGGGGGGGGGGGGTTACTCGCCAAGTTAAGGATCATCGCCAGTCAGGTGGGAGGAGCCCATTCTGTGAGGAGATCCTTGTTGCTCTCGTGCCGAAGGGATTCAGTTAGCCCGTGATGGCTTACTGTTCTGGGAGGGATGACCCTGTCTGACATCTCCAATGGTTCGAGGATGTAGTCTCCATCATAACCATGTCATACTCCTTCAATTGCAGGCTTTTTGCCATCACTCTCTGGGGAAAGGCCAGGGACTGGTTCCACTAGCTGGCGGCAGGTTCTATCTACTGCTTTGAGGACCTACGCCGAGGCGTGACGATGTGATTCACCATGGAAAAAAAGAAGAAGGAGGCAACGACCCTCTTCTATTTGGTGCAAGGGGTGCGGGAGACGTTGGGGAACTACATAGACCGCTTTCAGGAAGAAGTGTTGGACATTTAGAAGGTGGATGGCTTCACCTCGCAGCTGGCCCTGATGTTTGGCCTTAGGAAAGGTCTCTTCAAGATGGAGATCAGCCGGGATCCTCCCATGCCCTATGAAGAGCTTATTGAGAGGGCCAATAAGTTTGTTCAGGGGGAGGCCTCTAATCGCGGCTTCCTGGCTGAGCTCACCAAGCTAGAAGGGAGGAGGAATAAGAGGAGAAGGCCCCTATGCCCAGGAAGAAGGAGGAGCCGTGAGGGCAGGAGAGGAAGAAGCCAGAAGAGAGGAGAAGGGAGGATCCAAGGAGGCAGGAAGGAAGGAGGCCCATAGTGGCTCTGGAGCATTGGGAGGAGGAAAGGCGCTTTCAGGTCCCCGCTAATAGCCGCCATGGAGGCCAGCGGGTCGGCCCCAGCATCAAGGTCTGGGAAGGAGGTTTTCCCCGGAAAGAAGGAACTTCAACCAGGCGGAGAGGCATTGGGAGAGAGGGAGGGAGGAAACAATGGTTGTTGCCCAATGGGGTAACATGCCGGCCCGAAGGAAGCAACAGAGGAGATCCCCCTCTACTGCGAGCTACATCAGGTAGCAGGGCAAGGGACAGTAACCTGCCTGAATTTTTAGGAAGCCCGGAGGAGGCTAGCTGCCAGAGAAGCGGGAGGAGAGCCGTGAAGGTTGGAATCCCCTATCGAGCCGCCGGCGGTGCAAGCCATCGCTCGAAGGAGGAATGAGGATATAGTTGACCAATGGGGTCGATGAGTTGTCCAAGGAGGAGGAGGAGTGGGAGTGATACATGAGGGAGCCGAGCTAGGAGCTTCCCGAAAGGGTAGTCTCCATCAGATTTACCGGAAGAGCGTTGTCTCAACCTCGCAGGCACCGCCCCCGTTGGACGAGATCACTTTCTCGAAGGAGGACATACTAGTGAATGAGAATCCCTTCCATGATGCCCTCATGATTCAGGCCGCCGTAGAAGGCTTCACCGTCGATCGGATTATGGTAGATAACGGGAGCTCCGTGAACGTTATCTTCAAGAAGACATTTGATGAGTTGGGCGTAGAGGCATGAAGGGTGATGACGCCAGATGGTCCCCTCTTTGGCTTCTCGGGAGAGAGAAAAGAGGTGTAAGGAGGGTGGATCTGCTGGTGACCCTTGGTGGCACCTCGCTCAAGTGTCGATTCATCATCGTCGACACTCCGAGCTGCTATAAGGCGATCTTTGGGAGGCTGCTCATCAATTTCATCAAGGCCGTCTCATCCTCCTACCACCAGTGCTTGAAGTACTGTCAGGGGGATGTCCAGGTGAGGATCATGAGCGATCTAAGAGCCGCCCATGAGTGCTACCTCAGCGCGGTCATCACCATCATCTGAATGGCTGACGCAGAGGAGCTGGAGAAGGAGCTTAAGGGCGCTACTAGGCTGGAAGCAACGAAGGAGGTGGAAGAGATCGAGGTACTCTCCGAAGCAGGAGTACCTGGATTGCTGAAGATAGGAGGGTCTCTGAAGACCGAGGAGAAGATTGAGATGGCGACATGTTTGCGAGAGAATGTCGACATCTTCTCATGGAGTGTTGCTGAGATGCATGAGATCGATGTAGAGGTTGCTTGTCATCTCCTCAATATAGACCCCACGGTCAAGCCCATCTGACATAGGAAGAGGTCGAGTGCCACCATTTTGGCCGAACCTATCAGGGAGGAGGTGAGAAAGCTGCTGTTGGAGCTTGCTTTCCGCATCTCTTGGTTTGAGAATAACAAATACCGTGTTGTATTTGATCTAGTCTTTTGTGTGTTTATAGTGGCCAGGTTGTATAGGTTCAATGAGGAGACAAGTCCTCGTTCATGGGCATGATCCGAGAACGACAAGTCTCAGGTTGGATGAGTTTTGTGTGCTGATCTTAAAATGGCCATAACTTTCAATCCAGGAAGAGTTACAGAACGTGCCACCCCATTTCGGAGATGAGAACGACTCAATCTACATGCTGGAGCTAAATTTGAATGTGGGAAATTTCACTGTAGGAAAATTCCGACAGCCACTGTCGCCCAGGCGACAGTAGAGAAGTTACAACTACTTCCCTCCACGGCAGCACGACGAAAAGCAGTTTTGAGATGTCGGAAATCCGACATCGATGTCGCCCAGGCGACAGCTCGACGGTTACACCAACTGCCCACGACTCCACCCACGACGGCACTCCAGCGGCAGTTTAGCGCTGTCGGAAAATTCCGACAGTCACTGTCGGAAATTCCGACAGCGATTTTCTATAAATTGACACCTGTTCGTGCATTTCAACAATTGAAGATTCTAAGTCCTTTCCTGAGTGCATTCCATCCAGAGAGCTCCAGAACCTCATGAACTCCCATTTATGCTGAGAAGGTTTGAAATTGAAGACGCGATCGGACGCGCTTCTACATCAAGGATCATCTCGAGGCTTCAACCTTCCTTTCAGAGATCTGAATTTCTAGGGAGTTCTTATTTTATCTTGTATTTTCATTTATATACATTTTACTTTGTATTGGTAGGGAAAATCGCTTCCTTGTGCGGAGCGTCTAAGTCCTTGCGCGGCTTAGGGGAAAATAGCTTCCTTGTGCGGAGCGTCCAAGTCCTTGCGTGGCTTGGTGGAAAATCGTGGTCTTGTGTGCTACGTCTAGATCTTGGGAAGATCTAGAGGATAGGCTTGGGCTTGGTTTAGGGAGAGACAAGTGATAGCCTTCCGATCCTTGGGAGAAGGATTGGTAAACAAAAAGAAATTTACATTTGTACGCCTCCGATTTCTAGCGATATAGAAATCAAATTTATGTAAACACTTTTTCATATAATATAATCATGTCTCTTTTGTGTTTACTTGATTTCTATCATTTGGCGTAATCTCTATTATATTGTGTTCTAAGTTTTCAATTCTTAATCTAAATTGTTTATTTCAATCTCCTTCATTATAAAACAATTTAGTAATTATCTAGAAAATTATAGAAAGAATTTTATTCCCTTATTCACCCCCCCCCCCCCTCTAAGGGCGCCGTAAGATCCAACAATTGGTATCAGAGGGCAGGTTATTCCAAATCGGTTTAACCACCGGGAATAATGGCGTCTCATGATCTCGCTTCTACTAGTAAGGGAAATTTTCTTATAAATAAAAAATCTTTAGCACCACCTTTATTTGAAGGCAAAAATTATAATGGGTGGAAATTTCTTATGGAAAGATTTCTTAAATCTTTGGATATTAAAGTATGGAATATTACAATTAAAATGCCCCCAAGTATTTTAAATAAAAATGAAATATTTTTAAATGCCAAATCTATGAATAGTCTATATTGTGCATTAGATCAAAATATTTTCAAACTTATTTATACACTTCCTACTGCTTATGAAGTTTGGAAATTTCTTGAGAATACTTATAATCTTCCTTCCACAGATGATGAACAAGAGGAATTCCTTATGGATCCAAGAGAAGAAATCGACAAGGACTCACTCTTGGAGGATGATAAATCTAAGAGTGAAATCGATGAGGAATTCCTTATGGATCCAAGAGAAGAAATCGATGAGGACTCATGCTTGGAGGAAGAAAAATACAACGTCACAATGTTGGACTCATTTATTGGCAACACATCAAGCAAAAGAGAAGACGGAAACTATAGCAAGGTAAGAAAATCTAAATCTTCTCTTTTTGTAACGAATTCTATTTCTACTTCTCGTATGCTTAAAATTGCTAAACGTAAAATTTTAAAGTTAAAAATTGTTAATTCCAAATTACGTTTAGAAAATAAATCTTTAAAAGCAAACGATAAAGTAGAAACAAATATTGATGTGTTAAATTCTATTTCATGCTCTTTAGTTACAATTCCTACTCCTTATTTTGATTGCAATTTATTTAAGGAAAAATTCAAGGAAATTGAAAAAGGGCTCTTAGTTTCAAAAGAACATAATGAAAAATTGATAGTTGAAAATGATGCTTTAACTTGTAAGTTAAAACAATTAAAATCTTTTGTTGAAAAATTTCAAATGTCACCTAATAAATTTTATCATAAGATTTTGAATAACAAGGATAAATTAACTTACAAAATCATTTCTAAAAAGGATCATTTTCACACATTAAATCAAAAGGAGTTTGGTTTAAAAAAGAATTATGATCCTCATAAAATTCTTAAGAGTCACTATTATAAGTCTAAATATATTTTCAATCATGACTCAAATTTAAAAACTCCTTTTCATGAAAATCAAAATATTAAATATTATTCTTTATATTATAAGAGTATGTCTAAAAGAAAGAGTGGAAATGAAAATCATCAAAATGATAATCAATCTTTTAAAACATATTGTAACCCACTCTTTCAACAATCACTTCTAAAGAAAGACAATCACTCTTATAAAATTTCAAACAATCCATATAATAAAAATCATTATGATTATCAACATCAAGCTATTTTGAAAAATAATTTAAATAAACATAAACATCCAATGAATTATTTTTCAAACAATTCACATAATCATTATATGGATTTAAGTGATAAACAACCAATGTATGAATTGAGACCCATAAAGAAAAATGACATATCAACATTAATTAAAAAGGCTCATTCATCATTAACTTCTCAAAAGCCTACACGATGTATTTGGGTACCCAAAGGAACCATCCCACATGGTCAACTTTGGATACCTAAATCTCTTACTTATTAGTATCCTATCATTTGCATGAAGTAGAAACAATTAAATATGAAATATCATTACTCTACTTCATGATATGCTTAATTGTTTTTTCTTTTATTTATTTTCTTATTTATGAGCCAACTCGCTAAGGTCACTTAGATATATTATGAAATATGACTTTTACATTTTAAGCCTAATGTTTATCAAATCAAATTTGTATTAAAATTGAACATTAAGTCATATATTTTTCAAAGTGATCTATATCTCATCTTTGATTGTACTTTATCCGTTTAAATCCTTTACCCTTAATTGTCTTGAATTATCATTAGAAATTGAATATTGAAATTATTTTCAAGACTAATGAAATTAGCTTTAAAAATGGATTTAAATGGTTTATTAAAGGGCTTAAGGTAAAAATTAAAATGCGCAACGTTATGATAATCTTCAATTTTATTTGCTGCATATGATAGCCCCTATAATGAAAAATATTATCAAATAAAATCGAAAACAAAAATTCATCTAAACGCATGCTTAATCTTTCAAAAAGCGAGTTTTTGATCAAAACTTCATATAGCCATATCTTTTGATCCGCTCGTCCGATTTTCGCGTTTAATATCTTTTCAGAATGAGCACAGAAATCTCCATCTATTGGCAAACTAGGCTTGTTCATTTGAGTTCTTTTGGTGCTGTCAGTTTGCCCAATTTCAACTCCATTTTTAAATGCTATCTTAGTTCGCTTGATTCGGAAATTTCTATGTTTATGGATTTTCTTTTCATCACATGCTATCCTTAGTATAATTGTTTCATATCTCATATTATGTGTGTGATGTGTGTCACCAATGTTTGCATGTAATTTAGACCTTAGAATCATCTTATATCATTAAGATCAAATCAAAAGTTTAATCATTTCATTATAGGTCTAAAGAAAATTAATTTGTAAACTTCTCATATTACATGCAACATTATCTCCATTAATTCTATGTAATAACATTGCATTCAAATGTATCATTCTAGCATCACTTCTTAATTTGTGCTTAAATTTTTATGCTGGGTAGAACATTTACAATGTTATTAAAATATCATGATAACTATGTGATTTGATATATATATAATACTAAAATTCCAACAAACACATAGTTTATGGATTATTCATTAGAATATTTATGAATATTGTTTTATGAATCATTCTTATCATGCAAAACCAAAGATCAATAAATTTAATTATTGAAAGCAATCTTATAAAAATTCAAAAACTTTATATATATATGATCTTTGTCTTTTATATGATTGGATGATCATCATTTTTCCTAGACTTACAAATCAATCATGTTCTTTCAAAAGAAAATCACTATATCACTATATCATAAGTCTAGAAGGATTAGAATTCTCATACATCATGATGATCTAACATATATTCTATGCAAAAATTCTCTTTAATCATAAATCATAATTCATGTTCTATCAAGACATATCTCAAATCTATAATAGGAATTATGAATCTTATGATAAAAATTATGAATAATGTTTTCATTACATTATTTGATGTATTGATTTGCTTTGCTAGTGATTGCATGTATCTCTCATATTTGTAGACCCTAGAATCAACTTTGCAATGAAGATATACATAAAACTTAATTATCACTCTATTCTAGATCTATAATTTGAAATTCTATTTTGGAATACATGCAATTTCAATATAAATCTTATGACATGACATTAAACTCAAAACTCATCATACTAGCATTGTCACTTATTGAATATTAGTAATTGTGCTAGTTATCTCATTTCGTCATCTCATAATAAGTAGAAAAAATATACGGCTTTATAACTCTTCACAAAAACCCATAGTTTACATATCAACCCATAGATTTAAAAAGCATAGGTTGTCCAAAAGATTATTCACCTATGACTTCATATCTCACAATAGCGAGGGCGTAGGGTTGTATGCATTAGAGACCTAACCTCTAAGTCATGTCTTGTCCTTAACCGGGGAGGGTTCCAGTGGGGCCTTGCGAGGCACTGGGGGGAAAGAGTGCTAGGTTGAGTGTTCTCTAGTGTGTGCATATGGGACTAACACCCCAACCTACGGCATGCGTGCAGCTCCTCATGCCCATCCGTCACTTAGTACGGGGCTAGGGTGTAGACATTTAGTCGGGGTAGCCTTTAATCTTAGAACATACTTATATTACTCACTGCATGAACATTTTTATTCACTTATTACTTAAATCATGCATATTTTGGGTTGTTTAATAAAAATGTCTTCATGTGTTTGCATAATTTATCTTTTTGAGTTTAAATGTTTTTGTAAAACACATGTATTTGAAAAAGCTAAAGTTTTATGCAAATTTGAGCAATCAAGTCATCTGTGAAAATTCCAAAATTTCTGCATAAGACTACTCTAAGGACATTTAATAAATATCAAAAATCAGATTTTTAAAATTCTCAAAAAATCGAGTACTGTTTCCAGCGCTAGCGCTAGCGCCGGCGCTAGCGTGGGTGTTGGAATTTTCTGATTTTTAAAATTTCAAAAAATCCATAAAAATATGTTGGTTCATATTTTCTACTTATTTGTTGTGTTTCTGACTTTTGTTATTTTAGTTTTATTTATATTATGAAAAATCAACTACAAAAGATCAAAATTCAAAAATACAAAATTTTTTTTTGTTATTTATGTTTTTCTTTATATTATGAAAAATCTACTACAAAAATTCAAAATTCAAAACTTACAAAAATATGTTTTTTTGTGATTTTTCTGTTTTTGATTTAAAAAAAAAAATTATAAAAAAAAAAATTGTATGATCTTTATTGTCAATATCAAGCATGTATGAATTCTATTATTTAGAATTATTTACAATGTTGAAACATATTCTTTCAAATTACTATGAACATTGTTTTGCTTATCATGCTTTGATATATCTATTTAAAGTGCATCAATTGTATTGAAAAATGTGTAGACCAAGCTTAGCATGCCTCTAAGTATGAGTAAATGTTTTTATGATTGATAATGATACATTTCACTCACTTATTTTGGTAATCAACATGTGTGTCTAAATCTAAAAATGCTTGCTTGTGTATTGTATTTGTACAATGAATTAAAACTTGCATAAGTTTATTGCCTACACAACATTTGAATTGCACTTATGAAATTTAGAAAAGTGGTTAAGAGTAAAAAAAAAATATTGGGTTTGCAAAACAAGTGTATTCAGAGAATGTTGTCTCACAAATATGAACAAAAAAATTATATATGTAGACAAATATAACTCCACCAAGCACTACTTGAACCTCCTGATAAGTCTTCATAAGCATTGTGAGGTTGAGCACCTTGGAAAGAATAGTAAAGTGGCTTGTGCAAACCTTAGTTATTATACCACTTTGTTAAAAAATTATGTACATTAAAAGTGAGTGAAAGTAATTTACTTGTGTTTTATTGTGCACTTTACTCTACATATGTCTTGTATTTTGATGATTTAAATCAATTGTTAACATTGCCCAAAATACACTTATGTGCACATCATTATCTTTCATAACACTTCTTCTCATGAGTATTGGATTCTAATGTTTTATCTATACTACTCTTTATGTAAAAATGCACTAGATAACCTAGCATGATCTTTACAATATTTTTGGTATTTCTTGAATCTAAAATTAAGTAACATTGTAGTATAATCTCTCTTTGATATGTTCATTTCTTGCTTGGTATCTTTATGAAAAACTTTGAGATTTCAAAAAGGTTAAAACATCTTTCAATTTTGAACTAAAATTCATATTTTTACTTATACTTTTCATGCTTACAAAAAGGATGTTTATTATAATCTTCCGCTTGCTTACAACTCTTATCTTTTTATTTGAAATCTCTTTTATATACTATGCTTCAACTCTTTATCATTTCATATATTTAAAAGCTCGATCATGCTTTGTTATT
The DNA here is from genome assembly GCA_033032865.1 of Dactylorhiza incarnata. Classification (NCBI taxonomy): domain Eukaryota; kingdom Viridiplantae; phylum Streptophyta; class Magnoliopsida; order Asparagales; family Orchidaceae; genus Dactylorhiza; species Dactylorhiza incarnata. The sequence goes on from JAWHQI010000261.1 coordinate 1,327,975, forward strand.
TAAATGCCTCCTTACTACCCTCACCTCACCTTCTTTTGATAATATCAAAAGGGGGAGATTAATTCAAGAAATCTAGAAGATTAAGGGGAGAATAATTAAATAATGCACCATTGCAATTAATTATAACATTTAGGGGGAGCATAGATTTAGGGGGAGAATACAATTTAGGGGGAGTATATTAAAAAGTTTTCATGGAAAGCGTCTATTGCTCGATCATGACAACCCACTTTTGGTAATAACAAAAGGGGGAGAATAAAATGAGAAATCTAGTGACATATATATTTAGGGGGAGTAAAATCTGTCACGCAGTAAACCTTTTATTCATGCATATTTTTATCGCACTTATCTATAAACTCACTAATTTCTCATATGGGTATTTGTTATTATCAAAAGGGGGAGATTGTTGGAGCTTGCTTTCCGCATCTCTTGGTTTGAGAATAACAAATACCGTGTTGTATTTGATCTAGTCTTTTGTGTGTTTATAGTGGCCAGGTTGTATAGGTTCAATGAGGAGACAAGTCCTCGTTCATGGGCATGATCCGAGAACGACAAGTCTCAGGTTGGATGAGTTTTGTGTGCTGATCTTAAAATGGCCATAACTTTCAATCCAGGAAGAGTTACAGAACGTGCCACCCCATTTCGGAGATGAGAACGACTCAATCTACATGCTGGAGCTAAATTTGAATGTGGGAAATTTCACTGTCGGAAAATTCCGACAGCCACTGTCGCCCAGGCGATAGCAGAGAAGTTACAACTACTTCCCTCCACGGCAGCACGACGAAAAGCAGTTTTGAGATGTCGGAAATCCGACATCGATGTCGCCCAGGCGACAGCTCGACGGTTACACCAACTGCCCATGACTCCACCCACGACGGCACTCCAGCGGCAGTTTAGCGCTGTCGGAAAATTCCGACAGTCACTGTCGGAAATTCCGACAACGATTTTCTATAAATTGACACCTGTTCGTGCATTTCAACAATTGAAGATTCTAAGTCCTTTCCTGAGTGCATTCCATCCAGAGAGCTCCAGAACCTCATGAACTCCCATTTATGCTGAGAAGGTTTGAAATTGAAGACGAGATCGGACGCGCTTCTACATCAAGGATCATCTCGAGGCTTCAACCTTCCTTTCAGAGATCTGAATTTCTAGGGAGTTCTTATTTTATCTTGTATTTTCATTTATATACATTTTACTTTGTATTGGTAGGGAAAATCGCTTCCTTGTGCGGAGCGTCTAAGTCCTTGCGCGGCTTAGGGGAAAATAGCTTCCTTGTGCGGAGCGTCCAAGTCCTTGCGTGGCTTGGTGGAAAATCGTGGTCTTGTGTGCTACGTCTAGATCTTGGGAAGATCTAGAGGATAGGCTTGGGCTTGGTCTAGGGAGAGACAAGTGATAGCCTTCCGATCCTTGGGAGAAGGATTGGTAAACAAAAAGAAATTTACATTTGTACGCCTCCGATTTCTAGCGATATAGAAATCAAATTTATGTAAACACTTTTTCATATAATATAATCATGTCTCTTTTGTGTTTACTTGATTTCTATCATTTGGCATAATCTCTATTATATTGTGTTCTAAGTTTTCAATTCTTAATCTAAATTGTTTATTTCAATCTCCTTCATTATAAAACAATTTAGTAATTATCTAGAAAATTATAGAAAGAATTTTATTCCCTTATTCACCCCCCCCCCCCCCCCTCTAAGGGCGCCGTAAGATCCAACAGCTGCTTGAGGCAGGCTTTGTGTCAGAGATCCAGTATCCAGGCTGGGTCTCGAATGTTGTAATTATAAAGAAAGATGGGGGAGGCTGGAGAATATGTGTAGATTTCTTGTTATTGAATAAAGCTTTCCCGAAGGATTGGTATCCCCTGCCTCGAATCAACGTGCTGGTTGATTCAGCCGTCAGTTTTCCTGTAATGAGTTTTCTTGAGGCGTTTTCAGGATACCACCAGATCCGGATGCATCCACCCGATTGTCGCGATGTCTTCTTCATCACTGGCGATGGCTGTTATAGCTACAAGATGATGCCCTTCGAGTTAAAGAACGCAGGGGCTACATACCAGCAGATGATGGATCGTGTTTTCAAAGAGCAAAAGTGGAGGAATTTGGAAGTGTATGTGGACGACCTCTTGATCAAAAGCAAGAGCATCTAGAAGCATTTTGCTGATCTGGTGGAGACCTTTGTGACGCTCAGAAAGTTCAAAATGAGGCTCAATCCGGCGAAGTGCGTGTTCGGGGCTGTTAGGGCGAAGTTCTTGGTGCATCTCCTAACCCCGGAGGGATCAGTGCCCAATCCTGACAAGGTCAAGGTGATGCTGGAGATGACCTCGCCAAAGAGCACCAAAGAAGTCCAGAGGTTGACTGGAAGGCTGGCAGGCCTTAGCTGCATCCTGTCAAAGGCAGGGGAGAAGTGTTCTCCATTCTTCAAGATGCTCCGAAAGAATGAAAACTTTGAGTGGTCCGAAGAGTGAGAGAAGGAGTTTGAGAGGTTAAAGCAGCAGCCAACCCAGACACCTCTCCTCCAAGGCCCGAAAGAAGGTGAAGACCTGCTTCTTTACCTAGGAGTAGGGTTGGAAGAAATAAGCTCGGTGCTCGTCCGAGAAGAAGGAAGAAAGCAGCTACCGGTCTATTACGTTAGCTGGGTGCTAAAGAAGGCGGAGTTGCGATATCCGATCCTAGAGAAGCTTGCCTTCGCCTTGATGGTGTCAGCGCGGAAGCTCCGACCTTATTTCCAAGCTCACTCCATCTGATTCGTCACCGATCACCCCCTCTGAAGTATCCTAGAGGGAGTGGAGCATTCGGGAAGGCTTGCAAAATGGTCGGTAGAACTCAGTGAGTTCGACATTTCCTTCTCGCCCCGGGTGGCGATCAAATCACAGGCAGTGGCGAATTTCTTAACCGACTTCTCTAGAGAAGCAGATCTGAGTGAGGAACCTTCCAATCTGGTTTCCTGGAAGATGTTTGTGGATGGAGCTTCAGGCAAAGGCTCTGTGAGAGTGGGCATCGTGCTCGTCAGCCCACAGGAAACTAGGATCGAGCAAGTAGTTGAGATCCTCTTCCCCGTCACGAACAATCAATCGGAGTATGAGGCAATAGTAGCAGGCTTGCGCCTCACCAAGGAGTTGGGCATCCAGGATATCTGAGCTTTCATAGATTCAATGGTGGTCGCGTAGCAGATTCGAGGAGAGTTCGAAGTGCGCGATGCCATCCTACAGAAGTACCTTGTCAAGGTGAAATGGTTGATTGCAGACTTTCAATCCTTCTTCGTCGAGCATGTGCCGATGGAGGAGAACTCAGCAGTAGATCGTTTAACCAAATACGGTCCGAGGGTAGGAGGAACTATCACCGAGTTATTTCGATCATCCATCGAAGAAGGGGAGATGATGGAGATCGAGAAGCGCCCTTCCTGAATGGACCCGTTCATGGCGTTCCTGACTACCAGTCAACTTCCGGAAGATGATGGAGATCAGAGGAAGTTTCGATACAAGGCGGAGTACTATCTGTTGCACGACGGGGAGCTGTATCGCAAGACCATTTAGGGCCCCTTGGCCAGATGTCTTTCAGAGGTCGAAGTACCTCGATTTCTGGTGGAGATTCATTCTGGAGAGTGAGGAAGTCACTCTGGGACTCGATTTCTGGAACAAAGAATCCTAAGGCAGGGTTGCTTCTGGCCAACCATCCGGAAAGATGCAGAAGTTTTCTCGAAGAAGTGCCAGAAGTGCCAACTGTTCGCTCCTCTCCAGTTGCAGCCGGCTCGTCAGCTTCGTTCTATTATAGCCCCGTGGCCATTCGCTATCTAGGGAATGGAACTGATAGGACCCTTTCCCTAAGCTAGCAGCCAGAGGAAGTTCGTTCTTGTCCTGATCGACTACTTCTCCAAGTGGATCGAGGACAAGGCTCTGGCCAAGACCACCTCTCAAGTCGTGAAGAACTTCATCTGGGGAGAGATCGCTTGCAGGTTGGGATCACTCTCGCCATCATCACCGACAACGGTCCTTAATTCGCCAGGTTGGAGATGGAAGATTTCTGCAAGCAACTAGGGATCGATCTCCGATTCTCCTCGGTGCATCATCCTAGGAGCAACGGGCAAGTGGAGGCCGCCAACAAATTAGACATCAACATCCTGAAGAAGAAGGTCGAGAATCTAAGAGGGAACTGGGCAGAGCAGCTCCCTTTGGTCCTATGGGAACTGAAAACCACCCCAAATTTGGCCACGGGTGAAACTCCTTTCAAGCTCTCTTATGGTTCTGAAGCACTCATCCCTATGGAGTTCGAAGTCAGAAGTCCTAGATTGGTGGCAGCTGAAGACAGAAATGAAGAATGACGACTAGAGAATGTAGAAGCTCAGAGGCTATCCCTCGACTACATTGAAGAGCTCCGAGACCTGGCCTCGGCTCGACAGGAAGAGATTAAGAGGCGAATGGCGAAGTACTTAGACAAACATGTCCGCCTCAAGCGCTTCCAAGTAGGCGACCTCGTCCCTGAAGAAAGTGGATGCGGTAAGAAGATCAGCCGCCATCGAAAAGCTCAACCTAAGTTGGGAAGGGCCTTTCATCATCCATGAGGCACTAACAACAAGAGGGTATCGTCTGCAAAATCACGAAGGGGAGTTGCTCGGGAATACCTGGAGCGGCGATGACCTAAAAAGATTCTACCCCTAACGGGAGTGTGTATGTTTTTCTTCTGTAAAGTTATTTCGCTTCAATAAAACCCTCACCCCCTGAAATATGGGGTGTAGTGAGCCTTTTGTCTCTTTCAGCAATGCACTTTCAAAAGCAAAAAAGGAAGGAAGTAAAATCTACCTCCACGACAGGTTGAAAAATGGGCCTCAGACTTGATCCTCATAAAACCCAGAACGGATGATGGGACAGTGCCTCGGGAGTGAGTTCTCCTAAGACCAAGCCTCTGCACTGACAATCGAGATTAGTTCCCCCCTTACACGTTGGCCGCAGTTACCCCCTGATTGCACTTCTCATCCGACTAGAGAGATTATTAGGAAAAAGTCTGGACGCCGACCTCCCAACTTGACAAAGAGATGATCGGTGTAACTGGCTGAGGGGCCCTTCAAAAAAGGCGTCGTGTACCCTCAAAGAGCTAAAAGATCATGGCAATGCATAATGTTTCTATTGTTTCTTCCAATCATATGGGTTGGTGTACTTAACCCCCTCTGATTGATTAAGTAGCAGGAGAAATACCTAGATCAACACTCAGCATCGTAGTAGGATGGAGACCTCGGGACTACATGTCCCCTTGGACCCCCCAACTGTCATTCCCTACTGGACCGCATCCAGCATCCGAGTAGGATGGAGGCCTCGGGATGGTGTGTCCCCTTGGACCTCCCCGACTTTCATTCCCTACTCATCAATTTTCTCGTCAACATCCAGCATCTGAGTAGGATGGAGGCCTCGAGATGGTGTGTCCCCTTTGACCTCCCCGACTATCATTCCCTACTCGTCGATTTTCTCATTAACATTCAGCATCCGAGTAGGATGGAGGCCTCCGGATGGTGTGTCCCCTTGGACCTCCCCGACTGTCATTCTCTACTCGTCAATTTTCTCATCAATCTCCAGCATCCGAGTAGAATGAAGGCCTCAGGATTGTACGTCCCCTTGGACCCCTCGGCCATCATTCCATTTTCCCTTTTTTATCATCATTTTTTATTACGAAATCTAAAGGTGAATAGGTAATGCAGAGGCCTCGAGAGTGTGTCTTGAAGGCCCCCCCCCCCTAAGTGCCCATGGTTGGCATCTCTCTTGAAAACCAGCAAGTATCAATGACACGAGTAGGTGCGTGCGAGCATATCTGGGCGAGCCTATGAGCCTAGCGAGCACTCAAGCGCGGGTGAGCCTATGAGCCCAGCGAGCGACCACTCAAGCGCAAACGAGCCTATGAGCCTAGCGAGCGAGCACTCAAGCTCGGGCGAGCCTATGAGCCTAGCGAGCGAGCACTCAAGCGCGGGCGAGCCTATGAGCCTAGCGAGAGAGCACTCAAGTGCGAGCGATCCTATGAGCCTAAAGAGCGAGCACTCAAGCGCGGACGAGCCTATGAGCCTAGCGAGTGAGCACTCAAGTCTCGGCGAGCCTATGAGCCTAGCATATATCGACACAACATCGTAAAGTAAGGCGAGAAGATAGCCGCATTTCCAAAACAATATTACTGTACCAATTGAGAAAATTACACCGCTCTTGCAAGAGCTGCAAACATTGTCTAAGTATATAAGGCTTTAACTCGGCGAAGGAGCATAATCTGAAGAGTTCGACCTGTCTCCCTCCGCATCATGCTTCTCCTCATCCTCATCGCTTGCATTCAGGATCTCGGCGAGAAAGTCCTCGATCGTCATGGTCTCGCCATCTAGCGTCAAGAAGCCTCTAACCTGCAGCTTAGCGAAGACCAGGTCGCCGACAGTGATCGCGATCTCACGCCGCAGAGTGGACCATTCCTATGAAGACTTGGAGATCTCCCCCGCTTGGCGAGAAGGTCTAGCCTTAGAGGATGGTTGTGCCACCGTCCTGGACTCCAGCTCCGCGATGTGAATCTGCACCGCCTCCAGCGAGGCTTGACTAGCTCGCAGGTCGCTCTTGAGCTTGGAGAGAGCCTCGGCTGCCGCAAGCTGCTCCTCCTGTAAAAAGAAATGACGCGGGTTACAAAATTACAAAAAAATGGGCAACAGGCGAGTTACGCAAGTTTTTTTTAGCAAACTACCAAGATCACCTCAAAGTCCTTGCTCAGAGAGACCTTGTCCTCGGTCGCGTGGGCTCTCGCCTCGGTCTTAGTTTGTCGCGCCTCTGCCTCCTTGAGCATCTTCTTAAGGACTTCATTTTCTTCCTCGACAGCAAGGATGTTGCAGGCAGTCTGATGAGTGAGTTCTATTGCTCGCAGCATCGCTCGCGATCCCTGACCAGCAAGGTATCGAGGAGACGCCTCCCTCAATACCTTCGTGTCATCACGCCCATAAAGCCCAAACTCGATGCAAAAGGAGTCATCGTTCGACATCTCATCCTCGTTCCAAGAAGGGAGGCGAGAACTGAGGCAGGCATCTCTCCTTTTTCTGCTCCACGCGAGGAGCGGCTGGCCATCCAGGCCAGTATTTCATGAACCCTGCCCAAAGTTGGGATGGTTCTCGGGAATGTTGTCCTCCTGCTCCCTCTGTCGATCCTCCTGCAGCTTCCGGACGATCTCCTTCCTCTTCTTCTTCTTGGTCGAGGGGCCGCCCTCTTCCCAACCCGCCTCACGGAGGATCTCGACCAGATTTCCGAGCCCAGCAAGCCCTCCTGGAAGAGGGGACTCCATCTCGGCAGCCTCTTCTTCATCCACGGTCCTCGCTCGCCCTGAAGGAGACGCGGGGGTGGGGGGGGGGGGGGGACTCCCCGCAGTAGGAAGAGAAGTCGTTGGCACGCGGCGAGCGCCTGTAGGAGAAGTGTTAGTCACATCGGCCACCAGCTTGGCTCAAACATTGCTCGCACTATAAATAGTGAGGTTACCTTCGCTGGACTCGACATATGCGAGTCGATCGATGTTTTATCGCCAGAAGACGACGTCGAACTTCTTGCCCGTCATTGGGAGGATAAATTCCTCGCAGGTGCCTTGCAGTATGGGGGCGAGGAACAACCCCACCGGCAGTTGCTGGGGACGCCGAGGGATTCCGGAGAAGTCGCCAGAGACGAACATGAACCTTTCGTTCCAGCGGTGAACCTTGTTCGAGGTTCCGATTAGTGAGCAATGGTGGCTATTGAAGTAGACCACCCCATCCTTCGTCGTGCCCATCTAGAAGAGCCTCCGGAAAATGGCGAGATCGAACGCGATCCTCTCCGATCGCAAGAAACATAGGAATCTGTTGGGTATTGTAGCCACAATAACCTTGATTTGAAGAAGTGTCCCATTGAACTAAGATGAATTGATCTTGTATTTGATATGGCATCTTAGTTATGTGTTTGCAGGATATTAATTGCTAAGTACAATCCAATGTCAGACTTCAATGAGTCATAAAGCACAGACGCATGCAATGTAATTCCTTAATGGGTAGACCAAGGTATTGACTCATGTGAAATCTCTCTATTGGGGTGTACTTCATATGCAAAGTGGTGGAAAAGTAAAGAAGCTAATTGCTATTTTCTGTGCAGGAAGAAGAAAAGTCTAAGTCTTTTTCGTTGAGTAGTCTCGACGAATTCGTCGAGACATCTCGTGAAGACTTAGTTAATTTGTTGTGTTTACTCGAAAGGTCTCAGGGAAAATTGTTAAGTATTTTCGTCGAGCAAAGTTGTGTTCACTCGAGAACACTCGACGAATTCATCGAGTGGTCTGCTGATTTCTCGTGAACACTCGATGAATTTGTCGAGTGTTCTCGAGAAGTCAGTGGAAGGTTCAGCCAAGTAAATTTTATCGAGAGGAATTCGCCGAGTCATTGAGTTAATTCGTCGAGTAATCAATAATTTCACGAGAACACTCGACGAATGAAGACAGGGTAGGTTTTCCTTTTCAAATTCGCGACGGCTTTATTTTTAGGTCTTCACCATGTATAGTACACGTGGTGGCTTGTCCGGATTTTGCATTTTTAGCCGTTAGAGAGGAATCATATAAATATTGAAGGGTTAGTTCGTTCAACCCTAATCGTGAACAGTACAGAAAAATCGCAAGTCGTCGTCGACCATTTTCTCCATTCTCACAAAGATCTATTCGGTCGCCGACATGTTTCTGCACGATTCTTCTCCAAGTTTCGATTCAACAAGATCACAGATTTAAGACTCATTCAAGTGCCTTTACAGATCTTGTTGTCTTGATAAGGTTTCAGATCAAGTCTGTTCATGTCAAGATTTCTTCTTCCCCTTTTCTAGATCAAGCTTTCATCTCAAGGAAGAAGAAGAGACTATTTTCCAGATCTGAAGTAAGATCTCCTAGAGATCTAAGAAGATTGATTTTCAATCTAAAGTTTTTGTAAAAACCTTTAACATATCTTGTAGGAAGTTTTTACTTCCGAGTTTGTAGGAAGTTTTACTTCTAAGTGTAGGAGTTACGACTCCGAGTTAGTAGGAGGCTTGGTCTCCGAGTTTGTAGGAGTTGAGACTCCGAATTGTAAGATTATTTTAATCTGAGATTAGTGAAGTAGCCTAGTCTAGCCGAGAGTGCTAGATAGGTGAGGCGGGAAAGTGGACGTACCTATTCCAGGGAACCAATATAAATCATTGTGTTTGTGGTGTGTGTTTTGTTTTTGTGTGCTTTTCTTTCAAGTTTTTAATTCCGCATAAAAGCCATAGAATTCACCTATTCACCCCATCTATGTGATTTAGATAGCAACTAGATACTTTCAGAATCCCACGATAATGGCGATTCGACATCGCCAAGGGCGCCATCGAGAAGGGGAGAAACTCGCTCGAACAGCTGGATACTCGGGAGGGTCAGGAAAGCATGTTGTTTTCGGACCCCCCCCCCCCCCCCCCCCCCCCCCCCCCCCCCCCCCCCCCCCCCCCCGTATTTATAGACACCACGGGGTGGGATTGCGAGATTCAATGTGCACGATGCAAGCCCATAGCTCGCCCAGACCGCCCGCCGAGTTAGCTTTCTCGTAAGAGATTTCCCAAGATGCCGAAGTTGCAAGTCGCTCGCAGAGTGCGACAATCAAATGAAAACTCGTCACATCAAGTGAAAACAAGATAAAGGCTTTGCGAAAAAACCACAAACGACATTAAAGTGTACATGCGACTAAACAAACAAATCTCGCCATGATTGAGTTAAAGTAGCAAGCATTATAAATAAATGTCCATAACAAACAAGAGAAAGATAGAAGTCACCTGTTGACTTCACTGCATTGCGTGAGGATCGTCGAGCCTGTCCGAGGTGGGGCCATGTCGCCCGATAAATCCCATTTGGCGCACGAATCCCATCTGCTCCCTTGCCCTCGTCATGAGCTCCTCGCTGAGGCGGATGCGCTCTTCCATGCGAGTAAGGGTCCCGATGGAGCCCATACTCGCCCGAAGCCCGCGAATATCGACCTTCAGCAGTTCCTGTTGATGCTACACATCCGTCATCCGCCGCTCCACCTCTTTAATGGTGAAGTGCTTGCCCTTCGATGCCTCCAGCCGGTGCTCGAATCCCTCGATGTTCGCCACATGACCTTCCAGCTGAGATAAGCGCCGATGCACCATGTATGCCATCCACCTATCGACCTTGAGTTCAAGGTCAAGGTAGGCGGAGACCATCTTCGTCTGGAACTCGCGCGTGGGCAGGCCTAAGGCGTCGATAAGTCCTACCCCGGAGATCCCGCGCGACCTGAGGAAGATAGAAGTTATCATAATGCCCAAGAAGACAAGTCAACACATTGCTCAGAAAGCAAGAAATACATGCGTGTGCAGGCGCTACCCGGGGGTGCTAGCGAGGAGACGACGTTTGCCGAGGAGCATCTCTATAGCGCGACGGATAAAGGTGGCGAGGGGATGGTGTTCGCCAAGGAGTATCTCGGCGGCAAGGTGACGGTGTGTGGCGAGGAGAAATCACCCGACCCCTCAATCGCCCACCCTGGCCATTCCCACCACCAGAGTGATGATATGTGTGCATCATCTCTCTATGGAGAGGAGGAGGCATTGGCTGCAGATCCTGAGGCACCTTACCGCGAACATCAGCCCTCGTGTATGTCGACGGTGAGGGTGCATGAGAGGGCCTTATGTTGGAGCCTATGTTCCGCATCTCTTGGATTGAGAATAACAAATATCGCGTTGTATTTGATCTTGTATTTTGTGTGTTTATAGTGTGCATGTTGTACAGGAACTATAGCTACACATCCCTATGAGTAGTATGTTGAATGGAGACGATTCTCTGGAAAGAGAGCTAATGCCCCGCGTTAGAGTTAACACCCAGCGTTAACTTATCGTTGATAGGGGATGTCGTCGAGAAGGGAATGACGTCGAGAAGAAGTATCATCGAGTACAAAGAGACAAAGCCAGCATTAAAGCTAACGCTCACGTTGAGTCCATGATCTACCACGATCTCGATGGGTGCACAATCTTAGCCACGACGTACACGATCACTAAAGCTGGCATTAACTTCTTAACGCTATGCGTTAGCTCCCGTGCCTATTTAAAGAGCATCCCCTCTCATTCTACATGGACTTTTTGATTGCCTCTAAAGCCAGAATTCTGATTCTCTTGAGAGAGGCTCGTCTACAATAATTGAGAGATCTCCCTTGGGCTAATATGAAGATCTAAAGAATATTTTGAAGGAAAAGGTCTACAATGCATATTCTATACGAAGGACGAATGCTTCAAGAACGCCAACGTCTACATCGCCTTTGTCTTCACCTTCAGAATTTCTTAGGGAGTTTCTCTTACTTTATTTTTATCTTGTAATCTTTTATTGTATTCCTTTTGTAACGGGTGTGAAGAAATCGTTCGGGAAGAACATCGGATTCCGGGAAGGATTTCGTGGGAAATTCGCCGCAATTGTTGGCGACTAGGCCTTGCGAGGTTTAGGGGGAATTCACCGCCTTGTGCGTGGAGACTAGGTCAAGGTTAGATCTACGGGCGGTTAGAGGCCTTATGTAGGGTTAGATAGGCTATAGCCAACCGGTCCTTGGGAGAAGGACCGGTGAATCGCAAAAAAGATTTTTTATATTCTCGCCTTGATTTCTAGCGTTATAGAAATCAAACATTTGTATAATCAATTTCTTATGAAATAAAATCATGTCATTTAATGTTTCATTCAATTGATTTTATTTCTTCTTTAAGAATGTGTTAATTTATATTTTCATCAAAACATTAAAGCAAACATTTGTGTAATCAATTTCTTGTGAAATAAAATCATGTCTTCAAATATATTATTCAATTGATTTTATTTCCTTTTAAAAAATGTTTTAAATTATATTTGCATCAAAGCACTAAAGCAAAATATATTGTAAGATTCATTTTGATCATTAACTTATGGAATTCAACTTCTGTCACTAACGCCGGGTGTTAGCACTAGCGCTGGCAATAGTGGAGAAAAATTGAATTTTGTCTTCTTTAAAAAGGAATATTCAATATAATCTTTTCTGAGATATTAAAATATATTTTCTTATAAAATATTCAGAAACTTCAGTCGCAAACTCTGATATTTTTAAATTAGATTTAAATTCCATAAAACCCTTATTCACCCCCCCCCCCTCTATGGGCGCCTAAAGATCCAACATGTGGTATCAGAGGGAGGTTATTTTAAAACAGCTTCACAATCAGGAATAATGACGCTTCATGATCTCGCATCTACTAGAAGGGAAAAATTTTATGAAAATGAAAAATCATTATCACCACCATTATTTATGGGTGAAAATTATAATGAGTGGAAAACTCTTATGGAAAAGTTTCTTAAATCTTTGGATATTGAAGTTTGGAATATTACTATTAAAATGCCCCCAAGTATTCTAAATAAAAATGTAATGTTTTTAAATGCCAAATCTATGAATAGTCTATATTGTGCTCTAGATCAAAATATTTTCAAACTTATTTATACGCTTCCTACTGCTTTTGAAGTCTTAAAATTTCTTGAGAATACTTATAATCTTCCTTCCACAGATGATGAACATGACCAATTCCTTATGGATCCAAGAGAAGAAACCGACGAGGACTCATACTTGGAGGAAGATCTATCTAAGAGAGAAGAATACAAAGTCACAATATTGGACTCAAATGATGGCAACACATCAATCAAAAGAGAAGTCAGAAATTCAACTATGGAAGAGGAATGCGAAGAAGATGTCAAAGGAACCTTTGGTTCAAATCTTGCCTCATCCCATAACAATGTAAGAAAATCAAAATCTTCTCTTTTTGTAACAAATTCTATTTCTACATTTCGTATGCTTAAAATTGCTAAACGTAAAATTTTAAAGTTGAAAAATGCTAATTCTAATTTATGTTTAGAAAATAAAACTTTAAAAACAAACGCTAAAGTAGAATCATATAATGATGTTTCAAATTCTCTTTCATGCTCTTTTATTAAAAATGGTAGATCTTGTTTTGATTATAATACTTTTAAAGAAGAACTCAAGGTTTTGGAAAAAGGTCTTTTAACTTCAAAAGAGCATAATGAAAAATTGATAAAAGAAAATGATGCTCTAACTAGTAAACTAGAATCATTAAAATTGTTTATTAAAAATTTCTCAAGTAATAAACAATCTCTTATCTCTAGTTTATTAATATATCAAAACTCTAAAAGCTTAATTTCACATTATAAGAGTAGATCTATAAGAAAGAGTGAAAATGGAAATCAATAAGTAAGAACTTTTTATCTAATCACCCACTATTTCAACATTCAATTATTAAGAAAGACTATCACTTTTATAAACTCTCTAAGGATGATTATTCAAAAACTCTTTATGATTATCAACATTAATCTACTTTGAAAAAAATATCAATAAACATAATTCTCAAACGAATTGTTTTTCAACCAACTATCACCACAAAATGATGTCATATAATCATAATATGAATTTAAAAGATAATCAACCAAGGTATCAATGGAGACCCATTCTTAAAAATGAAACACTTGAAATGGCTCATTCATCATTGTCTTCTCATAAAACATCACGCTTCATTTAGGTACCCAAAGGAACCGTCACACTTGGTAATCTTTGGATACCTAAATCTATTATTTATTAGTATCCATTGAATTGCATGAAGTAGAAATAAATTAAAATAAAATACACAATACTCTACTTCTTGATGTGCTTTATTTCTTTTTTCTTTTGTTTGTTTTGTATTTTTGATCCAACATGTGTGTGGTCACTTTATATTTCATGGGATATGACTTATACATTTAAGCCTAATGTTTAACAAATCAAATTGAATTAAATTGAACATAAAGTCATAATATTTTCAAGTAATCTATCTTTTCTTTTTCTAAAGTTTTATCCTTTTAAAATCCACTGCCTATAAATGTCTTACTTTATCATTATAAATTGAATGATAAATTTGTTAAGTTATATTAGCAAGACTAATGAAATTACTTTCAAAAATGGATTTAAATGGGCTTTTTGGAGTCTTAGGCTTCACTTGGATTAGCGATCTCACTCCAATGCGTTTTCCGCAAATGCAACGCGAGCTAAAAAATCATTTGTTTTTCTGCTGTCTTTTCGAGCCGCATGCGAAAGCCCCAATGAGTTATTCCGCGCGTCCTCAAACCGGCGTGATGACCTCCAGTCGAACGCATTTAGGGTAGCGCATCCTCTTCTCTGGTGCATCTTCTTCGTAGCGTAGATCCATCATAGAAACAACGCAGATCATCGCACATCCCTCGCAGATCCATCGCCGATCCATCGCAGATCAAGCGCAGATCCTCGCACATCCATCGCACATCCCTCGCACATCCAACACAGATCCAGCGCAGCTTCCCCTTCCTCGCGCAGATCCCGCCAGTTCCACCTGTTCTTCTTCTTCCTTAGTTGGACCCGAGCAGAGGTAAGGATCTAGGTAGGGCTACAAATTTCAATTTTCTTCCTTATTCTGAATCTTCGATTTTTTGGATTCAAAATTTTCAATTTTCTTCCCTTTCATCTTCTTCACTGTTGAGCAGATTCTTGATTAGTGGGGAGGAGGTTAACATCAAGCTCGAAGACCACAAGCATCTCTGAACTTTCGGGGAGCCAGTGCAACATTGATGTATAAATATTTTTCTATTTTATGTATGTGTGTATTTTTTGAGCTGATAAATTCTGTATTGGTAGCATAAATAAAAATTAATAACAAGAATATCACACCGTTATTTTGCCAAACGGTTCTCCGTTCTGAACAGCTCTGCAAACACAGATTACCCAAACAGATCTCCATTTCCAACAACAAGTTTCCAACAGCTCCATTTACAAACCTCCATTTACAACAGCTGCTCTTACAACCGCAGCCGCTCTCCCAAATGAAGCCTTAGGCTAAAATATTAAATGCACAACTTATTGCATATTTGCCTATTTTCTTTGTTGCATATGATAGCCCATATAATGGAAAATCACGATCTCGAAAAATCAGGATTGAAAAATTACAAAAATGATGAATATGATTTCACACACTCCACCATGATCTATTGATATCCTATGCTAAAATTCACTATTATCATATATCATAATTCATTATTTATCAAGAATTATCTTAAATCAACTATTTTTATCAACCTTAGAAATTATGAAATATATGATGGCTATTGGTATTATAGTTTCATATCTTGTTTTGTGCGTATGATGTGCATCTCTATTGTTTGCATGTATCTCAGTATATTTAGATATAAGAATTAACTTGATATCAACAAGATGAAATCAAATATAATTGTCACTTCATTCTAAGTCTATGAAAATTCAAAACTCTATGATTGATTACATGCGAACCAATTATATATATTTAGCATATTTAGCATAACATTGCATCCAAATTTATTATCCTAGCTGCACCTTTTGGTATATGCTCAATTTAGTGTCTATGCTATGTTTATCAATATAATGACATGGTAAATTAAAGGTAGAGAAATTTGAGCTTTAAAATTCTTGATTACTATGAGGCTTTAAAATCTACTATATGTTCTAAGACTAAAACAAACTCATATTTTATGAATCAATCCTTAGGCTAAAATGCTTAGTATGTCCATAATCATTAACCTATGACATGTGTCTCACAATAGCGAGGGCGTAGGATTGTGTGCATTAGAGACCTAACCTCTAAGTCATGTCTTGTCCTTAACCGGGGAGGGTTCTAGTAGGGCCTTGCAAGGCACTATGGGGAAAGAGTGCTAGGTTGAGCGTCCTATTTTGTGTGCATATGAGATTAACACTCCAACCTACGGCATGTGTGCAGCTCCTCATGACCATCCATCACTTAATACGGGGCTAGAGTGTAGTCATGTAGTTAAGGTATCTTGATCTTAGATATACTTATATTATATTTAACGCGCGAATTCCTACACTGCTTATAGGCGGGAGCAAAATACGGTCTGAACGGCAGTGTACCGGTCGTTGTCAAGTAATAATATGAGGAAGTAATACCCCAAGTATCGAATCTCTCAAGGAACACAGTAACGTGGAGTTAACAAATCAAGGAGGACTTGAGATCGAAGTCCTTGTGGCAGATGGAATGCGGACGAAAAGGATTTTGGTTTTGTAAATAAAATAAAATAACTACAACTACTCCTATGCAATGCCGCTATGCAATGCTTCGCTTGGAGAGATGTAAAACTAGGCAGTCCTTGAGCGCACTGCTTCACAAGGTGGATGACTGTTAGACAAGCGGATGAGGTGAATAAGTGCGGAATCGAACTGTGCAGGCCTTGAGCGCACTGCTTCGTGAGGCGAATGGATTACACGTGCCGCTATGCTATGCTTCGCTAGGCGGATGGAAGAGTAGGCACACGGAATGGGCGAGTAGGCTAGCAGAATGAAGTGGAGGGTGGAGTGGATTTGGTGGCGCACCTCAAATACACATATAAACAAAAGAGTAATTTCACATAGACATGAAATAAACACTACAAATCAAGGTTTACATGTGCGACATCATCAAATAACAAGGATTACATTCCTATACATCAACACAAATAAGAGAAAAAGGCAAGTGATACGACCGAATCCGGAGGCATGTTGTAGATTCACGGTAGGAATCGTTGGGTTGTCAATCCGCGTCCTAGCTCGGTCCCAACTATCGTCCGGGGTAGAGGAGGGTTGTCACTTCCTCCCAATGAACCCATCTTCTCCGGTAAACTACAATCCGGTCACGTCTTATGCGAAGAACTCTTTGCTTGGCGATGAAGACGAGGGTGGAATCCTCTCCTTGAAGCACTTGGATGATGGAGGCGACCGAGATGATCTACGGGCTCAAGATAGGCGTGGAGACTAGTCCCGGAGCACCTCCTGGTGGTGGAAGATGATGCAGGGGGCGGAAGAGGCGAACAGGGCTAAAAAATGGCGGAGATAAAGTGTCGTCTGACCTAATTTCGCAGACTGTGTATTTATAGAAAACAGGGAGCATGATCAGTGGCGCATGACCAGTGGTCGTGCGCACTAGAAGTTGGCGGTCGTGCACACTGTGCCAGAAAACTTGCAAGACAAAATTCACAGAAAAATAATATATGCACGACCAGTGGCGCACGATCAGTGATCGTGCACACTATAGCCAATGGTCGTGCGATTGGGAAGACAAACCTCGAAATTTAGGGGTTAAGTACGCATGAGCAGTGGCGCACGACCAGTGGTCGTGCATAATATAGCCAGTGGTCGTGCACAGTATTCCTGGGCAGATTTGCACTGGGAACACCTGCACGACGCCCGCATCAACATGAGAACTGCTCGGGCCACTGATTATGGCACTTAGCACATTCAATAATAACAACTAAACACAGAAAAATACTCAGAAATAAGAAATATAAGATTCTACACTGAAATTGGGCTAGAAATGTGCACATTGAGTGGAATGACATTAAATCAATAAATAAGAGAATATAGGTGAAAAGTGATGTGCACATGAGTGAAAATAAGCCCAGATGAGTCCTAAAAAGGGTATATAATTTGGACTCATCACACCCCCAGACTTACCTGTTTGCGCGTCCCGAGCAAACAAATTCTAAGCAAATGGGGAAAGAAAAGTAGGTAGCTTAAAATTACAATATAGAGTACCATGCGAAGTCGCATGCTCACATGCATATGAAAAATAATAGAGAAGATTTCTCATTATACAAACAGTTTATAGATTTCTAAAAGAGTAAAAGCATATTACAACTACTCAAAATGGTGAACTACGGTAAATCATCCGGTCATGCATACAGAGAAAGTAAACTAAGCGCTGAGATGAGCATTGCTCAAGATTGGGGTGCATGACAAACTCCATCGAAATCCATCGGTGGTGGTGACCATAAGCTCGCTCGATCACATTCTCTCCACGACACTAGATTGATTCAAGGCGTGAGTCAGTATGACTTTAGGTTAGAGACGGGGCTTGGGTTACGGTGAAGTAAACAAAGATAAACATGGAGGCTAAGCACACCTAACCCAACATGGGCATAAGGTAGAGATACCCGCACGACTATAAATAAACAAGTGCACCACACCCCCAGACTTGGACTTTTGCAACATAGGTGTATGCACAGCCTACTCCCAATACATAATTTTCCTAAATGATTTTCAATAAAACTCATTTTTCTTTTTCTCTTTTTTTAATCTTTTTTTTTCTATTTTCTTTTTCTTGTCTTTTTCTTTCAGCAAATTTTTCAAATGAGCATATCCACACATTCACATAATAAACACCACAATCAACACCCCCCAAAATGTAAATAAAACTATAACTAAAGCTCAGATTTGGGTGTGCGACTAGGTTAGGCTTTTAGGCTTTGATGAGATATATGCGGAGCTGAATCAATGAAAGGGTAGGCACAAAGGGGCTAGCAAGGGTAGACGATAGGCATGAAATAAAAAGTTCAACCGGGCCAAAACAATGGCCTACATCATTC
Organism: Dactylorhiza incarnata; assembly: GCA_033032865.1. Taxonomy (NCBI): domain Eukaryota; kingdom Viridiplantae; phylum Streptophyta; class Magnoliopsida; order Asparagales; family Orchidaceae; genus Dactylorhiza; species Dactylorhiza incarnata. Next base: position 1,346,399 of record JAWHQI010000261.1, read on the forward strand.
TCACGCACTAGAACTATCATATGCCAATGCTGCAAGAATCGCTTGGGGCAAGTTTAGGAATACGCACAACACATAAATCACCTGCCTTATCCTGCGAAACATCTTCAATAATGTCGTCAGAGACAAATGTAGTAGTGTGCACAATAGAGGGAGGAATAGTGCTTGGATAAAAGTCAATCACCGATTCCTCACAAAGAAAGGAATCCACGCAAGGTGATATATGCACAGGGGAGATGGGCTCAGCCTTGTCAGAGCCCAGATCAGCCACACATCTGATAACTGTGTCCACATCATTCCCTTCAAAATATGAAGATGGCACTGACACATAACTAGATGTTGAAGGTGTGCCGCCAGAGGTAGGAGTCGGGAAGATCCGAACATCTGGATCATCATCCTCATCCAATTGGCGAAGATACTCGGCACAGTCCTGCAGGGCGCGATCTATGCTTTGACAAAACAAACACTGCCTTACTGGATTCCTTGGCACAACAGGTGCTGAAGTCGCAAAGAAGTATGCCGGTAAAGGCTTAGAAGAATAGTCATAGGACTTACGCACACCTTATGGAGTACCAGACGAAGTCGGTGCTCCATATACTTGGCCTTGAGTGCTAGGGCTATTATCTCCTTTTGGACATCTATCACTAGCATGAGAGATATATCCACACCAACGACAACGAATATTGAATGAGGCCCACATTGTGTGAAGATAACCAGATTCAAAAGAAAAATACTATTGTGCAAAATTCTACACCCAACAATAAGGAAGGATTTGAAAGATCGCTCAAAGAAGGAAGGAGTTGTACGCACCCCTAGAGATAGGATGACGTAAATCCTCCGGATTGGAGTCAAATCCAATAGTGCGATTCACTTCGATAATGCGACTTTGGACCTGTTTGATTTGCGAAGAGATTCCGATTAAACCGTCTTTAAGTTAAGAGATTTAGTGCTCTAGCGAGACTATCTCTCATTTTCGGAACCGTCACGGTCGAGAATTATTTTGCAATCGTAGAACTAAATTTTATTTCTCTCTCGTCTTTTTTCATGGTGATTCTTTGATCGAAAGCTAGTTTTCTCTTCTGAATTTCCATTTGAGTAATCTCGTAGTTTAATTTAGAAATTCTCAAAATCACCCAACAATCGTACGGTAGGATAATAGTTGGAAGCGTGAGTAGTAATACTTGATAGCCCCGTGTTTTAAATACGACCTTGGTACTACAATTCGATATGTACGCTTGCCTCTTCGGGTTGATTGTCAATCTTAATCACCAAGTTTTTGGCGTCGTTGCCGGGGAATTTTGTCAATATTAAGAAAACGCCGTCGCTATTACTTCTACAAAAATAAAAAAAATTTATTATTATTATTATATATTATAATCAATCCATATCATCATTTTTTTTCTATCCCACCTTAAATCCTGGAAAGGACGCTTTGTGATTGAATTCCCATCATAGACTCTAGTACCGTTGCAAACCCCTCACAGGGCAGATCTCGGGAAGTCCAGGACTAATATAATCCGCCTAATATTATCCTTCTAAAAAAGAGAAAAAAAATCATCATCATCATTTTTAATTTTGGTATTCTTTCACTTTCGTTTATTTTCCCCTCTTCCCCTTTTCTTTCTGCTAGTGCATGACCCGCACAAATTCGTCGTCACTTGTTGATTTGGACCCGGAAATCGAATGCTCCTTTCGAAGAAATTTACGATTCGGTGGTTCCACTTCTCAGGATCCGATTGAGGATTCTAACGGTGATTGTGATCGTAATTCTGAAATTATGGGTGATCCCAATCCAGAAGTTGACCAGCAACGGACCATGTCCTATTATGCTCGGCCTAACTTGGAGGGTACAGAATCCAGTATTGTTCGACCTGCAATAGCGAACAACAATTTTGAGCTTAAGCCCGACACTATACAAATGGTGCAGCAATATGCGCAGTTCGACGGATCACCAGATGAACATCCGAACTTGCATATCGCTAGTTTCCTTGAGATCTCTGATACCTTCAAAATTAATGGTGTCTCAGACGATGCGATCAGGCTAAGACTCTTCCCCTTCTCCTTAAGAACAAAAGCCAAACAGTGGTTGAGTTCTCTCCCAAGAGGATCAATCACTACTTGGGACACTTTAACTGAAAAATTTCTTGCTATGTATTTTCCCCCCGCTAAAACTGCTAAACTTCGAACTAATATTTGTACTTTTAGTCAAATCGATTCTGAGACCCTCTATGACACTTGGGAGAGGTACAAGGAACTTTTGAGACGCTGCCCTCATCATGCTCTGCCTGTATGGATACAGGTCCAGACATTTTATAATGGGCTAAATCAAGCAACCAAGCAAATGATAGACGCCGCATCCGGTGGTTCTTTGAACCGAAAAACTCCGGAGGGCGCTCTTGAGCTTATCAAGGATATGGCGATGAACACCTATCAGTGGAATACGCCTAGATCTCTCCCAAATAAACCTGCAGGTATGTACGAAGTGGATTCTGTATCCCAACTGGCGCTTCAAGTAGAGATGCTGAACAAGAAAGTAACGGAGATGACTGCTGCCTCCGTCATTCATGTACATGAACATGCAAATGCTGCTGCTGCCGAGCAGGTGGATTATCTGGGGAACATACCCAGGCCTGCTCAAAACAATTTTAATAATTTTTCTGCTTTTTCTGCTCCTCCTGGTTTTAATGCTGCGTCTAATTCATATCACCCTGGATGGCGTAACCATCCTAATTTTTCGTGGAGTAATCCTGCAAACGTCGCACGTCCACCACATGATTTCCCTCCAGCACCTCAACAAAATCAAAATCAAAATTTTCCAAAACCTCCATCTTTGGAGGAAATGCTTTCGAAATATATAAATTCGAACGAGGCGACCATTAAAAATTTAACAGGATCAATGAAAAATCTCGAAACCATGGTCGGCCAACTAGCTAAGGCCATCTACGAGAGACCACCTGAGACTCTTCCCTCAAATACTGAGCCAAAACCAAGGGAACACGCGAAAGCGATCACTCTTCGGAGCGGCAAAGTAGTCCACGAGCCCACCACCAGGGAAGAGCCCGAGGTTTTTGCCTCTCCTCCTGCTGAACAAATCATCATTAAAGAAACTGATTTTGAAAAAGAAAAAGAAGAAGTTGTTTTTGAAAAAGAAAAAGATCATTTTCAAAGTGCTGCTCTTTATTCTATAAAAAATTTTCCGCCGCCTCCCTACCCCGCTAATCTTAGGAAGGATAAGTTAGATGATCAATATCAACGCTTTCTCAAAATTTTTAAACAAATCCACATAAATTTGCCGTTTCATGAAGCGATAAGTTAAATGCCGAAGTATGTGAAGTATCTTAAGGACTTGTTAACGAACAAAAGGAAATTAGAAAATTTATCCCAAGTAACGTTGAACGAAGACTGCTCGGCGGTCATAAAAAATTCAAATCTTCCGAAAAAGATAAACGATCCGGGTAGTTTTTCGATTCCTTGCGTTTTTGGAAATCTGTTCATGAAACACGCGTTAGCGGATTTAGGTGCGAGCATCAACTTGATGCCATTTTCTTTATTTAAGAAGCTAGGATTGGGCACTCTCAGCCCTACGCGTATGAGTATTCAGTTAGCCGATAGATCAATTAAATATCCGTTAGGTATCGTTGAAGACGTGCTAGTGAAGGTCGACAAATTCATCTTCCCGGTGGATTTTGTCATTCTTGATATTATGGAGGACGTCGACGTCCCTCTTATCCTTGGTCTTCCCTTCTTAGCCACCTCTCGAGCGGTCATCGATGTAAGTAACGGGAAACTTCTTCTTCGGGTAGGAGATGATGAGGTCGCGTTTTCTATTAACGAATCCATGAAAAACTCTTTAAAAAATGACGACTCATGTTTTTTCGTAGATGAGATAATTGACGATTCTCCTTTTCTTCTTTCAAATATTTCTGCAAATGAATTTTCTGCGTTCTTTTCTGATAATTCTCCAACTGATTTTGAAGACACGGTTATGTCCGTGCAAACAAATTTTGAAAATCCACCAATTTTTCGACAATTTTTTTTTGAAAATCTCGTTTTTGAAAAAGAAAAAGTTTTAAAAAATTCTTATGACGAACCACCCACTCTTGAACTCAAACCACTCCCCGAACATCTTAAGTACGCTTTTTTGGAGAACAATTCTAAATTGCCCATTATAATCTCGGCGTTTCTTTCTCAATCCGAGAACGATCAACTGATCGAAGTGCTACAAAAGCATCGACGAGCTATAGCGTGGCAAATATCAGATATTTCTGGCATAAGCCCTTCTTTTTGCACCCACAAAATTTTCGTTGAAAATAATTCTAAAACTGTAATCCAACCTCAACGTCGTCTTAATCCGAATATGAAAGAGGTCGTGAAAGGAGAGGTTCTTAAGTTGTTAGATGCGGGGATAATTTATCCAATTTCTGATAGTAAGTGTGTTAGTCCAGTTCAGGTAGTGCCTAAAAAGGGTGGTATCACAGTAGTAGCGAACGAGAATAACGATTTAATCCCAACTAGGACGGTAACGGGATGGAGGATGTGCATCGATTACCGCAAGCTAAATGATGCCACTCGTAAAGATCACTTCCCCCTTCCTTTTATCGATCAAATTTTGGAGCGCTTATCTGGGCATAATTTTTATTGTTTTCTCGACGGACTTTCGGGATATTTCCAAATCCCTATCGCACCCGAGGATCAAGAGAAAACAACATTCACTTGCCCCTTCGAAACTTTCGCCTATCGTAGGATGCCTTTCGGTTTATGCAACGCACCAGCTACCTTTCAGCGGTGCATGCTCGCTATTTTCGATAAATATGTAGAAAATATTATGGAAGTATTTATGGACGACTTCTCAGTTTTTGGCGACTCTTTTGAATTATGCTTAGAAAATTTAGGAAAAGTTTTACAACGCTGCGAAGAAACAAATCTTGGGCTTAGTTCTTGGCCACAAAATTTCCGCTAAGGGAATTGAAGTGGATAAGGCAAAAATTGACATAATTGAAAAGCTACCGCCTCCTACAAACATCAAAGAGATTAGAAGTTTTCTAGGACATGCGGGTTTATATCGAAGATTCATTAAGGACTTTTCAAAAATTACTAAGCCTCTCACCCACCTTCTCGAGAAAGACACTCCCTTTATTTTTGACAATTCTTGTTTAGCGGCGTTCGACTTAATAAAAACTAAACTTATAAACGCTCCAATTATGATTGCCCCAGTTTGGGATTTACCCTTTGAAATTATGTGCGACGCGAGTAGTTTTGCGGTCGGAGCGGTGCTAGGACAACGTATAGCTAAGAATTTTCATCCGATCTATTATGCTAGCAAAACTCTTAATCCAGCGCAAGAAAATTACACCACAACTGAAAAGGAACTCTTAGCTGTCATTTTTGCTTTTGATAAATTCCGACCGTACATTACTCTTTCTAAGGTTATCGTTTTTACGGATCATTCCGCTTTGAAGTACCTCCTTTCTAAACCGGATGCCAAGCCGCGTCTTATACGCTGGATCCTCTTACTTCAAGAATTCGACTTGGAGATCCGGGATAAGAAAGGAGCGGAAAATTTAGCGGCTGATCACCTTTCACGCCTAGAAAATTCTGAAATTGATATTTTTGATGTAGATCTTCTTATTGATTCTTTCCCGGATGAACAACTTCTAAACGTTTCTTCTTCTACCCCCTGGTTTGCCGATTTGGCCAATTATCTAGTGGCTCGCGTCCTCCCAAAAGAATACTCCTCTCAGCAAAAGAAGAAATTCTTTTCGGAGTTGAAGTATTATTTTTGGGAGGACCCATTTCTATTTCGCATTTGTGTAGACCGGGTGGTGAGAAGATGTGTTTCCCGGGAAGAAGGCCACAAAATTTTAAAACATGTTCATGAAGGACCGACTGGCGGGCACTTTCAAGCAAACCGCACCGCACACAAAGTGCTTAGTGCTGGCTTTTATTGGCCAAGTATATTTAAAGATGCACAAATCTTTGTGGGCGGATGTGATCGGTGCCAGCGGACCGGAAACATCTCAAATAAAAATGAAATGGAACAAAATTACTTCCTCGAATGCGAAGTTTTTGATTTATGGAGCATAGACTTTGTAGGCCCATTTCACTCTAGTTTAGGAAATAAATATATTTTAGTTGCCATCGATTATGTCTCTAGGTGGGCGGAGGCCCAAGCTCTTCTAAGTAATGATGCCCGCGTTGTGATTTCATTTCTAAAAAAATTGTTTTCTCATTTTGGTTTCCCTCGAGCGATCGTTAGTGATAGGGGAAGTCATTTTTGCAACGCCCAGCTCGCAAAAGTTTTAACTAAGTACGGCGTTACGCATAAATTATCCACCGCATATCACCCCCAAACTAACGGTCAGGTCGAGGTAGTCAATCGTGAAATTAAAAGAATTTTAGAAAAAACCGTTTCTATATCTCGCAAAGATTGGTCGTTAAAGTTAGACGATGCTCTTTGGGCCTATCGGACAGCGTACAAAACCGCTATCGGTTGTACTCCTTTCCGATTGGTCTATGGAAAATCGTGTCATCTTCCGGTAGAAGTAGAACATCGTGCGTACTGGGCGTTAAAATTTTTTAATTTCGATCCGCACTCGGTCGGTGAGCATAGGAAAAATCAGTTAAATGAACTTGACGAGTGGCGAGCGTACGCGTATGAAAACAATAAAATTTATAAAGAACGCACAAAATATTATCACGATAAGAACCTTCGCCACCCTAAAACTTTTAAACCAGGCGATCAGGTTCTGCTTTTTAATTCGCGTTTACGTTTGTTTCCGGGAAAGCTCAAATCTCGATGGTCTGGACCGTTTGTTGTCAAGCAGGTTTTTCCATACGGCACTGTGTTAATCTCGCACCCGGATAAGGGTGACTTTAAAGTGAATGGACATCGTTTAAAAGCTTTATTTTTCTAATGATGTGATATCTCCTGAAAAGGAGCAACTGCTATTTATTTCATGATTGTTTGGAACTATATTTTTATTTTGGAACTTTTTATTATGGACACTATTATCTTTAAACTTTTATTATTATTATTCGAACATTATGTTATGTAACATTAACAACAATCTTGGGGTCTTGCCCAAGTTCTTTTTCTGCATTTTTTCTGTATATTGTTCTTCCTCCCGATGGCCCAACTGCTACAAGTTCGTGATTGCCGCTCCAACATTGCTGATATCAAGATGGATCAAGTCAATTCTGCTGATGATCAAGTGAAGTAAAAATGTAGGCATGGGGGAGCGACATCCGCATTCGGCCTCACAATCCCGGGGAAGTCCTGCTCTTTTTATCTACTTTATTTTAATGCATTTTCTATTTCTTCCTCTCTCTCTCTTTCTTTTCTTTTCATTGAGGGCAATGAAAATTTTTAAGCTTGGGGGAGGGTTTCCTCTTTCTCTTTCTTTTGTTTTCTTTTTCTTAAAAAAAACAAAAAATTGAAAAAAAAAATCTATTATGGTTATATTAGAAGTACTATTTTTCTCTTTCTCTTTAGCTATATTCCAAATAAAAAAAAAATAGAAAAATTAAAAACCCCAAAAAAATCAAAAATACAAAAAAAAGTCTAAAAATCTATTTGAAAATCAAAATCAAAAATTATTTTCTATCTTTCTTTGTATGTTTCTTCTAGTAATGTGTGTGCCCATGCGGTTCTTTTGTCCTAGGTAGAATTTTTTTGAATAGGCTTTCTAAATTTATTATTCTAGCATAGTTTAGTTTTACTATTTCTAATTCTTAAATGTAGACATCAGTCTTTTAGGATTTTAAGTAAACAAATTGTAGTTTTTCTTTTTATTCGGTGTTATTACGTAGGAACGGTTGCTAAGTAGCATTATCATTTTTTCACTTGCGAGGTAGTCTTTCTTAGTGTCTAGAACTTGCCGCTAGCTATTCTCGAAGCATGTGCGTCATTTTGTTTTCACGAATTTTAGAAATGATTTAGGCCACCCTTTGATCCGTTTGAGCCTTGTTGCCCACCTTAACATTTCACCATTGCAAAAACCATTTTGGGCCTTTTCCTTTTTCTTTGTTTAGCTCCACCTTTCATTTTTCACCAAAGCCAAAATGCCCAACCTTTTATCACACTAAACTTTGAGCTTTATTTTTCATTATTGTGGTGGGTTGTACTTTTAAAAAAAATGAAAAGGAAAACTGTTTGCCTACATTTGGAGCTCTTCTATTAAAGAAAAAATCATCGTAAAAAAAATGTGAAAAATAAAAAAATAAAAAAATGAAGTGATTTTTGGCCAATTAAACAAAAAAAAAATGTATGGCCTAGTTTTCCTTAGTTTGAATTGGAGAAAAGGATGTACTTGTCCTTTCTCATTTTTTTTTGTGTTTCATGTTTATTAAAGCTCACCCTTGGTTTAGTGTGATTTTAACCGTCATTTTTATCTTTGAAATCCAATTCCTAAGCATTTACCTAAACCAAATCATTACGCCTAATGAAGTCCTATTAATCTTTAGAACGTGATACAAATTTGTGTAGTGGAGAGAGTGCGAAAAGACAAGCCTATGGCCACCATCATTGATGGATTTCTTTGGAGGTTGTCTTGAGGTGATTTAGGGGTAGTCGTTATTTTAGCAACCTAGTAATTCGTCCAATGCACCGTTTACTTAGAAATTCTATTTTTGTTTTTGTTTTTCTTATTTTCCTAAACTTTTGGATGTCTTGTTTTAGGGATTTAGAAATGTGTAGCTCTTCTTTATGTTTTAATAATATTTTTAGGTTTCCTTTTTCAAGTTTTCTATTTTGTACATCTCACCTCACTAGTTGCTAGCATAGAAAATTAGGATAGTTTAATTTTTCATGTTTTGGTTTTCTTAACTATGAAACAAAAAGAAAAAAAAATTATTTTCCTTTATTTTGTAGCCCCTCTATTTTCATTTCGTTTTGCTTGAGGACAAGCAAACCTTTAAGCATGGGGGGATTTGATGACTAGTTTAGTCATCATATTTTTGGGTTCTTTTAGCATTGGATTTTCTTAATTTTAGTATTATATTATTAAGTATTTTTATCTTTATTTTTACTTTTATTTATTCCTAAGTTTTATTATGTGTGTTATGTTTTAATATAGTTTATTATGTTTTAATTTTCATAATTATCAAAACTAATGTTTTATTTTATTTTTGAAGGCTCATTGAATCAAAATCAAGCCCAAGACATGAAGCTGCCCACCTTGGTGCAACGTGAGCCATGCACAGTAGCCCAAACAATTTGCCATGCAGCAGTCTTCATCAAGTCCATACCCGAGACCTCCTTTCATTACATGTGCAGCCCGATCCACTATGTTGCTGTCCAGCCCGTGCCATCCACACCAAGCAGCAGCCCGCCACTTTGATCCAATCCCTGCAGCAGACCGAGCCCAAGCTTTGAAGCAGCTCCTCCTCTACCAGCCAGCCCGCCACCTTTGCATTACTCCCCATGCATGCATTTCCAATGCCTTGGCCGACTCCCCCTCTCTCCCCTCCTCTTTACTTCACATTCACCCCCTTTTTCCTCTCTCTCTCTCCTCTTTCAACACTCATCCATCCCCCCTCTTTTATTTTAATTTTCTATTTTTATTTTTCTTAAATATCATTCATGCATGAGACCCCCCCTCTCTCCTCTCCTCTCTCTCTCTTCCCATTTATTCCATGCATGCATCTCTCCCTTTGTCTTCCTCCATCTAGAACTTTCCCCCTCTCCTATAAATAGAGCCCTTGTCTCAAGCATTGGAAGGGGGTGGAGAGTGGAATGCAAAAGAGAGTTCTAGTCTAAGTCTTGAGAGTTCTTTTTGTTATTGTTATTTTTGAATCATTGTACTTTTTTTAGTAGTTTAATATTGTCTTTTTAAGATTGTTGTGTACCTCTTTCCTTTATCATCAATGAAAATGTTTTCTTTCTTGATTATTGTTGTTCCCTTTCCTAATATGCGTAGCTAATTTTTTTTAGCGTTCGATCACGATGATCCATGAATTGAGATGAGAATATTTTTTATGTCTTAGTTTTGCTTTTTTTTAAATTATTCTCGATCCTTCTTTGAAATATTTTGCGTCGACTCCGTATTTCCGGTATACGGTAGTAGGCCCTTGATCTCATTTCATAATAGTCGAGAGACTCATTGATTTGAAAGATCGCTCAAAGAAGGAAGGAGTTGCACGCACCCCTAGAGATAGGATGACGTAAATCCTCCGGATTGGAGTCAAATCCAATAGTGCGGTTCACTTTGATAATGCGACTTTAGACCTGTTTGATTTGCGAAGAGATTCCGATTAAACCGTCTTTAAGTTAGGAGATTTAGTGCTCTAGCGAGACTATCTCTCATTTTCGGAACCGTCACGGTCGAGAATTATTTTGCAATCGTAGAACTAAATTTTATTTCTCACTCGTCTCTTTTCATGGTGATTCTTTGATCGAACGCTAGTTTTCTCTTCTGAATTTCCGTTTAAGTAATCTCGTAGTTTAATTTAGAAATTCTCAAAATCACCCAACAATCGTACGGTAGGATAATAGTTGGAAGCGTGAGTAGTAATACTTGATAGCCCCGTGTTTTAAATACGACCTTGGTACTACAATTCGATAGGTACGCTTGCCTCTTCGGGTTGATAGTCAATCTTAATCACCAGTAACGGGTACCGATACGGCGATAAAACAGTCACCCCTCTACCTAAATAAAAATACTCGCTCTTCACAGGTAGAGGAAGCAGAAAGTAAGAAGTGGAGGAGGAGTCCTCCTCACTATTCTCACCAAAATATAAATCCTTGCCCAACAAGGTGTCGTCTTCTTCAGGACGGATGCAGAAGGACAAGGCAATGAGTGGAGCTCCCTCTATGGAGGGGGGATCAACCTCCTCACATAATTGGATGCTCACCTCATTTGCATGAGCAACATGCTCCAAGTCCTCCTGGAGTCCCTGTGAAGAATCAACCTGCACAGGCTCAAACACTGAAGAAGGGGGTCAGGAAATAAAGGAGAAGAATGACATAAACAATAAAAAATTGGGGGAGTGATCCCGGTCTCACTCCCGATAGGTTAAAGCAAAAGGATACTGTCGGCATCGTCGAAAATGCTCCAGGGATCGGTAAGATCATATGTGGCCTCCTCCATGATTTGGACTTCCTCCACTGGTGCTGAGGTAGAATCCTCGTCACCTTGGAAAATATCCTCCTCTATAGGAATAGGCACAACACATAAATCACCTGCCTTATCCTGCGAAACATCCTCAATAATGTCGTCAGAGACAAATGTAGTAGTGTGCACAATAGAGGGAGGAATAGTGCTTGGATAAAAGTCAAGCACCGATTCCTCACAAAGAATCGAATCCACGCAAGGTGATATATGCACAGGGGAGATGGGCTCAACCTTGTCAGAGCCCAGATCAGCTACACATCTGATAACTATGTCCACATCATTCCCTTCAAAATATGAAGGTGGCACTGACACATAACCAGATGTTGAAGGTGTGCTGCCATAGGTAGGAGTCGGGATGATACGAATATCTGGATCATCATCCTCATCAAATTGGCGAAGATACTCGGCACAGTCCTGCAGGGCGTGATCTATGCTTTGACAAAACAAACACTGCCTTACTGGATTCTTTGGCACAACAGGTGCTGAAGTCGCAAAGAAGTATGCCGGTAAAGGCTTAGAAGAATAGTCATAGGACTTACGCACACCTTATGGAGTACCAGACGAAGTCGGTGCTCCATATACTTGGCCTTGAGTGCTAGGGCTATTATCTCCTTTTGGACATTGTTGGAACCTTAGGTTTGATTTGAGTTAGGATCAACATCTAATCTCTAAAGTTCATCTATCTGATAACTTAAATCACATCATTCTAAAGAAAACATAAATTAAATATAATGGGATCGAATCGGAGAAGAAAAGTTAAAATTATAATAAGTCTTCTGCGCTCGACGAACTGCTACCGGCGTTCGACGATCAGTGCTCAGCGCTCGACGCTTTCTATAAATCTCAGCGCTCGATGCAATCATCAAGGCTCAGCAGGTCGACGAGATAAATCAAGATCGACGAAATCTATTCAGATCAAATCAAGTATATTTTATATATACAGAGAATTGCTTAGCACATCAAAAGATAAGCCCAGCTCGACGAAAGCAAAGCTGAGTTCGACGAAATTTTATATGCCTCTGTCAGTTCGACTAAAATATGATTTATGCTGACAGCTCTCTTATATATTATGCAATATCTTTTGCTAATCTAGCCGTTGCAACATTAAAGTTCATAGCCGTTTCTGTTGTGTCAAATCGGCAAACTTATCTTCCCAAGGAATGAAATTAAAGAGACTTTATCTCTTTCCATTTTCCCGGACAAGAATTCAAAAGTACTTCTCAGATTATAAATACTAAAGAGAATGAGAGAAACAAAAAAAAATATACAGAGATACAGAAACGACACACAAAAATATAGCATACTCTTGGTTGCTAACATCTTCCTGCAGATTATCATTGCATCAGAGGAAAGAAGTGTTTGAAAGGAGAGACCTCCAGAACTGTCAACAATCTATATCAGACAGGGGGAGCTCTTCAATATCAGATCCATTCAACACCACATCTGGATCGTCAAGAGTCTTCTTATACAGAGAAGAACATTACAATTTCTATTTTATTTTATTTCCTTACCCCTATCCTGTACAGGGTTATAACTCCCTTCAAAAGTTAATCTCGGTGACAGGGCACCTTAACAAAAACCTGCAACTTGGTTAGAGCACCTTATCAACAGCTCGCCTGGTGTGAGGGCACCTTATCAACAACCTCCTAGTGGATTCCTACCAGTGGGTAGAAGAGTAGATGTACCCAGTTGAGGGGAACTACTATATTTCCTTGTGTCATTCTGGATTGTTTTGGTTTGTTCATTGTTTTATGTTTTTACTTGTGATGTGCACTCTCACTGCTTGTGTTAATTACTCATACAGCAAACACATATAAATATACATATCATTTATTTTGAAACCAAAATTTAATCAAAATCTTTTAATAAGATAAATAAGAACTAAACCTCCACTTTCAGACATCTATCACTAGCATGAGAGATATATCCACACCAACGACAACGAATATTGAATGAGGCCCACATTGTGTGAAGATAACCAGATTCAAAAGAAAAATACTATTGTGCAAAATTCTACACCCAACAATAATTTACTAAAGCAACCTATATTTAAAGAAAGAAAAACAGAATACGAAAAAAAGGATGCAATATACAAATGGAAGGACTTCTACCTCTCGTCTCCCTCTCCAAAAAAACTCACACTACTGTGTTCCCCGGCAATGGCGCCAAAAACTTGACGCATGAATTCTTACACCGCTTATAGGCGGGAGCAAAACACGGTCCGAATGGGAGTGTACCGGTCGTTGTCAAGTAATAATATGAGGAAGTAAATCCCCAAGTATTGAATCTCTCAAGGAACACAGTAAGGTGGAGTTAACAAATCAAGGAGGACTTGAGATCGAAGTCCTTGTGGCAGATGGAATGCGGACGAAAAGGATTTTGGTTTTATAAATAAAATAAAATAACTACAACTACTCCTATGCAATGCCGCTATGCAATGCTTCACTTGGCGAGATGGAAACTAGGCAGGCCTTGAGCGCACTGCTTCGCAAGGCGGATGGCCGGTAGGCAAGCGGATGAGGTGAATAAGTGCGGAATCGAACTGTGCAGGCCTTGAGCGCACTACTTCATGAGGCGAATGGATTACACAGGCCGCTATGCCACACTTTGCTAGGCGGATGGAAGAGTATGCACACAGAATGGGCGAGTAGGATAGCGGAATGAACTGGAGGGTGGAGTGGATTTGGTGGCGCACCTCAAATACACATATAAACAAAAGAGTAATTTCACATAGACATGAAATAAACACTACAAATCAAGGTTTACATGTGCCACATCATCAAATAATAAGGATTACATTCATATACATCAACACAAATAAGAGAAAAAGGCAAGAGATACGACCGAATCCGGAGGCTTGTTGTAGATTCATGGTAGGAATCGTCGGGTTGTCAATCCGCGTCCTAGCTCGGTCCCAACTATCGTCCGGGGTAGAGGAGGGCTATCACTTCCTCCCAATGGACCCATCTTCTCCGGTAAACTACAATCCGGTCACGTCCAATGCGAAGAACTCTTTGCTTGGCGATGAAGATGAGGGTGGAATCCTCTCCTTTAAGCACTTGGATGATGGAGGCGCCCGAGATGATCTCTGGGCTCAAGATAGGCGTTAAGACTAGTCCCGGAGCACCTCCTGGTGGTGGAAGATGATGCAGGGAGCGGAAGAGGCAAATAGGGCTCGAAAATGGCGGAGATAAAGTGTCATCTGACCTAATTTTGCAGACTGCATATTTATAGAAAACAGGGTGCACGATCAGTGGCGCACGACTAGTGGTTGTGCGCACTAGAAGTTGGCGGTCGTGCACACTGTGCCAGAAAACCTGCAAGACAAAATTCACAGAAAAATAATATACGCACGACCAGTGGCACACGATCAGCGATCGTGCGCACTATAGCCGATGGTCGTGCGGTTGACAAGACAAACCTCGAAATTTAGGGGTTAAGTGCGCACGAGCAGTGGCGCACGACCAGAGGTCGTGCACAATATAGACAGTGGTCGTGCGCAGTATTCCTGGGCAGATTTGCACCGGGAACACCTGCACGATGCCCGCATTAGCAGGAGAACTGCTCGGGCCACTGATCATGGCACTTAACGCATTCAATAATAACAACTAAACACAACACAATACTCAGAAATAAGAAATATAAGATTCTAAACTAAAATTGGGCTAGAAATGTGCACATTGAGTGGAATGACATTAAATCAATAAATAAGAGAATATAGGTGAAAAGTGATGTGCACGTGAGTGAAAATAACCCCAGATGAGTCCTAAAAGGGGTATATAATTTGGACTCATCAATATTCATTGCATGACCATTATCTCACTCTTTATACCTAAATCATGCATATTATGTTTGTTCTATCTTTGCATCTTGTGTTTGCATATTTTATTATTCTAAGCTTTAATGATTTTATAAAAACACAAGTATTTGAAAAATCATCAAAAACATGCGTAAAAGAGCCTTCAAATTATCTCTAAAATGTCTGAAATTTCAACAGTAAGAATGCCTCTTTATAATACAACTGAATTAAGAAAAATATTTTTCAAAAAAAATCAAAATTTGCAGTTCTGTTTTGGCGTTAAGAAGCTAACACCTGGCGTTAGCCCCTTTGCTCCAATTTTTTTTTTGAAAAAATTCTGGTATTTTCTCATGCATTATTTTGGGTTTATTTCTCTAGCATAGAATGTCATTTACTGATAAGCCTATTAAAGACTTCTATGTTTTCCAAAAAAATATTTAAATTTAAATATTAAGAAACAAATACAAAATTACAAAACCATTTCAAAGAACAAAAATATGTTTTCCGCTTTATGTGTGTTTATTGTTTTGTACTTATATAAAAATTAAAAAAAAATTTAAAAAATTTGATTGTTACTCATTGCCATTGACAAGGATGATTAATTATATCAATTAAAGATGATTAAATACAATGTTTAATTTAACCTTCAAGTTTCTTAAAAAAATATTGTTTTGTTTTTGTTATGCCTTGAAAATTATCTTGTTATGTGCAATAAAATTGATTGTAGATAAGCATGTGTAGAAATGCTTAGCATGCCTCTAAGTATGAGTAATGTATTATGTTTGATAATGATTCATTCACTCACTTCTTTTTGATAACCTACATATGTTTACAATCTTATACTTTCATGATTGTGTACTGTAATAACATAAATAATTAAAATACATAAATAGATTACCTACACAACATTAAATTGACTATTTCAATTCTTTGTTTTCATGCACTTGTGATTAGAGATATGTGGTATACAATATAAAATTTCTATGTTTGCAACAACAAGTGAATTTGGAATCCTTGGTCATAAAAATCAAAATCAAATAAAAATAGATGACAAGGAAAACTACACCAAAAATTGTAAAGTGTCTTGTGCAAACAAAATTTTCACCTCTTCTCTTTAAAAAAAATATCTTTATGTGCATTGAAATATTGTGGAAGTAATAGTATTTGTGTATTTTAATGTTGTGTTATTTCATTATATATGTCATGTGTTTTTGATTGATTCACTTGTATACCTTATTGAAACACTATTTTGTACACATCATTATTTTTCATAAAACTTATACTCATGAGAATTGGATCCTAATGCTCATCTACACTATTCTCTTCAAACTTAAGTAAATGCACTAGATAACAAAGCATGATCGCTACAATGTTTATGTTTACTTGAAATGCAAATTTTATTATATTGTAGTTTTTGTATCTTTTCTTGATATTATAAAATCATGCTTGCAATTTTATCTTAATGAAATAACATCTCTTGAATCTTTAACTCAAACATCAACTTTTCAAATTTAAAACTTATTACCCTTTATGATTTTACCTTCTAAAATAATGTCTATGTTTAAGAGTGCTTATTATATTCTTCCGCTAAGTTTACTACTTATACTTTTTCATGACTATTATTTTTTGAACAAGTGGTATCTTAAAATAAGAATGCTTACTTTATCATTTCAGCTATGTTGCTTACTACTTTATGTTCCATCATGCATATATTTTTCTCAACATATAGTATTTAACAAGCTTTTGATTGCATCCTATTTTTCTTCTCTACATAGATCATATTAATCCTTATTGCACACTCTCACCTAAACTCTTTTTTGATACTACCAAAAGAGGAGAATAAATTGCATAAATCTAATATTTAGGAGGAGTGCATTATAATAATATCAAACTCAAAAAAATATCTTTGTAGGGGGAGTCATCATATAGGAGGTGCATGCACTATCCTATGCTCGATCATGACAATCCTTCAATAAGTGGTTCCTAATCAATCTTAGTAGATATACACTCATCCCTATCCACTTATGCTAATAACAAAGGGGGAGAATAAATTGAGAAATCTAGTAAAATAAATATTTAGGGGGGAGTAAATTATAAGAGAACACTTTTGTAGGAGGAGGACTACATATAGAAAGAGTGTGCATTATCGCTTTCAAATCAATCACGCTCTTAACCTGTTATTCATGCATATCTTATTACCGCACTTATCTATAAACACAAATTGTCTTAATCTCACTAGTTTCTCATACATGTATTTGTTATTATCAAAAGGGGGAGATTGTTAGAGCCTATGTTCTGCATCTCTTGGTTTGAGAATAACAAATACCGTGTTGTATTTGATCTTGTATTTTGTGTGTTTATAGTGTGCAGGTTGTACAGAAACTATAGCTACACATCCCTATGAGTAGTATGATGAATGGAGACAATTCTCTGGAAAGAGAGCTAACGCCCCGCGTTAGAGTTAACTCCCCGCGTTAACTTATCGTTGATAAGGGATGTCGTCGAGATGAGAATGACGTCGAGAAGAAGTATCGTCGAGTACCAAGAGACAACGCCAACATTGGAGATAACGCTCGCATTGAGTCCACGATCTGCCATGATATCGATGTGTGCACGATCTCATCCATGACGTACATGATCACTAACGTTGGCGTTAACTTCTTAATGCCAGACGTTAGCTCCTGTGCCTATTTAAAAAGCAGCCCCTCTCATTCTACAAGGACTTTTTGATTGCCTTTAAAGCCATAATTCCGATTCTTTTGAGAGAGCCTCGTCTACAATAATTGAGAGATCTCCCTTGGGCTAACATGAAGATATAAAGAATATTTTGAAGGAGATGGTCTACAACGCATATTCTATACGAAGGATGAACGCTTCAAGAACGCCAACGTCTACATCGCCTTTGTCTTCACCTTCAAAATTTCTTAGGGAGTTTCTCTTACTTTATTTTTATCTTGTAATATTTTATTGTATTCCTTTTGTAACGGGTGTGAAGAAATCGTTCGGGGAGAACGTCGGATTCCGAGAAGGATTCCGTGGGAAATTCGCCGCAATTGTTGGCGACTAGGCCTTGTAAGGTTTAGGGGGAATTCGCCGCCTTGTGCGTGGCGACTAGGTCAAGGTTAGATGTAGGGGTGGCTAGGGGCCTTATCTGGGGTTAGATAGGCTATAGCCAACCGTTCCTTGGGAGAAGGATCGGTGAATCGCAAAAAAAGTTTTTTATATTCTCGCCTTGATTTCTAGCGTTATAGAAATCAAACATTTTTATAATCAATTTCTTATGAAATAAAATCATGTCATCTAATGTTTCATTCAATTGATTTTATTTCTTCCTTAAGAATGTGTTAAATTATATTTTCATCAAAGCATTAAAGCAAATATTTGTGTAATCAATTTCTTATGAAATAAAATCATGTCTTCAAATGTATCATTCAATTGATTTTATTTCCTCTTCAAAAATGTTTTAAATTAACTTTGCATCAAAGCACTAAAGCAAAATATATTGTAAGATTCATTTTGATCATTAATTTAGGGAATTCAACTTTTGTCACTAACGCCGAGTGTTAGCACTAATGCTGATGGTAGTGGATAAAAGTTGAATTATGTCTTCTTTAAAAAGGAATATTCAATATAATCTTTTCTGAGATATTAAAATACATTTTCTTATAAAATATTCTGAAACTTCAGTCGCAAACTCTGATATTTTTAAATTAGATTTAAATTTCATAAAACCCTTATTCCCCTCTAAGGGCGCCTAAAGATCCAACACCTTCCGCTTCCTCTTTCGCTGGATGTCGGAGGACCCTGCGTAGTCATCACCGACTGGCGAGGAACCCCAGTCGAGGGAGGTGGAGGCGAAGGCGAGATCGTGACCTTGGACTTCTTCAAAGTCATTCAGCCAACAAGGAAGCTGCTCTCCCCGTGCTCTGCTGAGGGGGATGGTTGTCGAGGTGCTTTTTGTTGGGAATATTGCCCTCAATGTTCCTTTGATTTGAAGAGGCATCACTCACAATACTAAGTACATATTGTATTTGATACAATCTATTTTGTCTCAAGTATTGTACAGGGAGATGATATTCCATACAATGGAATAGATTCAAAGGTGTGTTATTTAATCAGCTGAGAAGGTCTCACTGTCTCAGCTGAACCGCTGAGACAAGACTAGGAGCCGATGAGAAGGCATCTGGGCAAGCTGAGCTGCAGATAGAAGAAACCACTGAGACGACTGTCTGTCTCAGCGGATCCGCAGAGACGGGAAAGAAGCAGCATATATCCGCTGAGACTTGGCGAGTTCGTCGAACAAAGAATGAAGTTCGTCAAACACAGAGACGGGACAGAAGCAAACGCTGAGACTTGGCGAGTTTGTCGAACGAAGAATGAAGTTCGTCGAATGCAGAGACGGGACAGAAGCAAGCGCTGAGACTTGGCGGGTTCATCGAACGCAGAGACGGGACAGAAGAAAATGCTGAGACTTGGTGAGTTCGTCAAACGAAGAATGGAGTTCGTCGAACGAAGAATGGAGTTCGTCGAACAAAGAATGAAGTTCGTCGAACGCAGAAACTTCTCTGCAGATCGACTGAATCCGCTGAGAAAAGGAAGCCATCTCAGCCCAACCACTAAGACAAATTCAAAACTAACCTGGTGGGTTCTGCCCTTGGCGCAAGCTGCAGAACGGCATTGTGGGGTCCACCAATCACTCCCATATCTGTCAGAAGGACGGCTGAGAGCCGTTGAAGATCAGGGATGTATAAAAGAAGAAGTTAGAGCACTTTTGATACAGCCAGTCGAGTGATAAAACATATTGACTGTTCCATTGACGACCCTCGTTCTCCTCATTCTCCTCCTGCTCACTGAACAAGCAAGAAGAATCCGAGAGATAAAGATAGCTCCTCTACAAGAAGGAGCAAGGTGATCTTCCATCCTTCAACTGAAGAGGAAGATCAGTTTGTAGCTGCCATCATCATCTCCAGCTACAAGAAAGCACAAGCTGTGCAGGAACTACATGAGACTTCTTCTCACTGTTGTCTGTTGTAGTAAGCTTTAAAAACTCTTTTACTGTAGGGCTATTGGACTGAGTTTGTAGGGATGTTAGGCCTGAGTTTGTAGGGCCATTTGGCCTGAGGTTGTAGGACCAGGAGGTGGAGTCCTCTGAGGTAGGATCAGTGTGTGATCTGAGGTAGGGATGAATAACTTGAGTTGTAGAGCTGAGAGGTCAGCTTGAGGTAAGACCTGGAGGTGTTCTGAGTTGTAGGAGGTGGATTCCTCTGAGGTAGGGCTGCTGTGCCTGAGGTAGGGTTTGGGAAAACCTAAGAGATCCTGAGGGATCTGTGTTGTAAGCTCTTGGAGCTGAGTTTGGAGAAGTTGGTCTTGTCTAACTCATTATTAGAAAGGTGAAGGGGGAAAGAGGACTACTCAAGACACCCTGTCTTGAGGAACCTCTATAAATTCTTGTGTGTTTTCTGTGTGCTTGATAATTTACTAATACTAACTCAGAAAACAGCTAGGCTAAAGCTTAAAATAAAATAAACCAATTCACCCCCCCCCCCTCCTCTAGGTGAATTAGATCATATACCTATAATCTACAAGTGGTATCAAAGCAATGTTGTTCAAAGAAAAGCTTAACAGCTTGAACAGATCTACTAGCGGGTGTCTACTTTCCACAGCTATGGAATCAAGGATAGCTGTTTGCTCCAGGGAGAACTTTGCCCTTTGGAAAGTAAGATCTAGAATATTCATGGAGGCAGTGGATCCTAGAATGTTTCAAATCATTCAAGGACCATATACCCCCATGACTATGATAGAAGATGAGATCCTTCTAGCCAGCTTGGACAAAGAAGCCAGAAGTATTCTAGCTGGTGCAGTAGATCTTCCAACACTCCAGAAGCTGACTCATTGCACAATAGCAAAGGACATGTGGGACTCGCTAGGAGTCCTCATGGAAGGGTCAAAGGAAGTATGCATCAGAGCACCCCTGACTACTTCAGACAGTGAATCAGATGATGAAGAATGCTCTGTTGCCAGAGAAAGGATAAGAGCACCTTTGACTCTAACAGACTGTGACTCTGAGGATGAGGAAGTCTTTGGATTGATGTCTCTATCAGATGAAGAAAATCATGATGAATCTCATCATGATCGGGTATGCATCACTCACACATCTTTACTACCTGCTTCAATTAAGAAGACCACGAGTGCATCAGATGATTGCTCATCTTCTGAAAATGATGCAGAAGACTGCTCATCATGCAACAATAAGAACCATGATGATCTAATAGAACAGTTTGGTGATCTCTTGGCTGCTCTGAGAAAGAGCAAGAAGCTTGTTAGGAAGAAAGCTAAGGAGCTAGAATCACTCAGGCCCATCAAGGCTGAGATGAATGAGGAAATGGGTATGTCCCACAATGGGGGCACCAATTCCTGTGAGCTCAATAAGATCATAGGCAAGCTTCATGATGAAAGAAACCAAAGAGAAGAACTCATCAGGAAACTTGAGAATGATCTTCTTAAGGAAAGAAGCTTAGTGGCTCAATTCTCTAAACCCAAAACTATACTGCCCATCATTGACACCTCCTCCTCCTCCTATGGAAATAAGAGGGGATTGGGTTTCATGGAAAGGGCAATAGGTGTTGGGAATGGAGAAAAGGGGAAAACTGAAGCTGAGCCTCATACCACCTTTCAGAAGGTAGTACTTTCCTCTAACAAGTATGACCAGGACAATGTCTATGGTCACTGGATGAATGAAAGTTCCAATAGCTTGGGAAATACTCCTAACTATGGGAGGAGAAAGGGCATGGGGATGAGTGCATTGAAGGCTCCCCATGAGGAAATCCAAATGGCCCATCATGGACCATTTGTGTTTGGTGCCTCAGCCCCCACCTTCAAGGGTAAAGGAGCAACATCTTCCCAATCTCTTCCAGATAAGAAGCAGACTGGTAGCACCAGTACAATAAACTCTCACTTGATCATATCTGATGCCATCAACACCATGTCAGCTACCAAGTTGACATCTGTTGCTGACAAACAGATAAAGTCAAGAAGAAATAATTATACTAGAGCAACTAGTCAGCTCTTGGCTGAGAGAAATAGGAAGAATGTTGTTGCCTTCTCTACTGAGTATAAGCATTGTGATTCTCCACCCACCTCAAAAATTGCTCAGAAAAGAAGGTACAACATCCATGAATGTTGGTGCTATGGTAAAGTGGGACACTTTTCCATTGACTGTTGGCACAACCCTAGTGTGCCAAGTGCAAAGGAGAGACCTCCTAGAAGGGCTGAGGTGAGTAGAAGAATTCCTTATTATACTAACAAGAACCTAGGACCCAAGTCACCTTGGGTTCCTAAGGGATATTAAATCTGTTTTGTAGGAAAGTCCATTTAGCCAATAAAAAGCAAACAAGGCTAATGGACAATAAGTGCTCCAGGCTCAAATCTGGACTACGAAAAACCTCACCACATGCCAAGATGCACTGTTCAAGGGGGAGCTGTTATGCACAGCTACTATGGATTCAACATCAGCTAGAGGACTACAACCCCAAGGCATTCAAGTAATCCTATCTCTAATGATTTTAAAGTAGGATGATCAGCTTAACCAGAACAATCTGCTTTAGCTGAGCTTCAGGTTACCCTTAAACAGCTAGGAAAAGTCTAGGTTTGACGAACTCTTTCCTGAGTTCATCGAACATCGAGTTTGAGTTCGACGAACTCGGCCTTATGACATAAGCTTAATTTACACTTACAATCATAAGAAAAATACATATGCTCCAAATGAGGGGGAGCTAGAAAGGGTTATTCAAAATGAACAAGAATAGCTAATAAAGATAATAGTACTCACATTGAGGGGGAGCAAGTTCCTGCTTAGGTTGAGGGGGAGATGGCCAATGCTAAGAGAGTCAGAGAAGATGAAGGATGACCTAAAGGGGGTTTTGGAAAATGCTTTCTAAACCCCCTCAGGGTCTGTAGCTGCTGCCTCCCGGTCCCTAGAGGGAAAAATAGTTGAAGAAACCAGAAAGGGGGAGATGGTCAATGCTAAGACCAACTCAGAGTTAGCTTTGAGTACAAGGATTGCCCTCTGAGTTAGTCAAAGCTTAATATAATCTGTCATAAGTTTTGATAGAATACTTAAACAATGTTATCTTCTAGAAGAAATGTTATCCTGAATGTTATATATATCATTTTCATGATAGGTTTTTGTTGGCAATGTACCTTAGCATTGGGAATGTTCTGCCTTCTTCAAATAGGGGGAGATTGTTGGGAATATTGCCCTCAATGTTCCTTTGATTTGAAGAGGCATCACTCACAATACTAAGTACATATTGTATTTGATAAAATCTATTTTATCTCAAGTATTGTACAGGGAGATGATATTCCATACAATAGAATAGATTCAAAGGTATGTTGTTTAATCACCTGAGAAGGTCTCACTGTCTCAGCTGAACCGCTGAGACAAGACTAGGAGCCGCTGAGAAGGCATCTGGGCAAGCTGAGCTGCAGATAGAAGAAACCGCTGAGACGACTGTCTATCTCAGCGGATCCGCGGAGACGGGAAAGAAGCAGCAAGTATCCGCTGAGACTTGGCGAGTTCGTCGAACGAAGAATGAAGTTCGTCGAACGCAGAGATGGGACAGAAGCAAACGCTGAGACTTGGCGAGTTTGTCGAACGAAGAATGAAGTTCGTCAAATGCAGAGACGGGATAGAAGCAAGCGCTAAGACTTGGCGAGTTTGTCGAATGCAGAGACGGGACAGAAGCAAGTGCTGAGACTTGGCGAGTTCGTCAAACGAAGAATAGATTTCGTCGAACGAAGAATGGAGTTCGTCGAACGAAGAATGGAGTTCGTCGAACGAAGAATGGAGTTCGTCGAACGAAGAATGAAGTTCGTCGAACGCAGAAAATTCTCTGCAGATCGACTGAATCCGCTGAGAAGAGGAAGCCATCTCAGCCCAACCACTGAGACAGATTCAAAAGTAACCTGGCGGGTTCTGCCCTTGGCGCAAGCTGCAGAAAGGTATTGTGGGGTCCACCAATCACTCCCATATCTGTCAGAAGGACGACTGAGAGCCTTTGAAGATCAGGGATGTATAAAAGAAGAAGTTAGGGCACTTTTGATACAGCCGATCGAGTGCCAAAACATATTGACTGTTCCATTGACAGCCCTCGTTCTCCTCATTCTCCTCCTGCTCACTAAACAAGCAAGAAGAATTTGAGAGATAAAGATAGCTCCTCTACAAGAAGGAGCAAGGTGATCTTCCATCCTTCAATTGAAGAGGAAGATCAGTTTGTAGCTGCCATCATCATCTCCAGCTACAAGAAAGCATAAGCTGTGCAGGAACTACAGGAGACTTCTTCTCATTGTTGTCTATTGTTGTAAGCTGTAAAAACTCTTTTACTGTAGGGCTATTAGCCTGAGTTTGTAGGGCTGTTAGGCCTGAGTTTGTAGGTCCATTTGATCTGAGGTTGTAGGACCAGGAGGTGGTCTGAACTGTAGGAGGTGGAGTCCTCTGAGGTAGGATTAATGTGTGATCTGAGGTAGGGCTAAATAGCCTGAGTTGTAGAGCTGAGAGGTCAGCTTGAGGTAGGACCTGGAGGTGGATTCCTCTGAGGTAGGGCTGCTGTGCCTGAGTTAGGGTTTGGGAAAACCTGAGAGATCCTGTGGGATCTGTGTTGTAAGATCTTGGAGCTGAGTTTGGAGAAGTTGGCCTTGTCTAACTCATTGTTCGAAAGGTGAAGGGGGAAAGAGGACTACTCAAGACACCCTGTCTTGAGGAACTTCTATAAATGCTTGTGTGTTTTCTTTGTGATTGATAATTTACTAATACTAACTCAGAAAACAGCTATGCTAAAGCTTAAAATAAAAGAAACCTATTCACCCCCCCCCCCCCCCTAGGTGAATTAGAGCATATACCTATAATCTACACTTCTCGCTGAGGGATGACGCCGACAGGAATAGCTGGAGGAGACGGCAGATCCTCAGTCCTAGTGGGCTCTTCCGCGAGAGGTACCGACGTATTCATCCCCACCGGAGCGGCCTATGAGGGAAGATTCGTTATGAAAGAATATCGGCATCAGTAGAGCGTAAACATTAAGAATCAGTAAAGTCGGCAGCAAAGCGACGATTACCTATTGTAGTATTAGGAGGATCTGTGGAAGACTCATTCTCAGCGGCACGTCGCTCGCCGACATCCCCGAAACCCTCATCGCTTGGCCGGATTGGGGTCGACTCAGGTATCGATGTCATGGGATCAACCCGCGAAGCATCCTTGCGCGAAGTCCTCTTAGCTGGGCGATCAGCATCGCCCCTCTTTCTCCTACTCACTGCGCCTCCTTATGACTTGTTCAACAACTTCTTCAGCAGCTGAGTCTTCGCGACCATCTCCTCGGGAGTCAGCATCTCGTCAAGGATTGAAAATTGCCATGCCAGGGAAGGCCCCTACCTTCCTATTTATAGAGATCGATGGCCCCCTACTTTGGAGTAGGCGGCGTACTCGCCAGAAGACCCTCGCCGAATAAGAGTTGGATGTTTCTTTCCGAGCTACTTCATCGCTCGTAAAAAGCGGGGATTGTGTACAACCAATATTCTTTGAGGGTAGGGCCCATCAGTGCTACAGGGGCAAAAGTCAAAGTCAATGGTAAAATCCAAGACAGCAAGCAGCTCACTAGAAGTATAAGTAGCCAGGTGCGAGTATCAAGGTTACTCTCCCCAGAGTGGCGACTAGAAGAATGCCTCAAAGTTACTCCCACAAGCTGATGACTACCAGTCAGCCCTCGGGCCTACTCACCTATGCGCGACTATCAACTGCTACTCGCTAGATATTGCCGACGTCCTCGCCTCGTCGCCTGCTAATCAGGCCCAACTATCCTATCTCGCAGGGGTCAGGCATATTCGCATGTATCCTCCATAAGATTTGTCTATAAATAGACCCTCATGGGTATCAGGAATGGCACTAAAAAGATCAGAGCTCAACCCTCCCCCCATAGGAGAGATCCTTCCTAAGTCAGTGCCTTCCTAGTACCCAGCTCGGCTATCTTTTGGTTTTGGAGGGGAAGTCTCTTCTGAGCTTCTGGGTACGTAGTGAGACCTCCCTACTGCAGCACTTGGGGTCCTGTTGTTATTGTTCTAGCCTCTTCATCATTGCCAGTCAATCCTTCTAGTTGGACTGCTGGGAGAGTAGCCTCCGGCTGCATTGATCCGAATTTTGGAGTCGGGATTTTCCTGGCTTCAATAAGAATATAGTGCGGTTATACGATGTTCCTCATAACATTGTTAATGATTGAGACAAGCGCTTCATGTACAATGATTGATGGCATATTCATCACTTGTTGGGAACTAAATTGAAGTTTAGAACTTTCTTTCATTTGTAAATGGATAGGCAGACCGAGAGGACCAATGTGATGATAGATGATATATTATGGATGTGTGCCTTGGACTTTGGAAAGAAATAGGAGGACCATCTCTACATGATTGAGTTCACCTACAACAACAACAACTATCAAACCTATATCCATATTGGTCCCTTCAAAGTATTGTATGGTAGGAAGCATCGTATGCCCTTGTCCTGGGTGGATACAGGTGACACGAAGTTGTTGAAGCATAAGGATGTTGATGAGGCAAACACAATGATTTTAGCAATATGTGAGAGATTTCTAGTTGCTCTAGATAGGCAGGCAAAGTATTACAATGCTGAGCATATGAACGTGGAGTTCGCCGTAAGCGATTGAGTGTATTGAAAGATCAAACCATTTAAGGGAGTGTCAAGAATTTGATGCTTGAAGAAGCTAAGTCCGAGATACTTAGGACCATTTGAGATTACCGAATGCATTGGGTATGCTGCATATAGGCTTGTTTTGTCTTTCGAGCTTAGTGAATTGCATGATGTCTTCCACATTTTGGTGTTGAGGAAAGACATACCAGAGCTCACTCAAATTATTGAGGTCGACAGAGTACCAATGGAAAATGGTTTGAGGACCAAGGTTAGTCATGTTTGCATTGAGAACGTTGAAGTCCGACAACTATGAAACAAGGCGATAAAGGTGGTGAAAATTCGTTGAGACAACTTTGGTCATGAGGAGCTCTCTTGGGAATGGGAGTTGTATAACCTGTAATTCGTCGGGATCAGAAATTCCTAAGGAGACGGCTATTGGCAGACCTCGCCAGAAGATTACTGAACATCCTCAAGGAGGCGAGCATGGGAGAGTACCCATTGCAAATCGCGAGTATGGTCAGGTAATTACCCCCCCCCCCCCCCCCAGGATTTGTATATAAATAGACCCCCAGGGGTACCAAGAATGACACTTTTTGGAAGAGGTCGACCCCCAAGCGAGATATCGCCTAGTCTGTGCCTTCCTCGTACCTAGCTCAGCCTTTGATTTTGGAGGGGAAGCTCTTCTAGACTTTCGATTACGTGGCGGGACCTCCCTATTGAAGTGTCTGGAGTGTGCTTGTAGACATCTCTCTCTCACCTGTTCTAGCTATTAGAGTTGTGGCATTCGACCGCAAGATTAGTAAGCTTTGGCTACACTTAGGTCCGAACATTTGGAGTCAGGATTTTCTTGGCTTCAACACTTTGGTGCGGTGAGCGTGGACCGTAATCGGAGGAAGAAATTTTTGCGAGAAGACTTCATGGCTTAAGATGGCGAGATAGAGGCCAAAGGCACCAACTCGTGAGCATTCGACAAGTTGAGCGAGTTCATGCAGGCGGCTTAATGGAGGCGAGTATCCTTGTTACTCACTAATTGGAGAGTTCCAGATGGAGACATCCTCAGGCGAGTTTCAGAGGGAGACATCCTCAGGCAAGTTCCAGATGGGGACATCCTCAGGCGAGTTCCAGATGGAGACATCCTCAGGCGAGTTCCAGATGGAGACATCCTCACGCGAGTTCCAGATGGAGACATCCTCAGGCGAGTTCCAGATGGAGACATCCTCAGGCGAGTTCCAAATGGAGACATCCTCAGGCGAGTTTCGGATGGCGAATTTAGTTGGCAAGATCCTGATCGCGACATCAGAATTGGCGACTTCAAAGAATTGGCGACACTCCCCCCCCCCCCCCCCCCCCCCCCCCAGTTTCATCCTTCTCCAATTCTAGTGATTTCTATACATGTTCATACTTACAGGTGCTTTGGTAAATCCCGTGAGTGCTTTTGTATGACTAACAAACAGGGCGATCCGTGACGAGTTCGCCGCCGAGGGAAAGTACATAAACTATTCCACGAGAATGCTTACTCGTGAGGTCTTCAAGTTGCGCTTACATTCCACGAGAATGCTTACTCGTGAGGTCTTCAAGCTGCGCTTATATTCCACGAGAGTGCTTACTCGTGAGGTCTTCAAGATGAGCTTATATTCCACGAGACTGCTTACTCGTGAGGTCTTCAATCTGGTATTCACGAGTTCCTATTCGTGATGATCTTCATCAAGTGCTTACATTCCACGAGAATGCTTACTAGCTCGTGAGGTCTTCATGATGCGCTTATATTCCACGAGAAAGCTTACTCGTGAGGTCTTCAAGCTAGTATTCCGCGAGCTCCTACTCGCGATGATTGTTGAAACCGATTTCTCGGTCTCTTGTGAAGCTCGGGCCCTCAACAAGTTGAGGGGCAGCTAGCCCTTACTGGTCACTCGGAAGGAGCAGATTGGAGACTCAGAAATAGACTAAGACCTTAGTCACAGTGAGGAGGTCCCACCACAAACCCGGAAGATCATTGAGCGCTTCCCCTCCCAAGCTAAAGATGAGACTTGGGCACATTGGAGAGCTAGAGAGCTAAACCAAAGTAACCAAGGGAGGAAGAAGCTCAGAGAGCTGAGATTGGAATCCTCTCCCAAGGTGCCCTTTAAGGTCTATTTATAGTTTTTTTGTTCGTGGTCTGCTAATAGCAGAATTACGCCTTGTGGTTTTACTAAACGCACCCCAATTTGGCATGCTAACTGCCAAACTCCGCTGTTTGGAGGGGCTAATGGCAGACCACCAGGGGCAGAGGGATAATTTTGCCTCTTTAGCCTATGGGCAAGTGGACTGCGAGAAGGCTACTCGTGAGAGCTCCCGCGAGTCTCCTCGCGAGTATGGCTCGTGAAATACCTCTTAGGTGAGCGCTCTGCGAAGGCCCCGCTCGCACCCCTTTTGGCGACATCCACCGAGGCCGGGTCTCGCATGCCTTCCTGCGATCCCCCTCGGCCCTGTGAAAATCTGCTGAACTGGCTGGAAAATTGAGTTCGTCGAGCTGAGAAGCCATTTCATCGAACTGAACATCTTGTTACTTATACGTCGAACACAGAGCTGAGTTCGTCGATCTCAAACTAGAGTTCGTCGAACTGAAGACAAAATCTGTAGAGCTGGCTGGAGGACTGAAATCGTAGAGCTGAAAAGCAAGTTCGTCGAACCGAAGCGTGACGTTCATCGAACGCAGAACAGATTTCGTCGAACGAGATTGAAGTTCATCGAACACAGAAACTTGGAAAGAATCCAGCTCGCCCAGAAAACCACTGTAAGCAGGCCGCGAGGATCTGGCTCGCCCGCCTTCCTACGAGCGGCCCGCAAGAACCCGGCTCGCCCGCTTTCTCGCGAGCGGTCGGCGAGTGCCCGACTTGCCCGCCTTCCTGCGAGCGACCTTTGAGATTCTGGCTCTCCTTCCTTGTTACTTCTTTCGCCTGTTGACTTCTCAATCTATGCCCATATCCTGGCGAATATCGGGGTTGTACACAATCCCCGCTCTTCGCGGGGATACCTAGGCTCGCGAAGAAACATCCAACCCCTGGTATTCGCCAGCCTCTTGATGATGTGGCGCGAATCTTCTGGTGGGGCCCGTGCCTATAGCTATAAATATCATTCCTCCCAGCTGGTGTTCAAACTTTTTCTTCCTCTTGTGAAGCTTTTCCCCCTCGTCGTGAGACTCGGCGCGATGTCCAAAAAGGAAGAGGTGCTGGCCCGCCTTAGGGCCTCGCAGGCGGCCCAGAAGGCCAAGGCAACCACGCTCGCTTCCTGGGCCTCGCCGTAGTGTGTTTCGCCTCAGTCCCTCACAAAAACGGCGAAAATAGTCTAGCTCTTGCCCAACGAGGATGGGTCTTCTCCTCTATCTCCATCCTCCCATGACGAACTTGCCTCGCAGGTACTAATGCCAAACTCGCTAGTTTAACCTCTTTTTTACCTGACATTGCTTCTTCGCTCGCAGAACACTCCCCTGGGAGAGAATAAACTGGAGAAAACAACTTCGAAGATTTGCACTTCCACCCCTGGGAGGATTGACCCCGCATCCTGGGCCGTGAGGACCTCTAATATGCGGGCCCCGCCCTTGCAGTCAGGTAAGTAGTTCTCCTCGCCTTCCTTTGTAACATATTTCCTTACTAGCTAAGTTTACCTTATCCCTTATGCAGTGCCTCTTCTCGCAAATTTGGAGGAACGGATTCCTCCTCCCGCGGACCCGCCAGCCCCACCGAATCAGACCATCATCACTCCTAGATTCGGCATTCTGGGACAAAGGAGCCCCGGAGGGACATTGCTTGCTGAGCCCAGACTCACTGCCGAAGCCGCGTTCGGCCCCGGTCTGGGGAAGGTCGTTACCCCTGCCTTTGTTGAAGCATTCCAGGGTCGGTCGGGCACCTCTCGCCAGCGGCCCAGTACCCAAATTCCCCCACCAGGTTAGACTATCCCTGCCGAGTGCCACTTCCACCTCCTCCTCGCTGATTTCTACCTCGCAGGTGATCCCCCGACCCCGCTCACTGAGTCGGAGCATGGAGAGGTGGAGATGTCACCACCCCCCTCGCCGGGTCAGGTCACTGATTTTCTGGGGGACCCCGGCGATCCAGAGCAAATGAAGAGTCAGGTCACCGAGATATTCCAGAAGCACACTTCCATGCTGCGGGAGATATACGAACAAAATCGGCTGGATTGGCTCGCGTATGAAGAGAGATTTGCGGCGATGGGGGACATGAACGCGCGCCTCCTTGCTGAGGTGCGGCCGGTCGACCGCAGCGAGGTGACCTCCTCTTGGGTGCACATCGCTCGGATTGAGGATTGCGCGCGGGTGCTAACTCGCGAGGCCCAGTTGGTTAGCGAGTACGACTTCCCGCGAGTCCCCCCACGCTCGGGTGTGCGGGGCCGCGAATGCTGGAAGTGGCTTCGTTACTGAAAAGCTTCTCTTTTTAATCTGATGTTAGCTTCCTCTTCCCCTCCTCTTTATGGGGGATTAAACAATTTGATGATTTGTAATATTAAGACTTTTCTTGGCTCGCTTGCGAGCCCACCTTTTCCGTTTTCCTTACATCCATCGTTATGTCCACCTCGTTCGCTCGTTGCAAACTTTTCTCTTAATCACTATATTTGGTCGCCTTACTTTTGCGAATAGCTCTCGCGGCTCGCTCTCGCTCTACTTCTTTATATAGGTCTTGCTCCCCCCGGGGCTAGCTGGAGGGATTTTCTTTTGCGGGGCGCCAACTCGCTAGGTGCGGATAAGGCCCCGGGAGGTTTGAAGAATACAACGTGGATCCACTATCCGCAGCCCCCGGATCTTCGTATTCTTCCCTCCATTTTCATTTCTATAAATAGTCTTCGTCTTTATCTTTTCAACCACTGCATTTACTGCTCTCTATTTTCTCTCTTCTTCTAACCCTCTCG
Organism: Dactylorhiza incarnata; assembly: GCA_033032865.1. Taxonomy (NCBI): domain Eukaryota; kingdom Viridiplantae; phylum Streptophyta; class Magnoliopsida; order Asparagales; family Orchidaceae; genus Dactylorhiza; species Dactylorhiza incarnata. The sequence continues at coordinate 1,377,900 of JAWHQI010000261.1, forward strand.
CAGAACCTAGCTCACGCTCGCTACTTTCGCGATTCGCAGCCCTCTAACATCATGGTCGCATATGTGGAGGCGGAGGGGCGGGCCAAGTGCGCCGGAGCCTTTCTCGAGGGTCCTTTCTTCTGTGTCAACCTCACCTTGAAGGAATTTCTCGCCACCGTTGACCAGTATATCCCTCCTTGATTTGCGGCTTGTCGCCCTACTGATCGAGACACCATCAGCGACCTGCACCCCGACGAGCTAGCCATCCCCATCGCTCACTTCGAGAATGGGCTGCGACTCCCCCTCTGGCCAGAAGTGCGCCAGGTATATTTGTTCTTTGGACATAGTATTCCTGGCTCGCTTCGCTAAAAGTGCTCTAACCCTTGCCGACTCTTCTAGGTACTCAAATACTTTGGCGTTCTGCCAAGCCAGTTGACACCGAACGCGATCGCCGTGGTGGTCGCATTCGCCAGCTACCTTCGGGCGGAGAGGATCGAGTTTAGTCTGCTCGTCTTCCGCAAGGTATTTTCTTTCCACGCATACAAAGATGGGACGACTCACTTCGCGAGTCAGCACGTCACCATCTGCGAAACGGTGAATAAGGCCCACTACTGGACGCAGAAATATGTCCTAGTGAAGGGCCCCTTTGACAACATGTCCTACTCTCCCCTTCAGTGGGACGAGGCCACCTACCGCCCTCCCGCCTCGCTGGGGGGCGACGATGCCAAACTATACCAGTACCTGTAGGGGAAGAACTTCAAGGTTGTCTTCCTTCGGCAGAGGGTGGACTCGCTGACGTCCGTTCTCCCGGGAGAAGGTATGACCCGCCCTCGCAAACTATCCCTCTCCTTTTCTTTCATGTTTTGCTAACATTTCTAACATCTTTCCAGGAGAATGCGATCTTCCACGCAACCCCCCGCACGTGATCCCATCAACCCTCACCACTAGATCGCTCGCGAATGCGGCCGCCGAGGCATGCCGCGATCGCCCGAGCTCTTCGTCTGGGAAGAAATGTCCACCCCCACCAAGCCGGCCTGCCTCACAGGGATTGGCGAAGAAGGCAAAGAAAGTCCCCCCCACCGCACCTAAGGGGAAGGATGTCGGGATCTATCCAAACTAGACATCCCCCCTCTCCTTCGGCGAGCCAGAAGCCTGCTGATGAGAGTGGCGAGCCGGGTGGTTCCACCGATAAGCCCAAGCCGACAAGACACAAGAACTTCGGGCTTGGCGCAAAGCTCCCGGACGCAGTTGGCGAGCCGATGCTCGCGTGGGACCCTGAGCAGAATAAGATCGTCTGCTCCTGCCTCCTCCCCTCCTGGGTGGATAGTGACAAAGTCGGGGGCGAAGTGCTCGCCCTCGCCTTCGGGCTCTACGGCCGGGAGGACGCCTCCCTCTTCAGGGCCTTTACGCAAAAAGGGCTCGTATGTGAGGCCATGCGAGCCCAGTTCCGGGTGACAGAGCTTACCCACATGGTGGGCCGCCGATACTTCACCGCGGATAGGGAAATCAAAGAGCTCAACGGCGAGCTCCGGAAGTCCGTGTGAAATTTTCCGTAGATCTAGGAGTGAGCAGGAATCATACAACTTAAAGTTATAGCCAACCACCAGAAACACATGAAACAACACAATCTTTATTGATAATTTCAGAAATCTTCATTACAGAGCGAGGTATACATGGAGAGACATGATTTCGCCAATACACAAAACCAAAAAGAAAATTACAGCTGAAGAAAGATAACCAGCAGTCTGAAACTCGGAGACCGCCTGACCGCACGACCTGGGGAGTTTGCGCGACTAGAAAACGAGACCGCCCGAACAGCCTGCCTGCGACTTGAACAACACCAACCGAGAACTCCGCGACCTCCCGAACTCCACTGATTCTCCCAAACTCCAGCAACCTGCACTGCAAGCCGCGAGACCTCCCAAACACCTTAGAAGAAGAGGTGACCGCTGCTGCCCGCACAATCTGCAGAAGCTGCACAAGGAAAGTTCAATCAGCTAACCGGCCGGTCACAAAAAATGAGACTGCGAGATCAATGCGCGAGCTCAGCTTACACTTGGTGCGATTATTATGCTGCAACAGTGACTCCTATTTATAGGCGTGCGACATGGTCCAGTCACCACCCTATGAGATAGAGTCCCCGCCCCTGACTGCGCGACCAAGACCGGTCAACCCGCGCGGTCAGCAGATCGCTCTGCGCTTTGTGAGCTCGTCGACTTCAACATGACCAGGAGAATGCCTCTCCTGCAAGAAGCCGCGTGATCATGACATCTCGCACGGTCATGACGCCCACCACCAGTGTTCGCCTACGCGGACCTCCTCTAGAGACCGCGAACACAAAGAAGGAGACCGCACGATTAAGAGAGCCTTAGTCCATGCGCACCAAAAAGAACCCGGACAGTCACCAGACCGGACTGCCCCACCACGCGGTCACACAGACCAGACCGCGCGGCCTTACCTTACAGAGAACAGCTCGCCACACGGAAACCTGCTCGCTACGCGGTCACACTAAACAAACCGCGCGGCCACACCTCGGCAACCTTGGACAGAAGAACAGCGGTCAGGCCAAATAGACCTGCGGCTAGACCAGACCGCAGAAGGACACCACGAGACCGCGCGGTCACCTCCCAGACCGCCATCTTCCACTTCAACATTTTCAACACTCCCCCTTGAAGTGGGAAGTTGAAAACAGCCCAAGTAAACTCCTCAGCCGAGTGAACGGCCCCTTCGCCAGCGCCTTTGTGAATATGTCAGCAACGTTGTGCTGACTCTGAACATGCTCGACTGAAAGAGACCCTTTCAGCACCTTCTCACGAATGAAATGATGCTCGATCTCGATAAGCTTAGTCCTCGCGTGACACACTGGATTAGTAACCAGTTTGAGTGCAACTCTCATTGTCGCCGTGGAGCAGAGTTGGACCCCGAATCTCCTTATGGACGTCTCCAACCAACCTCCTAAGCCAGATGGCTTCTTGAGCTGCCAAAGCCGAAGCCTTGTATTCCGCTTCCATGGTAGAGACAGATACGGAATCCTGCTTCTTGCTGCACCATGATATAGCCATAGGGCCCGCCATGAAGACGAATCCAGACGTCGACTTCTGATCATCCGAATCTCCCCCGTAATTAGCATCCATGTACCCATGCACCTCGAAGCCCGCATCCCTCCTATATAGGAGACCCATATCCGAAGTCGCCTTGACATACTTCAAAATATTCTTGGCCGCTAGTAGATGAGGTTTCCATGGTTCTGTCATGTAACGACTCACCCTGCCAACTGCATACGCAATATCCGGCCTAGTGATCGTCAGATAAATCAAGCTCCCAACCAGAGCTCGGAACACAATCGGATCTTCCAGAATCCTCCCCTCATCCTTCCGAAGTTTCGTGGCCTTCTCCAGAGGTGTAGAAATACACTTCCCTTCCTTCATGCCGAATCGCTCCACGATTTGCTCCGCATATTCAGCCTGGGACACCAGCACCCCACTTTCCTTCCTCTGCACTTCGAGTCCAAGGAAATGGTGAAGTTCACCTAAGTCCTTCATCTCAAACCTGATAGATAGTTCCGCCCGAAGCTTTGCTACCTCCTCCTTCGAATTCTCCGTCACGATCATATCGTCGACATAAAGCAGCACGATGACTTGAAGCTCCCCGCTCTTCTTGACAAACAAGCTTGAGTCAGAGTCTGAAGCACCGAATCCACAGAATAGGAGATATTCTGTGATCTTCCCGTACCACGCCTCGGCGCTTGATTCAACCCCATACAAAGCCTTCTTCAGCTTACAGACATAGTCAGGAAAATCTTCAGATACGAAACCTGGCGGCTGGACCATGAAGATATCCTTGTCAATCTCGCCGTACAAAAAAGCATTCTTTACGTCGAGCTGCCAAATCTCTCACCCAAAGAACGTCGTCAAGGCAATCACAAACCGAACTGAAGTCGTCTTTGCCACCGGACTGAATGTCTCTTCATAGTCTTCACCGTATTGCTGCGAGAATCCACGAGCCACAAGGCGAGCCTTGTATCGCTCGATACTGCCGTCTGCCTTCTTCTTCAGCTTGTAGACCCACTTTCATGTCACAGGGGTAATGCCCTTGGGCCTGGGCACCAGAGACCAAGTCTTATTCTTCTCAAGAGCTGCCATCTCTTCTTCCATAGCTGAATCCCAGTGCTTCACGCCTTTGGCCTTCTCAAAGCTCACTGGTTCCCGCTCATCCAGGGGACCAGCAAAGAAACATGAGACAAAGCTCACCATGTTTCCTCCTATATAACGATCAGGGGCAATGATCGTTCACTTCGATCTCCGCAACGCCTTCCCCTGACTCGTATTATCCTCATCTGCTTCTTCCCTAGCTCCCCTTCCAGAGGTACTAGGATCATCGCTCCCCCTGCTTCCTGATCCAGAAGCCTCCGCCTCAGAACTAGACATGGATGGACCACCTAGTGACAAAGGCAGCTCCACCTGAAGATTTTCCACAGCTCTCTCCGGCTCCTCCACCATGTTTTCTGGTAACTCAACACCAAAACTTCCCTTGTAAGATGTCACCTCGTCAAACACGACGTCGCGAGATACAACAAATCTCCGCGTCTCCGGGTCCATGCACTTCCATCCCTTCTTCCGATCATCATATCCCACGAAGACTAGCTTCCTTGCTTTCGCATCTAGCTTCATCCGAAGCGCATCTGGAACGTGCACATAGCAGGTGGAACCAAACACCCGAAGGTGTGCCACACTTGGGTTTTCCTTGAACATCATCTCATGCGGGGTCAATATGTTGATGGGACTGAGAGGCATCATGTTGATGACATAGGCAGCACAAGACATTCCCTCCTCCCAGAAGGACCTTGGGATACTCTTGGCATGCAGCCAACACTTGCAGGTCTCCGTCAGATGACGGATCTTCCGCTCTGCAACTCCATTTTATTGTGGAGTATTCGCATAAGTAAGCTCCCTCCGGATGCTCGCCTTCCTGCAAAAACTAGAGAACTCACCAGAGGTGAACTCCCCCCCGTTGTCAGTTCTCAGCTTCTTTATCCGCAGACCTAGCCGACCCTCCACTAGCTCCTTGAACTCCACAAACTTGACAAATGCCTCCACCTTCTCCTTCAGGAAATAAACCCAGACATATCTGGTGTAATCGTCGATCAACACCAGCATATACCTGTTGCCTCCGAGGCTTGGGGTAGCAGTCGGTCCCATCAAGTCACCGTGGATGCACTCCAACGGCACACTACTCCTTGTCTGTGACTTATTAAACGGTAGTCGATGAGACTTGTCGAACTGACATCCCGCGCAAACATGACCATTACTGTAGGAATATAGACTAGGCAGGCCCTTGACCAGACCTTTTATCGTTATAGCCTTCAGCTTATCCATCCCTGCATGCCCCAACCTCTCGTGCCATATAACGGCACTATCATTGGTCCTCATCTTGTCAACATAAGAACTTGTTGATAAAACGAACAAGTCTTTTGCCCTTCTCCCGACATGAACGACATCCGCCTTTACCGCCTTCACGTTTCGAAGAAACCTCACTTCTGTTGGACCGAACAGAACGTGATACCCAGCGTCTACAGCGTTGGTTACAGAGAAGAGGTTTTTTCTCATTCCGGGCACATGATAGACACTCTTCAAAGTTAGAGGCCCCTATCACTGCCCAAGGAAACAACCCATACCTTCTCGACAGCATGCACAGTATTATCAGCAGTTATGATGGCATCATTACCTGCGTAAGGCTGCGCTGAAGAAAGCTTCGACTCATCCCCGGTGAGGTGATGACCACACCCCGAGTCCACGATCCAGTCCTCCTGATAGTTGATAGGAGACGCAGCTCCGACAGAAGCCGAGAAGGCTCCTCCCCATCCTCCATCATTTTTCCTGGCCTCAGCTTCCTCCTTCCCTGCAGCAGCTTGCCCCGGCTGAAGATTCACATGACAATCCTTCCTGATGTGACCAAGCTTCCCGCATCTAAAGCATTTGGGTCCTTCTGCCTTCTTCTTCCCTTAAGCCTTGGGAGCATAGCCCCTCTCCTGCTATCCAGAAGTTGAAGGCACATTGCCTCCAGCGGTCTTCTTCTTCTTATCCCATTTCTTCTTCTTCCTTGTGAAGAGAACCTCGCCTTCTCCCCTAGATACTGACACCCCCGCCATCTGCTTTGCCAGGCTCTCCTGCGACATAAGCATATTCTCCAGCTCCAGCAGAGAGGTCTGATTTGCCCAGCCCTGCACTGACGTCACAAAGGTAACATACTCCTTCCGCAAGCTGATGCGCAAATCTAGCACACCGCTATAGGCGGTAGCAAGACTGCGACACGAAACGGCAGTGTACCGATCGTTCAAGTAATACAAAATGTGGGAGTGAATCCCCAAGTATCGATCTCGAAGGAACACAGTAAGGTGGAGTTAACTTTTAAGGAAGGACTTGAGATTGAAGTCCTTTCGAGCGAATGGATTGCGGAAAAGGGTGATTTAGATTGTGGAAAATAAAAGAAAACAACTACAACTACTCCTATGCAATGCCGCTATGCAATGCTTCGCCAGGCGGGATGGAAAACTACACGGGCCGCTATGCACCGATTCGCAAGGGTGGATGGACGAGTAGACAAGCGGATGGAGTGGTAAGTGCGGAATCGAACTGTGCAGGCCTTGAGCGCACTGCTTCGTTAGGCAAATGGATTACACGGGCCGCTATGCCACGCTTCGCAATGCGGATGGAAGAGTAGGCAAGTGGATGGAGTGGGTCACACCGGCGGAATGAGAGTCGCAGGCACCTCGTCAACAAGCACGCCACTAGCAATTGCTAGTGCGGCACAAGAACATGACTGCAGGATGGAGGATGGAATGGGGCGCTCCTCACTTGCATAAACTACATATAACGATTTCACATAGACATGAAATATTAAATGACAAAACAAGGTTTAGTAAACATTGTTCATACACCCAAATAATTAAGGAATAACACACTACAATGTAAAGGAGGTTGAGATTACAACCAAAGCACGGAGACTCATCGGAGGTTCACGGCCGGAATCTAGGGTTGTCAATCCTTGTCCGAGCTCGGGCTCCAACTGCCGTCCGGGGTCTGGAAGAGCTCACCTTCTTCTATTATACTCATCTTCTCCGTCAATCTTCTTTGGCCACGATCTCACCGGAGAACCTCACAAGTGCAGCACGGAATCCCTCAAAATGGGGCTTTGGAGGTGCACGAACAATGGAGGCGGCCTAGAGGATGCTCCGGCTTGAGATTTGCAAGAGAATGGCGGCCGGAGCTCCTCCCGAAGGTGGGCGGTGATGGAGCGGCGAAAAAGGGCAAAACTGGAGCTCTCGGGCGCGGGAAAGAAGGTCGATCCCTGATTAGGGCAGAAATCTGCGCTTTTATAGAAAACAATCAGAAATTTGGTCACGCACGGTCGAACGCACAACCGTACTTGAACCGTGCGATATTAATCGAGAACAAAGGCCAGGAAGACGAAGCAGCCGCGCCCGTGCGTTTTACTCACGCACGGTCGAAGCCGACCGTGCGTAAAAACGCACGAGCAAATTCAGAAACCTCGAATTCCGGCAAACAACAGGAGGTCGTGTGTTTTGTTCGCGCACGGTTGAGGCCAACCGTGCGTGAAGAAAATGCACGAGCAGGGTATATCACCATATTGACCAGCCGATCATTTCGCACGACCGTGCGTCAAGTGAACGCACGACCGTGCGATTCATACAGGGTGAATTTTGGGCAGTATGGATGATCTGCCCACCTGCACAACAAATCCACATGCTGGGAACACATCTCCAACACAAGCATAATAACAGAAAAAGAATGGAGAGCACAATGTGCTTGCCCCCAACAAAAAAGCACGCAATTGCACACAACAACGTGCCTAAACATGTACTTCAAATAAAAGCATGAACAAGGCGAATATGGACAAAAACTGAAGTACAAATGCAGGAAAACTAGCCCAGATGAGTCCGAAAATGTGTATATAATTGGGACTCATCACACCCCCAGACTTATCTGTTTGCACGTCCCGAGCAAACAAATCCGGCAGGATAAGAAAATGGTAGTTAGCGTAGAGAATTGCAAAGAAAGAGAATGATGCGAAGTATCATACTCATGCAAATAGAAATTCAGTAAAAGAAGATTCTAACTATACTAACTAATTTATAATAGTATAAATGCGTAAATAAAGATTTAAGTTTACTCAGATGGTGAATCATGAAGAATTTTGCAATCATGCCCCGGTGTGAAAGTTGACAAGCCACTCAGGAGGGTGTTGCTAAAGACCAGAATTCAGGGGTAACTCCGCTGAAATCCATCAACGTCGTGAGCCATAAGCTTGCCCGGTCACACTCTCTCCACGGTGCTAGCAAACTCAAAAGGTGAATCAGTAGGGCTTTCGGGTTTTTACGAGGCTTAGGTTATAGAATGATATACAATGATAAACATGACGGCTACGCAACCCAAATGAGCTAAAAGACAATGTTGCACCTGAACAAGCCCAAGAACAATGCTAGTGTGACACACCCCCAGACTTAGCTTGAAAACTGGGTGTGTACACATCTCACTCCAGACAAATACTAACTGAATTTTTCTATTACGCCCAAGGGGATTTCTTTTCATTTCATTTTTTTCAGATATTGCTTCTAACTTCTTTTTTTTTAATAATATTATCCCCCAATTGGTTTTCAAGAATGTATTCAACACACAATATAATTTTTTTCACATCACAATAATTTCATACATCACACCCAAACAAGAAATATAATTTCGGTTAACTCACTACTTGGTTGCGATAATAGAATAAGCTTCATGTTTTTGGTGATTGAAAGAAGAGCTGAAACAATGGAGGGGTAGACACAAATTGGCTTGCAAAGATAAGCGTGTAGGTCATGGAAATCAAAGCTCAAACTAGCCAACTAGATGGCCTACATCACGCTCAACTTTGTGAGTTGCTCTCACCCATTCTTCAAGAGTCGCTTGGGCAAGTTCTTAGCCCACGAGAAAGATAAACCTTCCTTCTGACTCGAGCAACGCACAACTAGCGCTCGCTTACACACAACACCATGCTACCGCAAATTTCAGTCACATTCACCAAATGAGTAAAATAAATCAAAAACTACGCAAAAACACTAATTGTAAATTAAAAGCATAGATATAATCTAATTTTACTCAAATTTCTATGCAAGCACGAATATGCGACTAGAACACTACTGGAGTCAATGTCACACTCCGACTTGCAATACCTAAACTAACATCCTATTTCAAAATCCCAACCAAAATAAGCGTGAACGGAAGCACACAAACAAGTGAGTGCGCGCTTGTGTGGGTGTAGTTGTGTGTAATGGAGATGAACAATACTTATAAAAATGAACTAAAATGTACTTCTAGTATGCAGTGTCATGTGCACGTGCAATGAGTAACACATAACAGCTCTCCCCCAGACTTAATCCAAGCAATAAAGCAAATGATGTAACCATGAAAATTAAAGAAAAGGCTAGGGGAAGAAAAGTTACCCATGCTCAGAAATGAGCATACCAGAAGATTTGGTGTTAAATTCTGTAAATTTAGCTCCAAGAGTCTGCCACCAAAGAAATTGTCGCACACATGCAGGCAAAAGACTCCACGCACAAAGTATATATGTAAAACTAAACTATTAGCATGTTAGAGAAAAATAAAAGCAACAAAAACTTGGGTTGTCTCCCAGCAGAGCTTTTGTTTACCATCCTTAAGTTGGACTTAATTCCTGTATTATGCAGTTTTAATAACATTGTCTAAATATAAAAGAGGAAACTAAAATATCCTAATTATTACAAGCATGCCAAAATGATCAACTGTAAGTTGATTTAAAATAATAACTAGAAATAAAAGAAATGGGTCTGAAGACCCAACAGCAGCAGTCCAGAAGATCGGGAGCCTTCCATCTCCATATTTCATCTTTCTTCATCCTCTTCCTCTCCTCCAATCGGCGGTCATGGATGAAGTAGCGTTTACCACCCTGCACCCAGTCTTTCAAGGAAAAAGCAGGCAATGATGATAAGGTGGAATAGATGATTGATTTCATCATTTCCATTTGCTTTTCCTTCCAAGACTACCACTTAGAATTACCCAAAATGGGTCTAGATATTCAAGCACCTGCAGAGGGATAAATGAAATATAAGACATTAAAGAAGGCGGGGAAGCAGGAAGGATGAACTTATCAATATCATTATTAAAAGAAAGAGGATTAGGAAATAAACTGGATGAAGAACTAAAAAAATGAAACAAAAGAGGAGTGGTCCCGGTTTCACTCCTGGCAGGTTCCCAAGCCTGATCACAGTGAGTGTCATAAGAGTCATAGCGAGGCGCGTCTGAAAACTCGAAGGCATCGGTGGTGCGGCAAATCCCCTGCACAACTCTTCATCAGAAAGGTCTTCCTTGTCATCCCACTTAGGCACAACTTGGAGGTCCAGAACATCACCCTGCAAACAATCTTCGACAGGATCATCAAAAATATGTGTAGAAAATTTTTGCAAAGAAGCTGGAGGAACATAATCAATGTCAAAATCAGAAAGTAAGAGATCTGGTTCCTCCGCAAAAGGATCCGCTGACACATACCCGCTGGAGAGAACACTCTCCTCACCCCCACTCTGGTGCATCTAGGAGCTCCCAATCCTCTCCATGTTGGCCATCAAATGAGTGATCGCCATCACTAGGAGTAAAGCCATATACAGGGAGTGAAGAGTCCATGCAAGAAATAAGCTCGGGGGTTGAGGGCTCGATTCCCTCCACGGTTAAGGACTGGGCGATAGGGACTTTGTCATCAGGATGTGAAGGACTGCAGTCGGGAATTGGAGTAGGTAAAAGACTGGGGCAATCCTTCAAAACATGATTTTCACTTTTACAAATTAAACATACAAAGCCCCTATGATACGTAGCATTTAATTCCCTCATTTGATCGATATAATAGCTCATCTTGTCATTAATGCTAGGTTCAGTCCAGGAATGCATTTTTTAGAAGGATGCAGATATAACAAAAATTGAAATTCTTTGCAAGAAAATCTACACAATCAATTAAAACTACTTGTAAAAACTTGCTTTATAAGTCTAAAACAGAATGGGATAAAAATAATGCTAACAATATATACTTAAGAAGCAAAATGAAAATAACAAAGAGGCTATACACACTGGAAGGAACTACTATCTCTTATCTCTCTCTACAGCAAACTCACACGACTGTGTTCCCCGGCAACGGCACCAAAAACATGATGCGAAAATCTAGCACACCGCTATAGGCGGTAGCAAGACTGCGGCACGAAACGGCAGTGTACCGATCGTTCAAGTAATATAAAATGTGGGAGTGAATCCCCAAGTATCGATCTCGAAGGAACACAGTAAGGTGGAGTTAACTTTTAAGGAAGGACTTGAGATTGAAGTCCTTTCGAGCGGATGGATTGCGGAAAAGGGTGATTTGGATTGTGGAAAATAAAAGAAAACAACTACAACTACTCCTATGCAATGCCGCTATGCAATGCTTCGCCAGGCGGGATGGAAAACTACACGGGCCGCTATGCACCGATTCGCAAGGGCGGATGGACAAGTAGGCAAGCGGATGGAGTGGTAAGTGCGGAATCGAACTGTGCAGGCCTTGAGCGCACTGCTTCGTTAGGCGAATAGATTACACAGACCGCTATGCCACGCTTCGCAATGCGGATGGAAGAGTAGGCAAGCGGATGGAGTGGGTCACACCGGCGGACTGAGGGTCACAGGCACCTCGTCAACAAGCACGCCACTAGCAATTGCTAGTGCGGCACACGAACATGACGGCGGGATGGAGGATGGAATGGGGTGCTCCTCACTTGCATAAACTACATATAACGATTTCACATAGACATGAAATATTAAATGACAAAACAAGGTTTAGCAAACATTTTTCATACACCCAAATAATTAAGGAATAACACACTACAATGTAAAGGAGGTTGAGATTACAACCAAAGCACAGAGACTCAGTTCATGGTCGGAATCTAGGGTTGTCAATCCTTGTCCGAGCTCGGGCTCCAACTGCTGTCCGGGGTCCAGAAGAGCTGTCACCTTCTTCTATTATACCCGTCTTCTCCGTCAATCTTCTTTGGCCACGATATCACCGGAGAACCTCACAAGTGCAGCACAGAATCCCTCAAAATGGGGGCTTTGGAGGTGCACGAACAATGGAGGAGGCCTAGAGCATGCTCCGGCTTGAGATTTGCAAGAGAATGGCGGCCGGAGCTCCTCCTGAAGGTGGGCGGTGATGGAGCGGCAAAAAAGGACGAAACTGGAGCTCTTGGGCACGGGAAAGAAGGTCCATCCCTGATTAGGGCGGAAATCTGCGCTTTTATAGAAAACAATCAGAAATTTGGTCACGCACGGTCGAACGCACGACCGTGCGTGAACCGTGCGATATTAATCGAGAACAAAGGCCAGGAAGATGAAGCAGCCGCGCCCGTGCATTTTACTCATGCACGGTCGAAGCCGACCGTGCGTAAAAACACACGAGCAAATTCAGAAACCTCGAATTCCAGCAAACAACAGGAGGTCGTGTGTTTTGTTCGCGCACGGTTGAGGCCAACCGTGCGTGAAGAAAACGCACGAGCGGGGTAGATCACCATATTGACCATCCGATCATTTTGCACGACCGTGCGATTCATACAGGGTGAATTCTGGGCAGTATGGATATCTGCCCACCTGCACAACAAATCCACACGCTGGGAACAGACCTCTAGCACAAGCATAATAATAGAAAAAGAATGGGGAGCACAATGTGCTTGCCCCCAACAATAAAGTGCGCAATTGCACACAATAATGGGCCTAAACATATACTTCAAATAAAAGAATGAACAAGGCGAATATGGAAAAAAACTGAAGTACAAATGCATGAAAACTAGCCCAGATGAGTCTGAAAATGTGTATATAATTGGGACTCATCACAAGCCGCGGATGATGTGCCTCTTCAGCTTCGCCTCAGAAATTGGCTCATCAGGATCCAGTGCTGAAATCTCAGTGCACAGGTTCTTCATCTTCAAGAAGAACGTAGAGATAGAAAGTTCACCCTGAGCCGACCTAGCCAGCTTATTTTCCAGGAACTGTAGCCTCGCTACATTCTTCTTGTTTAACAGCCCATCCAAGGCTCTCCAGATCTCCGCAGCTGATCCACACCCCTTGATGTGATCGAATAGGTCAGGTGATATGGCCCTCTTCAGAGTGAATTCTACTTTCGCATTAATCCTCCTCCAATTCCTCACCTCATGACCATTGTCCCCAACTGGGACAACTTCCTCTGTACTATCTCCTCCAATAAACTCCCAGAGGTCCTCGCCCAAAAGATAACTCTGCATACACGACTTACACTTCTTAAAGTTTGTCGATGTGAGCATCTCAATTCCAAGACCTCTTGCTTCCATGGCTCTACCACTGGTTCCTTCTTCACAAAGGCGATGGCAACTTTAAGTTGTTCACTGCTCTATCCACTCCAACCTACATCTGATACCATGTGAAATTTTCTGTAGATCTAGGAGTGAGCAGGAATCGTACAACTTAAAGTTATAGCCAACAACCAGAAACACATGAAGCAACACAATCTTTATTGATAATAACAGAAATCTTCATTACAGAGCGAGGTATACATGGCGATACATGATTTCGCCAGTACACAAAACCAAAAAGAAAATTACAGCTGAAGAAAGATAACCAGCGGTCTGAAACTGTGAGACCGCCTTACCGCACGACCTGGGGAGTTCGCGCGACTAGAAAACGAGACCGCCCGAACAGCCTGCCTGCAACTTGAACAACACCAACCGAGAACTGCAGAGAAGAGTTACCAAGCAAGATAAAAAAATATGTTGTTCTGTCTTTCTTCTTTGTGCTTTCTCTGTATATATGTAATCTGGAGAGCTTCTCTCTTATCTTGAATTCTTGACGGAAAAAGGAAAGAGATAAAGTCTCTTTTATCAACTGGATTCCTCGAGAAGATAAACGGCCATCTTTAATTTAAGCTGTTTCTGCAACGGCTATATCATTAATTGTTCTGCAACGGCTATATCATTAATTGTTCTGCAACGGCTATATCATTAATGTGAGGCAGTGACAATTCATACAAAAGAAGGGCAGCAATATATAAATAGAAACTATTCAAAATATTGCTTTATCAGATCTGACAACATATAGAATTTTAGTCGTGCTGAGAAATGAGATTTTATAAAGCTGATAATATTTCGTCGATCTTGTTTACCCGGAAAACCGCTTCTCGAGTTGGATCATTCTCGGACCGGGCGAACTATTGGGTCAGGCCGCTGGGTTCCAGGATCAGTGGCTCTCAGCTCAAGGTAAACCAGGTCGGGTGGTCTGATGTCATTTTCGGACCGCCCCCAAGAGTGAAGGTCGTCAAGGGCCAAAGCAAGAAGGCTATCCACGGTCTCAGGTAGGAGACCGCGCGGGTTGTGCCATAGAGATTCAAGGTTCAAACCCGGAGAACAAGCTGCGGTTTCAGATCAGAGACTATCCGGGTTGCCTCATGAAGATCAGCCAAGCCATGTCCATAAGACAGACCGCGGTCTCAAGCCAGAGGCCGCTCGGTCTGAATCATTGACTTGGTCCCGGTATCTCCAGCCTCAGGTCAGAAAGGTTGGAAAAGCAAGCCGCCAAGCCGCGCGGCTTCATTTTTTTTCTTCTTTGTGCATCCCGTCACCTCCTGCCCGTTTCTCCTGTACCCGGGCAGGTGGTTATTCTATCCCTGCCTATTCGGGCAGGCCCCCAAGACTATAAATAGGGGGTGGCACTATTCACAAGGCACGCACACTCGAATCCAGGAGCTCGCTTGTTTGAGCTGCGGTCTCGAGTTTCCCGTCTTGCGGACTGTCTGACCGGCCGGCTTATCTTTTCCTACATTTATAACCGCTGTAACCGCTTCATTTTAATCAAAGGAAAGCCCGTCGCAGGAGTGGCATTTGCCGCGGCGGGCGAAGTCCGGCCTCGACCGCTGCTAGCAGTCCGAATTCTCTAACCGAATAGTAACTGATAATTCGCAACCTTCGATTTCCTTCGGAGGCGCACTTTTGAATCGAACAGAAACACGCGACCTTCAGATCGCGAACTGTCAGCGAAATCTTTGGTTCAGAATGTCAGACCGCCAGTTCCCTCCAAGAGACCGATCCGACCATAGCGATGACTCTTTGTGGGAAGCTCTGGAGCGAACAAAGAGAGAAGCCGACCAGGCCCAGAAAGCGACTGATCAGCGTCTGGATGCGATCAGTCAGGCTCTAACTCTGTTAACCGAGCGGTTAGCCCCCCAGCAGGCCGCGGCTAACCAGGCAGTAACTCCTGTCCTACCTCCTCCACCTCCATACCCATTTCAGCAAGTCGCCCATTCCCGGCCACCACAAGAAGGTTCTGCAGCTCGGCAGAATTTTTACCAAGAGGCCGCGCACTGTATGCCGGCTCGGGTCCTCGACTTCCAAGGGGCGGCTTCTCAGGCCGCTCACTTTTCCTATCCGCCTGAGGTCGCCGCCTACCAATCCTACCCGGCTGGAGCCCCTGCCCGCTCCTATCAGGCGGCCTGTCCGCAAATGACCGCAACAGAGATCCCCTATCACCCTGCTTTCCCTCTGTACGAGGATACCGAGGAAAGTTCTCCCTTCACGGACGAAATCCGAGGAGAGCCGGCCCCAAATAACTTTCGAGAACCACGTCTGTCAACATATAGTGGGGAGTCCGATCCGGCAATTCATCTCCAAGCATTTGAATCGGTTGTTGCTCTGAGGACCATCACCGATGCAACTAAGTGTAAGCTCCTGGTAACATCCTTTGATGGACAGGCCAGAGAATGGTTTTATGGACTGCATCCTCGATCTATTAGATGTTTTGCGGAATTGCGTAGAGAATTCCTGCTTCGATTCTCTACCTCTAAAAAGAGGAAGAACGGTCCGGCAGCCCTATTTGAGATATGGCAGCAAGAAAACGAAACGTGGGCCCATTTCGTCGACCGTTTCCAAAGGGAGATAATGGAGGTGCAAAACGTCGATCCGGAATTGTACAGGGTCGCTTTGATGCATGGCCTTAGGGAGGGGCCGTTGAAATTTGAAGCCCAAATCAGGGAACCAAAGACATATCAAGAGATGATTAGTCTGGCTAATAAGTTTATCAGGGGGGAAAAAATTAATCCTGGTTATGTTGCCAAGTTGCTCAGCGACAATGATCAGTTTAGTTCCGCATCGACCCATCAGCAACGCTACAATCATTCATCTCGGCCTGATTTCGAACCTCGTGCTCAGAGGGGAAGAAATCTCAAGCCTAAGCAACCATTTCTTGGCCATCAACGGTTTCAGGATCTGAAACCGCCGTTGGCTATCGCACCCACTCAACCCATGGGGGTTCCGCAAATAATGCCCTTGTATCTGCCGCAGTACATCGCACAACCATCCCCAACTATCCCGTCCATCCGATATGATGAATCACAAGAGTCATTCACCCCTCTTAACGTCACCATGAACGAGGTCGTTCAAATTCTCCAAAAGAGGCCTGACTTCAAGAGGCCCCCTCCTTTGAAATCGGAAGTTCGCAATCGGAACCCAAACCTCTATTGTGAATATCACAAAGAGGAGGGGCATCAGACTGAGGATTGTCGGGCCCTCCGGTGGTTGATAGAAAAAGTCCTGAAAGAGGGGAAGCTCCGAGGGTTGATTCGGCAAGAAACCCCGGTTGAACCACAAACCGAGAAGAAGAAGGAAGCGGTCGAAGTGACCTGGGAGTGTGCTGATGTAGAAGAGGCAGGTTGTTATGGGAATATCCATCCTGCGACCGAATGTATAGAAGTGAATGATGTTGGCCCCCTTGGCAAAGTCTATTGCATCCATGGTGGAGCAGGGATAGAATCCTCTCGGAAATCTAGCATCGGGAGAGTTACAAAGCAGGAAGTGGCAGTCGCCTCCACTTCTGCTCCAGAAAGGGCAGTCGTTACTTTCGGCCAAGAAGATCTTCCCCCAAATGCAAATCCTTTTGATGATGCAGTAGTGATAAAGGCGGTTATTGAGAACTACACCGTGCATAAAATTCTGGTTGATACCGGCAGCTCAGTTAATCTCATTTTCCGCCAAACATTTGAAGCCCTTAAGACTGGAAAGTCTTTGCTCTCCACGGAAGGGCCCCTCTACGGCTTCTCGGGAGAAAATAAAGAAGTGGAAGGGTGCGTAAAGCTTTTGGTATCGCTGGGGGGCATAACGAAGCTGATAAACTTCGTAGTGGCGGAAGCCCCAAGCAGCTACTGTGCAATCTTCGGAAGACCAATCCTGAACGCTTACAAAGCGATAGTATCCACTTTCCATTTGGCCTTAAAGTTCGCTGCCGAGGGGCGTCAATATCGGGTCCGAAGCGATCCAAAGGTTGCTTGTGAATGTTACGTGAAAACAGTTAATGTGGTCACCGAGGCACCACTTCCCAAGGTTCAGGATGACATCCATGAGGTATCCAAACTCCCTGAAGAGGCCGAGGAAAGCGCAGAGCGGAAAGGGACTTATCTGGAACCTGCCCAGGAGACCCAAGAGATCCCTATTGCTGAAGAGGAAGGGAAGAAGCTGATCATCAACGCTGAGCTATCAGAATAAGAGAAGGTTCAGTTGATCTCCTGCCTGTTGGAGAATCTGGACATCTTTGCCTGGTCAGCAGAAGATATGCCTGGAGTAGATCCAGATGTTGCGTGCCATCACCTCAACATCTCTCCTGAATTCAAGCAAATCCAACAGAAGAAGAGGGAGGTAGCAACCAAGCTGGCGGTACCCATCAAAGAAGAAGTTGCAAAGCTTCTCAAAGCCAATTTCATTTCTGAAATCCAATACCCAACCTGGATGTCAAATGTAGTGATGGTGAAAAAATCTGGGGGAAAATGGCGCATGTGTGTAGATTTCACTAAACTCAATAAAGCGTGTCCCAAAGATTGTTATCCCTTGCCTCGGATAGATGTTTTAGTAGATTCCGCGGTGGGATATAATTTCATGAGCTTCCTAGATGCATTTTCTGGTTACCATCAGATTAAGATGCATAAACCTGATATCCCGCATACGTCCTTCATTACCAACGACGGATGTTATTGTTATCTTGTCATGCCTTTCGGACTCAAAAACGCGGGTGCGACGTATCAGAGAATGATGGACACGGTTTTCAAAAAACAGAAAGGAAGAAATCTTGAAGTATACGTCGATGACCTTCTTCTGAAAAGTAAAACTTTTTCAATCCACCTGAAAGACCTCGTAGAGACGTTCGCTACTCTGCGGAGGTTCAAACTAAAACTAAACCCATTGAGATGCGTGTTTGGGGCAAACAAAGGGAAATTTCTTGGACATCTTCTCACCCCTGATGGCCTCGCACCAAACCCAGATAAAGTAAAAGCCATTCTAGACATGACCCCTCCTCGTAATCAGAAAGAAGTGCAGCAACTTGGGGGGAGGCTGGCAGGATTGAGCCGATTCATTTCCAAGTCAGGGGATAAAAGCGCTCCATTCTTCAAGACGCTTAGGGGAGGATCTAAGTTTGAATGAAATGAAGAGTGCGATAATGCTTTCGAACAGTTGAAAAAGCAGTTAACTTCAACCCCTCTTCTTCAAAGCCCTCGCGAAGGGGAAACATTATTTTTGTACTTGGGGTGGGCCCAGATGCAATAAGCTCTGTCCTGGTTCGGGAAGAGAAAAAGAAGCAATTTCCGATATATTATGTCAGCCACATCCTCAAAGATGCGGAGACTAGATATTCAATCCTGGAGAAATTAGCCTTAGCTTTGGTCATGTCATCACGAAGGCTCCGCCCCTATTTTCAGGCTCATCCTATTCAGGTGGTTTCGTATCATCCACTAAGAAGTATCCTGGAGAAGCCGGATCATTCAGGAAGATTAGCCAAATGGGCAATCGAGCTGAGCGAGTTCGAAATATTGTACATTCCCAGAACGGCAATAAAGGCGCAAGTATTGGCAGATTTCTTGGTAGACACGATGGAGTCTAATCCTGAACAGGTAGTACAATCTCCTTTGGCTTGGATCATTTATGTGGATGGGGCTTCTGGCAAAAACTCCGTGGGAGCCGGGGTAGTTCTGATCAGTCCAAATGGCATCAGGATGGAGCAAGCTATCAAATTTTTCTTTTCAGTTACAAATAACCAGGCCGAATACGAAGCACTCTTGGCCGGCCTGAGACTCGCGAAGGAGCTTGGGATAGAACATGTTCATGTGAAAACTGATTCTCTTGTGATGGCTTCGCAGGTTCTAGGGAACTACGAAACAAGAGAACCGATATTAAGAAAGTATCTATTCCTAGCTAAGGAAGAAATCGGGAAATTCAAATCCTTCATCATCGAACACATTCCGAGAACACAGAATGAAGAGGCAGACGAATTGTCAAAATTTGGTCTTCCATCAGGAGGGGTGACCTCGGAACTTTTTCATCCGGCAACGGAGGAAGAGGAGCTCATGCAGATCGATCAGCATCCTTCCTGGAAGGACCCTTATGAATTATTTCTGTCAAGAGGGGAGTTTCATCAACCAATCAAAGACAAAAGTAGATTCAGGAGAAAGGCGGCCTACTACTACTTAATAGCAGGAGTTTTGTATAGAAAAAACTTTGATTTCTCCCTCAGCACGGTGTGTTTCAGAAGAAGAGATCCCGATCATACTTCAGGAAGTTCATTCTGGGGAATGTGGTAGTCATTCAGGGGCAAAAACCTTAGAGAAAAGGATCATGCGGCAAGGATATTTTTGGCCAACTATGAGAAAGGATGCTGAAGCATTCGCCAAGTGCTGTGTACAGTGTCAGAAATTTGCTCCTCTTCAACATCTGCCCGCTCAATCGCTTAGGTCAATAACTGCACCCTGGCCCTTCGTAGTTTGGGGGATGGATCTAGTCGGACCCTTTCCAATGGCTAGCGGTCAGCGCCGCTTTATCATAGTAATGATCGACTACTTCAGTAAGTGGATTGAGGCAAAAGCATTGGCAAAAACTACTACTCAAATTATCAAAAATTTCATCTGGGGAGAAATAGTCCGCCGACACGGAATCCCGCTGGCAATCGTCACTGATAATGGGCCGCAGTTCAATAATCCCGAGATGATAAAATTTTGCGATCAGGTTGGAATTGACCTTCGGTTTTCCTCAGTACATCATCCAAGGACCAACGGACAGGTAGAAGCAGCAAACAGGCAAATTCAGTAACTGCTGATGAAAAGAGTTTTGAATCAAAAAGGAAATTGGGCAGACCAACTTCCCTCCATCCTTTGGACTCTTCGCACTACCCCATCTTCAGCTACAGGGGAGACACAATTCAAATTATCTCATGGCTCGGAGGCTGTTGTTCCTGTAGAGTTTGAAGTGGTCACCCCAAGAGTTGTGTATGCCAAAGAGGGAGGAGAAGCATGGGTAGAATACAATGATGATCCCATCAGGTATAGTCTGGACCTGATCGAAGAACTTCAGGACGAGGAGACAATCAGGCAGGAAGAAGTTAAGAGGAGGATGGCAAAATATTTTGACAAAAATATCAGGGTAAAGCAGTTTGCAGTTGGGGATTTGGTGTTGAAAAAGGTAGATGCTGCGGCCAGATCTGGTATTGTTGGAAAGCTGAATCCCAACTGGGCAGGGCCTTTTACTGTCAAAGAAGTATTAAAGAATGGGGCCTACCGCCTCCAAACCAGCGAAGGAGAAGACATCGCACGCACCTGGAGCGGTGACGATCTTAAACGATTTTATCCTTGAACTATCTCTTTTCATTCTTTACGTTTCTTTTGGTATTAAATGAAAAGCCTTATACTGACACTTCTCTTTGTCTGATGGTTCTCTACATTATAAATACATATATACATATCTCACTCCCTGAACCTCTGATATATCGCCAAATTCTGCTCGAACCCCCTCGGATTGTAGTCATAGCGTAAAACCCACCAAGACCATGTGATGCGGGGAGTTTTTCGCACACATGTAGTGGTAGCTTGCCAATTCCGCTGCGGTGGTCTTCAGAACTTTAGATCCCGGCCGATATCTGGCACACCCCTGCATCAAGGGAGGTCTAGGTGATTGTCAGCTCTATCATGCCCCGAAAGGGATATAGTTACAGCTTTGATGATCTTTCTGAGGAAAGCAATGTTCGTCGCCGAGGCCCACCTGCCCAACTGATCATCATAGACTGTGACCATCGAATACTCTTAGGTACTCTCGAAACGGTGCCTAGTTGGGCCCACAACTGAGTTGATCTCTCTGAGGAAAGCAATGTTCGCCGCCGAGGCCCACCTGCCCAATTGATCAACTCGGCTTGTAACCCTAGGCAAGAGAGCAGATGAGTCGCTTACAGCTCTTATGACCACTTGAGGAAAGCAATGTTCGTCGCCGAGGCCCACCTGCCCACTTGGTTATCTGAGTCTGTACATGTTTTTTCTTTTTCTTTTTTCTACAGCTCTTATGACCACTTGAGGAAAGCAATGTTCGCCGCCGAGGCCCACCTGCCCACTTGGTCATCTGAGCCTGTAGATTATCCTTTTTCCCTACAGGAAGATATTCACCTCTTGTGGTTTTTTGTATAAAACCATTCGGGGAAGATATTATTAAAACAGGTGCAGGTGTTCGTCTACCCTAATAAAGGGTTGTGATATCAAGATCGGGCGGTCTGAACTTTCAAACCGAACGGTCTGATTGTGTATAAGCTAGGGTATTTCTGGACAATTACATGGTTGCCCGGGTTGTATTCTAACCGGGTGGCCCTGTCAATCTTTTATAGGATGGGTATTACTGGACAATTACATGGTTGCCCGGTTTATATTCTAACCGGGCGGGTTTTTATCCATTCATTATAAGTTGGATATTTATGGAGCTAATTATATGACCGCCCGGATTGTATTCTGACCGGGCGGGTTTATCTATCTCTCCATTCTATTGAATTGGATATTTCTGGATCTGAATATATTGCTCGGGTTGTATTCTAACTGGGCGGGCATTATCTATCTTTTACAATTAATTAAGTTGGATATCTCTAGATCTAAATATATGATCGCCCGGATTATGCTCTAACCGATCGAGTTGAGCTATTTCTTAGCAAAAGTTATCTCTAGATGCAGTGGATTACTCACCAGGATAGAATTCAAACCGCGCAAAGTTATTATTCGTTATTTATATCGGCAAGGATAAAATATCTCTGAATGATAAGAAGCCGCCCGGTCTGAATTACAGTCGCATGAGTCTATCTGTTATGGTTCACACTATCAGAAATCAGACATCCTGAGACCTAAATGAGTAATCGCACGGTTTGAATATAGATCGTCCAAGATCATCAAATCATCACTTATGCTCAGATCAGGATAACCGCACGACTAGATCATAAAAAGCAAAAGGTTAAAAAGAAAGAAAAGAGACAAGGCATCAGCCACAAGTAAGTAACACTAGAAGGTCAATCAAACAGGTAAAATTTCTATTCATTCTTCAAAATGTTTTAACAAAAATTTAATCGCCCGGCTAACAAAAAAAGACCGGCGATTATACAAAAATAAAATTAAAAACAAAGGCATTATTCTGCCGACTTCTTCTTCTTCTTCTTGACAGGAGAACTCGAGTCCACACCATCAACGTCAACGTCGGGCGAATAACCTTCACTTGACGTGGAAGAAGAATTCGATGAATCGCTACCACTAGACCGCCCGATCTTACTAGCGGAGCCAGTTGTTCCAGAGGACAAGTTGTCCTCCTCCTCATCATCATCATCATCATCATCGCCGGCATCATCATCCGCGTCGACCTCCTCAGCGGCTCCACCACTTCCATCACCTCCTTGATGGAGTACAATCTCCCTGCTCGCATCGGCTTCAGCCTCCTCGCCCACCTTGGTTTTTCCCTTCTGCCTTCGGCTGATCTCATCAAGTTGAACCTTCAAAGCAGGGAAGAGGTCGGAGAAGGTAGTACCCCTGAATCCTTCGCACAGACCGCCCCGGTCTTCCATAAGACCCAAAGCTTTGTTGATCCCTTGGGCCACATGAGGCAACACCTCGTCTTGGAAGGCCGGGTTGGTCATCTCATATTGTTTCTACAAAAAAGAAAAAATAAATTAGGTCGCTCGGTCGGAACAAAAGAAGCCGCGTCATCATTTGTCAAACTCACCGCCACGACTTCTTGAAGCCGCGCATTCTCTTCTTGAAGCCGCACATTCTCCGCGACCTGCTCCTCGTACTTCTTCTCCAGAAATTTCTGGACAGAAACCAGCCGCCTGAACGACAAGGCCATGAAGTGATTGGCCGCGAACCCCCATGCGCCGGCTTGCGCCGCTAGCCAGGGAAGCTCTTCTTCCGGAGTTTTCTTCAGCTTCTTCAGAGTCTTTCGACCATACATAGCGGCCCCGGCGGCTAGCGCATGGCAGTTAATCTTGTCACTTCCCCATGGGGGAAGTGCAGTGGATACCCGGATGCGGCTCCCATCCCTATGCCAGAGGACAGTTTGGTTGCCCTGCAGGTCGGGCGGGTTTCCGCAGGAACGAAGAAGCTCATATTCATCAGGAGACGCCGGGCCCTCTTCCTCTAATGATGGCGACCTGTTTCTCCGCTGCCTTTTCTCCCTCTGGGTCAAAACCGGGCCGGCCGGAGTGACCGGCTTGTTCGCGGGGACGATGTGGGCAGCTGCAAGGTAAAATCAGAAGTTTAAACAAAGCAGTCCGCGTGGTCATATGCAAGCGGTCTAGAAGAACTTACTGTGCTCGGGGAGGACATCCTCTAGCTCTGAGAACAGCGGGATGTAATGATTGATGTCCAACCGCTCGTTCTCAAGAAACGTGAAGGTGTCCATCTCGATCTTTCCAACCTGGGGGATCTGGAAGGCCTCTTCCCTCCGAACTTGCGGGTTGGTTTGCAACAGCCCGAAGTTGCCTTCGAGCATTACGAACCGCTCCGACCAGTCCGAGACCTTGTTCGCCAGGTTAACGATTTTCATTCCGTGGCAGCCAAAGTAGAGGTGCCCCCTGAAAGTTGAAGTCCCCACGTCGGAGACAGCCCGCACCGAGTAGAACTTCCTGAATAGGTCAAGGGAAAAACTGGTTCGCTCGAACCGAAGGTAGGAAATGAAACTATATATGGAGGCGATGGAGTTCGGTGGAACTTGGCCGGGTACAACCCCGTAATGGTCGAAAATGGCTATGACTTCAAGTGGCAGCGGAAATTTGAAGCCATATTCAAAATGGTCGACTGGGACGGCTATTTGGTGCGGATTGGAAGAGTTAATCCGCTCGTCGCGCAAAGGAATCCGCGCGAGCAGGTTACTCCCTGCCATGTGTTTTGCAATAAACTCATCCAGTTCGCTCTGGGTGAGTCGGCACTCTGGGTGGTCCGCCGAATGAAAGGCCAAGGCCGCATCCGCTCGGACGGCTTTAACCTTAACAGGCCGCTGCGACTTGTTCTTAGATCGCGCCATATGGAAATCGTAAAAATGACTTCGAAAAGTCCCTACTTATAGATTTTTACGATCTGCAAATAGTAAAACTATGTCGCGGCTATACATTCTAACCGCGCGGTCAATAGCCTGCATGGTTAGATTCCCCAGAAAAACAAAAGAAGCAAAGGCATTCAGAAAAACAGGAGCAAGCATACATCACAGATCGTGCGACCTATAATCAGTTCGAACAAAACACAGAAGAAATAGAACACAAAATACAGCGGTTAAATAAGAACCCGCACGGGTTATTCAAATCAAAGACAAGATAGAAAGGAACATTGTCTAAACAAAGGCCAAATCAACAAGCCGCATTCATAATACAAATTGTTCTCGAAAGCCTGTCACGGCTGATGGTGTTCTGGGGAGACATCCTCTCTATGAAGTCGCGCGACCTGGTCGCTGGTGGTATTCAGAAGAGAGTAAATCTGGCTGGTATGATAATGGAGGTGGTTGATTGTGCTATGAATCCGCCCGACATCCCTTTCAACCCGCGTAGCGGCAATCATGCGGGGGGTTGCGGTGGCCTCATCAATCATTGGATCATCCGCCCGAACCGGGGGAGGATTTGAGCCCGCCCCAACAGTCGGGCGGCTAACAACCTGCGCTCCATCATTCATACTTCGCCTGCCCGTAGCGACTTCCCTGGTTAACCGCAGGAATTTATCCTGGTAATATCTCGAGTCATCCTCGAACTTAGCAGATGTTTTCTTCTCCTTCTCGAGCTGAGCGGTCAGAGTAGCGACTTGCGCCACCTTGGCTCTCTTCTCGGCCTCCACCGCAGCTCGCGCGGCCTCAAGCTGAGTCTCCAGGCCATTCTCCCTTTCTGTCCTGGATTTCCTGTCAATCTCCACCTGCGCCTTCAGCGCCTCTTCAGCCTTCTTCCTCGCCATTCGCTCGGCCTCCAGAGCAGTCCGAGTGCCGACCTCCCGGTCTTCCACCTCCTTCAAGCGAGCCCTCAGATTCGCCAGATCCTCCTCGAGATGCTCGAACAATTGCGGCCCTTCTTGCGAAGTCGTCGCGCAGGTTGATATCGGGGGGACTAATGGAGGCAGGCTGGCCTCAAGGTCGCCCGGCTTCACGATCTGCTCCTCGCTATCTGCAAGAGGCCGCTCGGTTATGAGAAGTAAGAGCATACAAATACAAAAATAGACATGAATATAAGATCAATGCCTGGGCGCACAGGCCGCTTAGACTGTTCCGGGTCCATCCTCCGACGTTGCTCACGCCAGAGTCTCTCCGTGCTCTGCCTAGCAGAAGAGGACCAGGCCACTAAGGGAAAGAAGCTCGGCGGTGGGTTCAGTAATTTATTGCGACGAGGCCGCGGAATGAAGAAGCGGATAGCTTCATAATTCATGGGGCGCTTACCTGGCGCAAAAGGATCAGGCCGCAGCGGCTTGTTTAAAACCCGCTCCGCCCCTTCCTTCTTCACCATCATTATCTCCTCCCCGGTCATCACCGAGGGGACCTCCGCCTGCACTTTCAACACCTCTCCAAGTTCCCTCGCTCTTTCTTCGACCTCCAGGGCGGTCCGGGCAGCAACTTCTCGCTCTTCGGCCTCCGTCTGAGCGGTCTCCTCAGGCTGGGCTGTGTTATCTATAATGGGGGCAGTTCGCTTTGAAGACATCGGGCTGTCAAGAAGTTTATCTCGCCCCATCAGCTCATCCATATCTTGAAAGATCCCATTAAACGATAAGCTACTCGCTGAGTCCGGAAGCAGGTCGCCCGGTTTCACATCAGGGGTAGCAGGCGAGTCATTTACCTTAGTGGATGGAGGAGTCGCTAGGCCAAGCTCCTCTTTTAGTCGCGGATTGGTCTGGAGGAGGGACTCGGCTGGTTTCTTAAAAGCCGCCCTTTCCTTGGAGGCTAGTCTCTTGACCTTCTTGGTTATTCGCTCGGTCACTGACCCGGTCTTCTTCCTTTTCTTCTCTTTCTTACCCGGAGCTGGGCTAACTTCTTTTGAGGGACTGGGGTAGTCATCCACGGATAAAGGGGCACTCAGTTCGCCCAGCCTTGGAGAGTTAACCGTCTCCTCTCCCAAATCTCTGACTAACAAGTGAGGATTCCCGGATGGGGTGATTTCCATGCCAAACGAGTCGGTCTCGCCGACCTTCTTCGAAGGGCTACCGGGGTCAACTTTTCCAGAAGGGGCGGCCTCCCCTTTGTTCAGCGGGCTAGCAGCCAGTTGGCCGAGATCTCTGGGAGGAATCAGCGAGTCGCTGGGGGGAGGCCCCGAACTGTCCGCTGCGGGCTCCGTGGGAGTCTTGAGAGTTGTTGAGTCCACTACGGACTTAGAATTATCCGCCGCGGCTTTCTCAGCCCGCTTCCTCTTCTTCCGGTCCTTCCGGTCCTTCCGGTCCTACTGTTCCTTCTCCTTTTTCGACCTCTCCGTCGATTCGCGCCTTTTACCTTCCACCTTCTTTTGATCTCTGGCGGGATCCACGCGGTCTAACACGGTGTCTAGGAAGTCCATTATTGAAGAGTTACCGGTCTTAAAAATTCTAACCGCAGCTGGCGAGCAATATCCCGTGATTTCAGAAAAAACTCTGCAGAATGAATTCTCTGGCCCTCTTATAGAATTCAGGGCAAGTCGGAGCGTTCTCCCGGCTAAAGCTTATATTTTCGAAATCCTCTTGATTTTAGAAAATATGTGGGGATTATGTTTACCCGGAAAACCGCTTCTCGAGTTGGATCATTCTCGGACCGGGTGAACTGCTGGGTCAGGCCGCTGGGTTCCAGGATCAGTGGCTCTCAGCTCAAGGTAAACCAGGCCGGGTGGTCTAATGTCATTTTCGGACCACCCCCAAGAGTGAAGGTCGTCAAGGGCCAAAGCAAGAGCTATCCGCGGTCTCAGGTAGGAGACCGCGCGGGTTGTGCCATAGAGATTCAAGGTTCAAACCCGGAGAACAAGCCGCGGTTTCAGATCAGTGACTATCCGGGTTGCCTCATGAAGATCAGCCAAGCCATGTCCAGAAGACAGATCGCGGTCTCAAGCCAGAGGCCGCTCGGTCTGAATCATTGACTTGGTCCCGGTATCTCCAGCCTCAGGTCAGACAGGTTGGAAAAGCAAGCCGCCAAGCCGCGCGGCTTCTTTCTTTTTTCTTCTTTGTGCATCCCGTCACCTCCTGCCCGTTTCTCCTATACCCGGGCAGGTGGTTATTCTATCCCTGCCCATTCAGGCAGGCCCCCAAGCCTATAAATAGGGGGCGGCACTGTTCACAAGGCACGCACACTCGAATCCAGGAGCTCGCTTGTTTGAGCTGCGGTCTCGAGTTTCCCGTCTTGCGGACTGTCTGACCGGCCGGCTTATCTTTTCCTACATTTATAACCGCTGTAACCGCTTCATTTTAATCAAAGGAAAGCCCGTCGCAGGAGTGGCATTTGCCGCGGCAGGCGAAGTCCGGCCTCGACCGCTGCTAGCGGTCCGAATTCTCTAACCGAATAGTAACTGATAATTCGCAACCTTCGATTTCCTTCGGAGGCGCACTTTTGAATTGAACAGATCTCAGCTAGAAGTTCGTCGGGCTGAGCTCAACGTTTGTCGATCTGATCATTGATTAACTGCAGAATGAACTTGCGTCGAGCGCTGCTTTGGTTTTCGTCGAACGCAGCTTCAGATATATTTCGTCGATCGCAGCTTCAGAGATATTTCATCGATCGCAGCTTCATAGATATTTCATCGATCGCAGCTTCAGAGATATTTCGTCGATAGCAGCTTCAGAGATATTTTGTCGATCGCAGTTTAAGTTATATTATTTTCTTAGTCTTCTGTCTTAATGAGATTTGATCTAGTTTATACAATATGTGTTATGATAGAAACTTAGATCATAAAGATGGATCCTGACTCAAATCAAAACTAGGGTTCCAACAATGGAGTCCAGTTGATAAAAGATGGCAGTTTATCTTCTCGAGGAGTCCAGTTGATAAAAGATATTTTATCTCTTTCCTTTTTCCGTCAAGAATTCAAGATAAGAGAGAAGCTCTCCAGATTACATATATACAGAGAAAGCACAAAGAAGAAAGACAGAGAACAACAGAACATGCCACTTGCCAGCCTCTCCAGAGATCAACCTGACCCACCGTCTATGAGAGCCCGGCAGAGGAATCGATCTGGGGCATTCCAGCACCAAAGAACTTGCCACTTGCTAGCCTCTCCAGAGATCAACCTGACCCACCGTCTATGAGAGCCTGGCAGTGGAATCGATCGGGGGCATTCCGGCACCAAAGAACTTGTCACTTGCTAGCCTCTCCAGAGATCAACCTGACCCACCGTCTATGAGAGCCCGACAGCGGAATCGATCTGGGGCATTCCAGCACCAATGCTTGTTACCTGCTCAAAAATGACCTCAGAATCTATGTATGGATAATGAAACACACAATAAGTTAGTTACAAAAGTAATAAGGATAGAATCTTTTGAAATCGTCACCACTCCTGGCTCAGCCAAGGGGTATCCCTTCCACATCCTGGAGGTGGTACCCTCCTGACTTGAGCACTTCGCTTACATTCTAAGGCCCCTCCCAGTTGGGCTCTAGCTTACCTACAGTGGCTCCTCTCCCTGCCGCATCTACCTTCTTCAGGACCAAGTCTCATTTCTCGAACTGTTTTATTCTTATTTGTTGATCAAAGTACCTAGCCATCCGCCTCTTGAATTCCTCCTGTCGAACAGTAGCAAGTTCTCGATGCTCTTCCACCAGTTCCAGAGACAACCTTTGCTCTGCATCATTTTCCACTAGCCATTCTTCATCCCCTTCGCCTGCGGTGATCACCCTGGGGGTTTTTACCTCGAATTCTATCGGTAGGATGGCCTCAGACCCATGAGACAGTTTGAAGGGGGTCTCCCCTGTGGCCATGTTTGGAGTAGTCCTCAAGGCCCACAGGACCAAAGGCAGCTGCTCTACCCAGTTGCCCCTGAGATTCTCCACTTTCTTCTTGAGCAGGTTGACAATTATCTTGATCGCTACCTCCACCTGACTATTACTCCTTGGGTGGTGGACCGATGCGAACCCGTGGTCGATGCCGAGTTGGGTGCAGAAATTAACAAACTCTTCGCTGGAAAATTATGGTCTGTTGTCCGTCACTATGGAAAATGAGAGCTCGTGCATACAAATTATCTCACCCCATACAAAATTCCTTACCACTTGGGACGTCACCTTGGCCAGCGCTTTCACTTATACCCACTTGGAGAAATAATCAATCATTACCAATAGGAACCTCCTTTGGCCACTAGCTTGCGGGAAAGGACCTACCAGGTCCAATCCCCATATAGCGAAGGGCCACAGAGTTGTGATGGTCCAGAGCCTCTGAGATGGGAGGAGTTTGAGTGGAGCATAGAGCTGAATCTTTGGACACTTCCTTGCAAACTCTGCCTCATCCTTGCTGAGGGTAAGCCAAAAATAGACTTGCATCAAACCTCTCCCCTCCAGAGTTTGGCTCCCGGAGTGACTGTCGCATTCTCCCGAGTGGATTTCTTCGAGGACTCTCGGGACCTCCTCCTCTGATACACAACGGGACAGGAGCCCTGAGAGTGTTTTTCTGTATAGTCCTCCTGCATGTAAGGAATAATAAGCGCACTTGTACCTGAAACGTCGTTTATCCACGTCCCCTTCAGGGAACTTTCCCGATGCCAGGAAGGCGACGAAGGGATCCATCCACGATGCTCGCTGATCCACCTCCATCAGCTCCCCTTCCTCGATGGAAGGTCGGAAGAGTTCCGATACTGTCCCCCTGCTTGAGGGCCAAACTTGGCTAGGAGGTCCGCCGGGGTGCTCTCCTCCCTTGACACATGTTTTATGGAGAAAGTGCGAAATTGCCCGATGACCCCCTTGGCCTTCTCCAGGTAGCGTTGTAGGGTCGGCTCCTTTGCTTCAAATTCTCCCCTGATTTGGCATGCCACCACCATGGAGTCCATTGAGACCTCCACGTCTTGCACTCCCAACTCCCTGGCCAGTCGCAGGCCTGCTATCACGGCCTCGTACTCGGCCTGGTTGTTGGTAATTGGAAAATGGATGCTCAAGGCTTGCTCAATCTTCATCCCTTGGGGGCTTATTAGGATGATTCCTCCTCCATAGGAGTGCTTCCCTGACGCACCATCCACCAGCATCTTCCATGCCACCGGGGGAGGTGATTCATGCTCCCCCACTTCGGTTGCATAGTCCTCCATGAAGTCTGCCACCGCTTGTGCTTTGATCGACATCCTAGGCACAAACGCGATGTCAAACTCACTCAGCTCCACATACCATTTTGCTAACCTCCCTGAATGCTCCACCCCTTCCATGACTTTGCGAAGCGGGTGGTCGGTCACCATTTTGATTGAGTGTGCTTGGAAGTTTGGCCTGAGCTTCCGAGCCGATACCACCAAAGCAAAAGCCAACTTTTCTAAAATTGGGTATCGGAGCTCCGCCTTCCTCAACACTCGGCTGATGTAGTAGATGGGGAACTTCCTCCTCCCTTCTTCCCGGACCAACACCGAGCTTACTGCCTCAGATCCTACCCCCAAGTATAGGGATATATCCTCCCCTTGCCTTGGTCCCTGGAGTAGAGGAGTCTGGGTGAGTTGCCCTTTCAAAGCTTGAAAAGTTTCCTCACATTCCGAGGTCCATTCAAATTTCTTGTTTCCCCATAGCACCTGGTGCACACTTCTCACCCGCCTTGGAGAGGAACCTACTGAGTCCGGCTAATTTTCCCGTGAGGCGCTGAACCTCCTTCGAGTTTCTTGGCGACCCCAACTCCATGATTGCTTTAACTTTGTCGGGGTTGGGCTCCACCCCCGCTGGGGTGATCAAGTGTCCTAGGAACTTTCCCCTGCTAGCCCCGAAGACACACTTCAGGGGGTTGAGTTTCATCTTATACTTCCGCAAGGTCCCAAATGTCTCTTCAAGGTCTTGGAGGTGAAACTTGAGGTCACGGCTCTTTATCATGAGGTTATCAACATAGACCTCCAGGTTTCTTCCCTTCTGCTCTCGGAAGACCCTGTCCATCATTCATTGGTACGTGGCCCCTGCATTCTTGACCCCAAAGGGCATAATCTTATAATAATAGCACCCATCCCCTGTGATGAAGGAGTCATCCTTGATGTCGGGGGGGGGGGGGGGGGGGGGGGGGGGGGGGCGGGGGGGTGCATGCGGATCCGATGATAACCTGAAAAAGCATCTAAAAAGACATTACAGGGAAACCGTCGGCTGAATCAACCAGCGCGTCGATTCTAGGCAAGGGGTAGCAATCCTTGGGGCATGATTTATTACGCAAGGAAAAATCGATACACATCCTCCACTTAACTCCTCCCTTTTTTACCATAGCCACGTTGGAGACCCAGCCTGGATACTGGATCTCCGATACAAAACCCGCCTGTAGGAGCTTACCCACCTCCTCTCGGATGGGCCCCTCTAGCTTGTCTGCTATGGCCCTCTTCTTTTGACGGATGGGGCGGGTGCCTGGGTCGAGATTGAGGTGATGGCAAGCCACATCTGCATCGATCTAGGGCATCTCCGCGACACTTCAAGCGAAGACATCCACATTTTCCTGGACGCAGGCCAGGATTCGCTTCTGCTCCTCCAGGCTGAGCTCCCCGCTTATGCGGACCTTCTCCACCACCCCAGCCCGGGTGGTGACCTCGAACTCCACGACCTTCTCCACAGCTTCCAGCTGGGACTTCTCTCCCCAAACTTCTTCCTTCTCCTCGTCGCAAGTCGGCACTTCGACCTTCTCCTCTCCTTCTCCTCCCTGAACCTTCATCACCTCTTCCGCGCCTTCCCCTGGGCCTGACCCTCTACTTCTTCCTTCTCCTCTTCTCCTTCCCCCATATGCTCCTTTGCCTCTCCGAGACCCGCCGGATCCCCCACCTCCTGATCCCATTTCTCTGCTTCGGCTATCCAGGAGATGGTGTTTACTACCATCACGTAGCATTGCCTTGCTACCTTTGGGTCCCCCTTACCCGAATCTGAACTCCTCTTGAGTTGAATTTGAGACATTGGTGGAAGGTGTAGGGGACGCAGCGGAAAGCACTGATTAGCGGCCGTCTGAAGATGACACTATAGCTACTGGGGGCATCCACTATGACGAAGCGGCAATTCTGAGATTGCCCGCCCAGGACCACATGGAGCCCCACTCCCCCCTCTACCTCCTTCCTCTCTCCAGAGAACCTGAACAATGGTCCATCCGAGGCCAACACCCTCTTGGTTTCCACCTTCATCTCATCGAATGCCTTCTTGAAGATGAAGTTGATGGAGCTTCCGTTGTCCACGAGAATCTGGGACACCGAGAAGTTCTCGATGGTGGTCTGGATGACCAACGCATCGCAGAAAGGGTCCTCATGACCCGGCATGTCCCTTTGAGAGAAAGTAATTTTTTCTGCTGGGGGTGGGGCTGTGGATATCGAAGCCACGCTCCGGCGGTAGATGGTATGGAGGCTCGCCTTGCGGGTTGCCTCCACCCCTACTCCCCCGTGGATCACTCCGATCCCTCCTCGGTTCCCCACATCGACCCGGTCCTCGCACCTTTCCTCCTCATCCTCCCGAGGCAGGACCTCATCAATCCTCACATGTTGTTGTTGCCGCGACGCCGACACTCTAGCCCTCTTTGTCTCCAAAAACTCTGGGCAAGTGTCTGTTGCGTGACCTTATCATGGAAGTCACAGTATGGCAACGTTACCTCTCCCCTCTCGGCCTCCGCCGCCCTATTCCCCCTTCACCTTCCTGCTCCAACTTCTCCTCCCCCCCCCCCCCCTTCTCTCCATCCTCTTCCTCCTCTACCTCGCCTGATCGCCATGGCCTGCTGAGGTGGGGGAGGCACCTGCCTTGGACCTTGCCTCCATCCCAACTAATGGGGTCTCCCCTGACCCCCATGGAAGTTACCCCCTCCCGGGGCGTAACCTCTTCCTTGACCATGCATCCCCCCGCCCTGCTGCCTCCATCCCCCCTCCGGGGCCCGGGGCTCTTCCCTTCTCCACACCTCCTGCTGCTTGACCTCCGGCTCACTGAGCTTAGCGAGCCTCTTTGTGAGCTCCGGATTGTCCTCCTCACTTTTGACTTCCTCCGCCACCCTCTCCATCAACTCCTCGTAGGAGACGGGGACCTTTATCTTCAATCCCATCTTAAAGAAACTCTCCCTCAGCTCCAATGTGAAGGCAAGCTGGAGGGCGAACCCAGGCATCTCCTGGGTGAGCAATACCTCCTACTGAAACCGATCCGCATAGTGAGCCAACGACTCCTTGGGCTCCTGCTTCACCTTGAAGAGGGACTCAGCATCCTTCTTCCTCTTCTTCGAAGTTGAAAAATGCAACAAGAAGCTTCTACGCAAGTCCTCAAATGCGTAGATTGATCCAACTGGGAGTTGGTGGAACCAATCCCTGGCCTTCTCTTTTAGGGTGACGGTGAAGAGCCGACACTTAAAGGCATCCGACATCGGCCTGATAGAAACCGAGTCCTCGAACGACTGCAGGTGCTGGACTGGGTCATCCATGCCGTTGTAGTAGACCATGTCCCATCCCTGAACCCTTCCGGGATGGGTGCTGAAAGCACCAGCTCGTAAAAGGGGCTTCCTCCACCTGCTATCCTTTCCTGCTCCACTCACCCCTGGAGCTCCCTCGCCAGGCTTGAGCTCGCTGGGGCCATGCTCGCGAAAGCCACACTCGCCGGAGCCGCTCCTACGGGCGCCGCGTCCGCCAGGATCGCGCTCGCTTGCGCCACACCTTCCTACGCCGCACTCGCCTGCGCCACACTTGCCTGCACCGCACTTGCCTGCCCCGTGCTCGCTGGCACCGAGCTCGTTGGCACCGAGCTTGCCGGAACTGAGCTCAACGGGATGGCGAATAGCACTCGCCCCTCCAGGTCCTGCATTGACCCCCCGACCACCTCCTTTCCCATCCTTCCTCCCGGGGAATTCTCGCCAGCCGCTGCCGGAGGATGGAACGCCTGAGCCGTTGGGGTCGCGAACTCGCTTCGCAATGCTGCGACTGCGAACCCGAGGGTGTCGAGGACTTCCCTTTTGAAGTCTGAGAACATCCTTGGCGTCACCGTCGGGGGTGACCCGCAAAACTCCTCTCCCTGCTCTTCAACTCCTGCCATGTCCCTTCCTTGGAATTTTCCTGGACTAGCCACACTCCACGCTCACCGCACCAAAATGTTGAAACCAATTTCTCGGTCTCTTGTGAAGCTCGGGCCCTCAACAAGTTGAGGGGCAGCTAGCCCTTACTGGTCACTCAGAAGGAGAAAACTGGAGACTCGAAAATAGACTAAGACCTTAGTCACGGCGAGGAGGTCCCACCACAAACCCGGAAGATCGTTGAGCGCTTCCCCTCCCAAGCCAAACCTGAGACTTGGGCACCTTGGAGAGCTAGAGAGCTAAGCCAAAGTAACCAAGGGAGGAAAAAGCTCAGAGAATTGAGATTATAATCCTCTCCCAAGGTGCCCTTTAAGGTCTATTTATAATTTTTTGTTTGTGGTCTGTTAATAGCAGAATTCCGCCTTTTGGTTTTACTAAACGCACCCCCAATTTGCCCTGCTAACAGCCAAACTCCGCTGTTTGGAGGGGCTAACGGCATACCACCAGGGGCAGAGGGGTAATTTCGCCTCCTTAGCCTATGGGCAAGTGGACTACGAGAAGGCTACTCGCGAGATCTCCCGCGAGTCTCCTCGCGAGTATGGCTCGTGAAACCCCTCTTAGGAGAGCGCTCTGCGAAGGCCCCGCTCGCACCCCTTCTGGCGACATCCACCGTGGTCGGGTCTCGCATGCCTTCCTGCGAGCCCCCTTGGCCCTGTGAAAATCTGCTGAACTGGATGGAAAATTGAGTTCGTCGAGCTGAGAAGCCATTTCGTCGAACTGAACATCTTGTTACTTATACGTCGAACACAGAGCTGAGTTCGTCGATCTCAAACTAGAGTTCGTCGAACTGAAGACAAAATCTATAGAGCTGGCTGGAGGACTAAAATTATCGAGCTGAAAAGCAAGTTCGTCGAACCGAAGCGTGATGTTCGTCGAACGTAGAACGGATTTCGTCGAACGCAGATTGAAGTTCGTCGAACACAGAAACTTGGAAAGAATCAGGCTTGCCCAGAAAACCACTATAAACGGACCGCGAGGATCTGGCTCGCCCACCTTCCTATGAGCGGCCCGCGAGAACCCAGCCCGCCCGCTTTCTCGCGAGCGGTCGGCGAGTGCCCGGCTCACCTGCCTTCCTACGAGCGACCTTTGAGACTCTGGCTCGCCTTCCTTGTTACTTCTTTCGCCTGTTGACTTCTCAATCTATGCCCATCTCCTGGCGAATATCGGGGTTGTACAATGATCTTCATTAAGGGCTCTATGGACTACTCTGAATTCAGTCACGGTAGTGTGTACGTCCTCCCTTATTATATTTCCTTTTGTATAAATGAATTATCCACCCTCTCTTAAACATGGGATGGTGTGAGTCTTTTGTCCCTTCCAGCAAACATTTTCAAAAAGAGTAAAGAAAGTAGGTGAAATCGATCTCCATGACAGGTTGGGAAACATGCTTTTGACG
Source organism: Dactylorhiza incarnata (assembly GCA_033032865.1). Lineage (NCBI taxonomy): Eukaryota > Viridiplantae > Streptophyta > Magnoliopsida > Asparagales > Orchidaceae > Dactylorhiza > Dactylorhiza incarnata. The sequence goes on from JAWHQI010000261.1 coordinate 1,413,804, forward strand.
TGACTCTCATAAAACCCAGAATGGATGATGGGACAGTGCATCGAGTTTGAGTTCTCCTAAGACCAAGCCTCTACACTGACGGTCAAGATCAGCTCCCCCCTTACACGTTGGCCGAAGTTACGCCCCCACCCCGATTGCACTTGTCATCCGACTGGAGAGATTATCAGGAAAAAGTCTGGACGCCGACCTCCCAACTCGACGAAGAGATGATCGATTTAATTGAATGAGGGGGCCTTGATTAAAATCGTCGTGTACCCTCAAAGAGCTAAAAGCCCGCAGCAAGGCATAATGTTTCTGTTTTTTCGTCCAATCATATAAGTTGGTACGATTAACCCCCTCTGATTGTTGAGTAGCAGGAGGAAGATACTCGTCGGCATCCAGCATCCGAGTAGGATGGAGGCCTTGGGATGGTGTGTCCCATTGGACCTCCCAGACTGTCATTCCCTACTCATCGATCTTCTCAACATTCAGCATCCGAGTAGGATGGAGGCCTCAGGATGGTGCGTCCCCTAGGACCTCTCCGACTGTCATTCCCTACTCGTCGATCTTCTAGTCAGCATTCAGCATCCGAGTAGGATGGAGGCCTCGGGATGGTGTGTCCACTTGAACCTCCCCGACTATCATTCCCTACTCATCGATCTTATCAACATCCGACAGTAAACTAAGATGGAGGCTTAGGGATTGTGTGTCGCCTTGGACCTCCCCGACTGTCATTCCCTACTCATCAGTATCTAGCATCCTAGTAGAATGGAGGCCTTGGGATTGTGTGTCCCCTTGGACCCCCCGACTGTCATTCCTTATTTCCCCTTTTTATTATCATTCTGATTATGAACTCTAAAGGTATTCTCATTAGGTGAAGCAGAAGCCTCGAGAGTGTGAGTCCGTCGGGACCCCCCTAGTGTAATTTCTCCCCTTCGGGTTTTTCCACCTCCAGTTGATCTCGGCTCCTGCTAGGTGTAGACTTCTTCTCCACCTCCAGTTGAGCTCGATCGTTCTAGGTGTTGACTATTCTCCACCTCTAGTTGAGCTTGACTCCTGCTGGGTGCCGACTTCTTCTCCACCTCCAGTTGAGCTCGCTCCTGCTAGGTGACGACTTATTCTCCACCTCTAGTTGAGCTCAGCTCCTGCTAGGTGTCGACTTCTTCTCCACCTCCATTTGAGCTCAGCTCCTGCTAAGTGTCGACTCCTCTCCACCTCTAGTTAAGCTTCACTCCTGCTAGGTGTCGACTCTTCTCCACCTCCAGTTGAGCTCAGCTCCTGCTAGGTGTCGACTTCTTGTCCACCTACAGTTGAGCTCGCTCCTACTAGGTGTCGATTTCTTCTCCACCTCCAGTTGAGCTCGCTCTTGCTAGGTGTCGACAATTCTCCACCTCCAGTTGAGCTCGGCTCCTGCTGAGTGTCGACTTCTTCTCTACCTCCAGTTGAGCTCGCTCCTGCTAGGTGTCAAATTATTCTCCACCTCCAGTTGAGCTCATCTCCTGCTAGGTGTCGACTTCCTCTCCACCTCCAGTTGAGCTTTGCTCCTTCTACGTGTCGACTCTTCTCCACCTCCAGATGAGCTCGGCTCCTGCTAGGTGTCAACTTCTTCTCCACCTCCAGTTGAGCTCGCTCCTGGTAGGTGTCGACTATTCTCCACCTCCAGTTGAGCTTGTCTCCTGCTGGGTGTCGACTTCTTCTCCACCTCCAGTTGAACTCGCTCTTACTAAGTATCGACTATTCTCCACCTCTAGTTGAGTTCGGCTCCAGCTGGGTGTCGATGTCTTCTCTACCTCCAGTTGAGCTCGGCTCCTGCTAGATGTCGACTTATTCTCCACCTCTAGTTGAGCTCAGCTCCTGCTGGGTGTCGACTATTCTCCACCTCCAATTGAGCTCAGCTCCTGCTGGGTGTCGACTTCTTCTCTACCTCCAGTTGAGCTCGGCTCCTGCTAGGCGTCGACTTCTTCTCCACCTCCAGTTGAGCTTCGCTCCTGCTAGGTGTCGACTTCCTCTCCACCTCCAGTTGAGCTCGGCTCCTGCTAGGTGTCGATTTATTCTCCACCTCCAGTTGAGCTCGGCTCCTGCTATGTGTCGACTTCTTCTCCACCTATAGTTGATCTCGACTCCTGCTAGGTGTCGACTCCTCTCCACCTCCAGTTGAGCTTCGATCCTGTTAGGTGTCGACTCTTCTCTACCTCCAGTTGAGCTCGGCTCCTGCTAGGTGTTGACTCCTCTCCAGCTCCAGTTGAGCTCATCTCCTAGAAGGTCCTCGCTCAGCACACCCTCTCGTTCACATCTCTCCAAACTATGGGTTCAACATTGTTTTTTCGAGCTCATATCGAACTCGAAAAAAGAGGGGATTGTGTATCACCCGTAATTCGTCGAGATCAGAAATGCCTAAGGAGATGGCTATTCGTAGGCCTCGCTAGTAGAGTTCTGAACATCTTCAAGGAGGTGAGCATGGGTGAGCATGGGCGAGTACCCATTGCAAATCGTGAATATGGTCAGGTAACTATCCCCCCCCCCCCCCGAATTTGTTTATAAATAGACCCCCAAGGGTACCAGGAATGACACTTTTTGGAAGAGGTCGACCCCGCCCGCCCCCCCCCCCCCCCCCCCAAGTGAGATATTCGCCTAGTCTGTGCCTTCCTCGTACCTATCACATCCTTTGGTTTTGGAGGGGAAGCTCTTCTAGACTTCCGGGTATGTGGCAGGACCTCCCTACTGAAGCGTCTGGGGTGTGCTTGTAGACATATCTCTCTTTCCCGTTCTAGCCATTAGAGTTATGGCGTTCGATCACGGGATTAGTAACCTTCGGCTACACTTAGGTCCGAACATTTGGAGTCGGGATTTTCCTAGCTTCAACAGGAGCAAACCATACGAGAGGAAACCCCCGAGTTTTTTTTTCGGATAAATTAAGTTTTCATGGTTGTCTTTACTTGTAAATTTTGGGATGAAATTTATTTAAGGAGGGGAGAATTTTTGTAAACCCCCCCCCCCCCCCCCCAAACTGAACCCAGTTCAGGGAGAGGGGGTCTTACTGCCCAAGGAGGCCACCTAGCATTTCCCGGGTGGCAACGACCCACCCTCTCAAGCACTGAGTGGTCGCCTTGTTAGGCACAAGAATTATTACATCACATTAGAGTCACATAGCGGAAGCAGAATTAAGGGAAATAAACATGGCTGCAGCTATATATTATTAGAAAGCAGGACCGGCCTCCAACCGAAGGCGCACTCCCGGTCGGCCCACAAACCAGGGTTGCAGCCCATCGCTCCAACCCCTCTCCGCACCCGATCGCATCGTGCGATCCTCCCGGCATGCGGCGGGTTGTGGAGGCCAGGGATCGAGCCCTCAACCTCCTTTCATAAGAGGGTCCTAAGAACACCTCTCACACCCAACTGCGCTGCAGCACAGTTGGGTATAGGAGGTGTTCTTAGGACCCTCTTATGAAAGGAGGTCGAGGGCTCGATCCCTGGCCTCAACACCCCGCCACATGCCGGGAGGATCGCACGATGTGATCAGGTGCGGAGATGGGTTGGGACGGTGGGCTGCACGCCCTGGTTGATGGGCCGGCCGGGAGTTCGCCTTCGGGTGGAGGCCGGTCCTGTCTTCTAACAAAAACTGGTTTTTGTTAGAAAGCGAGACCGGCCTCCACCCGAAGGCGCTATCCCGGCCGGCCCAACAAACCAGGGCACGCAGCCCACCGCTCCAACCCATCTCCTCACCCGATCGCATCGTGCGATCCTCCCGGCATGCGGCGGGTTGTTGAGGCCAGGGATCGAGCCCTCGACCTCCTTTCATAAGAGGGTCCTAAGAACACCTCCTATACCTAACTGTGCTGCAGCACAGTTGGGTATAGGAGGTGTTCTTAGGACCCTCTTATGAAAGGAGGTCGAGGGCTCGATCCCTGACCTCAACACCCCGCCGCATGCCGGGAGGATCGCACGATGCAATCGGGTGCGGAGATGGGTTGGAGCGGTGGGCTGCATGCCCTGGTTTGTGGGCCGGCCGGGATAGCGCCTTCGGGTGGAGGCCGGTCTCGCTTTCTAACAAAAACCGGTTTTTGTTAGAAAACGAGACCGGACTCCTAAGAACACCTCTCATACCCAACTGTGCTGCAGCACAGATGGGTATAGGAGGTGTTCTTAGGACCCTCTTATGAAAGGAGGTCGAGGGGACGATCCCTGGCCTCAACACCCCGCCGCATGTCGGGAGGATCGCACGATGCGATCGGGTGTGGAGATGGGTTGGAGCGGTGGGCTGCATGCCCTGGTTTGTGGGCCGGCCGGGATAGCGCCTTCGGGTGGAGGCCGGTCTCGCTTTCTAACAAACCAACCCATCTCCTAGAAGACAGGACCGGCCTCCACCCGAAGGCAAACTCCCGGCCGGCCCATCAACCAGGGCGTGCAGCCCACCGTCCCAACCCATCTCCGCACCCGATCACATCGTGCGATCCTCCCGGCATGCGGCGGGGTGTTGAGGCTAAGGATCGAGCCCTCGACCTCCTTTCATAAGAGGGTCCTAAGAACACCTCCTATACCCAACTGTGCTGCAGCGCAGATCACATCGTGCGATCGGGTGCGGAGAGGGGTTGGAGCGGTGGGCTGCAGCTAGGGTTTGTGGGCCGGTCGGGAGTGGGCCTTCGGGTGGAGGCCGGTCCTGCTTTCTAATAAAAAATGGTTTTTGTTAGAAGACAGGACCGGCCTCCACCCGAAGGCGAACTCCCGGCCGACCCATCAACCAGGGCGTGCAGCCCACCGTCCCAACCCATCTCCGCACCCGATCACATCGTGCGATCCTCCCAGCATGCGGCAGGGTGTTGAGGCCAGGGATCGAGCCCTCGACCTCCTTTCATAAGAGGGTCCTAAGAACACCTCCTATACCCATCTGCACTGCGGCACAGTTGGGTATGAGAGGTGTTCTTAGGACCCTCTTATGAAAGGAGGTCGAGGGCTCGATACCTGGCCTCAACAACTCGCCACATGCCGGGAGGATCGCACGATGCGATCGAGTTTGGAGAGGGGATGGAGCGGTGGGCTGCAACCCTGGTTTGTGGGCCAGTCGGGAGTGCGCCTTCGGGTGGAGGCCGGTCCTGCTTTCTAATAAAAACCGGTTTTTGTTAGAAAGCGAGACCGGCCTCCACCGGAAGGCGCTATTCCGGCCGGCCCAACAAACCAGGGCATGCAGCCCACCGCTCCAACCCATCTCCGCACACGATCGCATCGTGCGATCCTCCCGGCATGCGGCGGGGTGTTGAGGCCAGGGATCGAGCCCTCGACCTCCTTTCATAAGAGGGTCCTAAGAACACCTCCTATACCCATCTGTGCTGCAGCGCAGTTGGGTATAGGAGGTGTTTTTAGGACCCTTGTTAGAAAGCAAGACCGGCCTCCACCCGAAAGCGCTATCCCGGCCGGCCCACAAACCAGGGCATGCAGCCCACCGCTCCAACCCATCTCAGCACCCGATCCCATCGTGCAATCCTCCAGGCATGCGGCGGGGTGTTGAGGCCAGGGATCAAGCCTTCGACCTCCTTTCATAAGAGGGTCCTAAGAACACCTCCTATACCCATCTGTGCTGCAGTGCAGTTGGGTATATGAGGTGTTCCTAGGACCCTCTTATGAAAGGAGGTCGAGGGCTCGATCCCTGACCTCAACACCCCGCCGCATTCCGGGAGGATCGCACGATGCGATCAGGTGCAGAGATGGGTTGGAGCGGTGGGCTGCATGCCCTGGTTTGTTGGGCCGGTCGGGATAGCGCCTTCGGGTGGAGGCCGGTCTCGCTTTCTAACATATATATCTAAGCAAAAGGTCGTAGCCTACTGTTTACATAATGGCCTCGTGGGTTACAAATACTACTACAACAAAACACTCCTTATTTAGCCCTATACTCTAGGACTCACATCACAGAAGACTGGGGGCAAGGCTGGAGTATCCAATCGGGCAATCTCAAGGGCCGGTAAGTCATCCAGCGGGGCGGGAGCTTCGCTGTTCCATCTCCTGTGAAAGGTTAGCAGCAGGTGTATATATATATAACGTACTTCAAGCAATATTATCAGTTATATAAATGAAGGGAGTGCGCAGCTTATATTATCGTTAGTAATCTATTTTGCACACACACACAACAGGTGTTCAAACCTGTACACCAAACCCAGTGTCGACACAGTTTGGACCGCTTTTCTTCCAACAGGGCGTCGGTGACAGTGACCAGTCCTGCCACTTCTGAGCGTAGTCGTACCGTATCACCCAGGCCCTGCCTTACAACTTGGTGTACTACTTGGATGTGAGCGACATCTGGCAATTTTGAGATTTTGGCCGACCAGTGGAGGCAAATCAGCGAGTTTGAAGTGGTGATAACCCGCGGTGCACACCTCCCTGTCGCCATGAGTCGTCAACCCTCCCGCACTGGTATGAACGGTCTACGGCCGTGACCGACCCGCCACTTTTATCGCAAGTAGTTCACAAATAATTTAAAGAAAGGAACAACTACTTTAGGTCCGTCGCGGCTTTCTTGACTCAACCGGTTACCCAACATTGGCCGGGAGACGTAACGTACGTGGGGGCACATTATTTGGGGCTAACCCTGGAGGAAATACTCAACTCGCGGTTATCCCAAACTAAGGCCTCACCAGCAGGGAAAACCATCTTCTAGAGCCAAAACCTGGGTTAGCACCGCGGGCATAAGTATGACAATTATGCTGCAAAATACACTGCGGTACTGAGTAATTAAATATCTTACATAAAGGAAGGCCGAAAGCAAGGGGCCGAAATAACTGGACCAGTGCGAATCTGGAGTATTGAAAGAATCGACAGAAAGCAGTAAATACAGGACCAGTACGAGACTGGAGTATTGAAAAGAATGAACCGAAAGCAGTAAATACAGGACCAGTACGAGACTGGTGTATTGAAAAGAATGAACCGAAAGAAGTAAATACAGGACCAGTACGAGACTAGAGTATTGAAAAGAATGAACCGAAAGCAGTAAATACATGAGCTGTACGAGACTGGAGTATTGAAAAGAATAAACAAAAGCCAGTAAATAGGGGACCAGTACGAGGTTGGAGAACATGAATAAATAAATAGGTTAGTAGTCCAATCACTCCGTAATCAGGAGGCTTCTGTTTCATCTCCGTTCTTAGGAGGAAAGTTCTGTTCTTCCTCCGTTCATAGGAGTCTCTTCTCCGTTCATAGGAGTCTCTTCTCCGTTCATAGGAGTCTCTTTTTCCGTTCTGCTTACCTTAGTTACAGTTCGGGGTTATCTTAAATGCAGTTCACATTCCATAAGACTTCTTATTATTGTGTGCTTTGAGTTCACAACTTTATTTATCGAGTCGCTAATGATTCGTAATATCATCTCCCGTTCGTGACCTGATCGTGTGTTTCGATGCCTTCACTTCAATCATTTTCTCGAGCCAGTTGGTGAGCCTATTATTTATCTTTAAGTGACTCACATAATATTTGAATATATTCAAAATAACATATCAAGGACCCACCAAATTTTCCCGAATATTTCAATGCATTTTAGGGTTTTATTTTGCTCGAAGAAATCTTATTTAGGCTCATAAAATTATCAAAAGAGTTGATGAAAAACCGAAACTTTGATGACATCTGTAAAATGGCCTAAATTTGAGCCTATAATTTTCCAAAGTTATTTGGGCATTTAATTCCTTCAATTAAATATTGTAAGGGCCATTAAAAATAGCAAACTATTTACAAAAATTCCCAAAAAATTACTGAGGGTAGCCCTCTTGATAAGGCACATTTTTCATGTTCAAAGGTTTTGCCCTAGGAGCCTAGTTTTGTCTCAGAAAAATCAAGAAGGTTATAGGAGGGTGGCGTGCGTATAGAGGAATCCAGAAAGAGGGGATGAGGCCGGACAGTGCGCTTTCCTTCGGCCCCCACAGCGGATCCGCAGCAAATCCGCTGGGGGGGCGCACAGTTTCATGCAGGGGCGGGAATCCATGATTCCTGGGTCGTCCGATCTCATCATGGAGATCGGACGGCGGCCGCTCCTGCCGGCATTAACTACAGCGGCAGCCGCTACCACCGACGGGCAGCGTCTGCCATGCGAAGGGGGCCGACGAACAATCTGGTGGTGGTCCGGAGGCCTGGCGCCGCCGGCCACCATCGGATTTCAACGAGGAGGAGGGGAGGGTGGCGCAGCCTGCATGGGCCATATTGGCCAGTGTCGCGCCACCTCTCCTGCCGGGAGGGCCTCCCACTGCCCCCGGACGGGTTTCCGGGGGTGGGGCTGTCCTCTGGTGGTGGTTCGGCAGTCAGACGCCGCCGGCCGCTACCGACACTTGTCGTGGAGACGGTACTAGAAAATGGGGGGGGGGGGAGGAGGAGGCTTGCGGGTGCCGCCGGAGACGCGTTCTCCGGAGGCCATGATGCCTCCCTTCGTCGGCGCAAAGGTCCCAAGGTGGGGACCTGCTCCCCCAGAGCCACCACCAGCGCTGGGTTGAGGCTCACACATCGCCTAGCCACCACCCGAGCCTAGGCATGACTCGGGTGGTGATGGCGGTGCTCCGACGACGGAGGGGCGGCCGACATGGCTCTGGGATGTAGGAGGGAGGAGGAGGAGGCAGTCCACCTGGTGGGGGGGTGCTCGGGAGGTGCCGGTCCGAGCGACCATGGGGTGGTGGCCACGATGGTGGCCTTGTGAGGGCTCTCCGGCGGGGTAGGGGCTCGGGCAGGGGGAGGAGGTGGCTGGGGGGTGTTCAGAGAGGGGAGGGGTTGGGGCCCCTTTATAGGGAGTGAGGGGGGTCCTCCCTCCCTTTCTCCCGATGTGGGACTAAAGGGAGGGAGGATGGGGGAAGATATTTTCTCCCCCCCCCCCCCCCCTCCCTCCACTACCCTAAGGTGGGATGCAAACTTATGGTGGAGAGGTAAGTGGGAGTGCTCCCCCCTTAGGAAATTTCCAAAAAAAGGGTTTTTTTTGTGGGGTGGGGGGTGGGGGGGTTGACCAAGGTCAACCCTTGGGTTGGTCCCCCACGTGGGTCAGGGCCCAATGGGTCCACTAAGATTTACTGAAGTCGATTTCGCTTTCGTATGCTCCGTATTTCGCACATTATGTTGTGGCGGTCCACAAGACCTAAAACAAGCATATTCTTCGTACGATCTCGGATTGAAGTGCAACGAGTTCCGTTGCGCTTGTATTGGTGATACAAGTCTGACGGAACTGACAAAAGTTAATTTGGAGTACATTCGGCCACTGTACCCCAACGACTTAGTTGTGATGCACAACGATACTCAAAACTGTCGTTTTCTCCAAACGACCTCGGATTGGAACGGAATGAGTTCCATTACACTCGTATTGATTACACGAGTCTAACGGAACTGAAGGAAGTCAATTTGGAGTCTCTTAGCACATTATCCCCTTATCGGGTCACTTTCTACCTTTTGGGGTTACTTTTATTGGGTCCACTAGGGGCTAGTGACCCAATAAAAGTTGGGATGTTACAATCCAATAAAAATAAAGGGATTTTCATCCTCAAAAATTGCTTAAGGTAGGGGGTTTTTGTGACATACCTGGGGGAAGAGTGCCGGGTATTTTTCTCGAACAAGTCTCTTTGGCTCCCATGTAAACTCATCGCGTCCGCAGTTTGACCATAGGATTTTGACCATCGTAATGGTCTTGTTTCGTAGTTCCTTCTTGGAATCCGCTATCTTCACTGGTTCGAGCTGAATGGATCGGTCAGATTGTATCGGTGCTGGTGGTACAGAAAGATATGGATCTGGCTGGCAAAGAACCCGTCTTAATGAGGAGACGTGAAAACGTCGTGAAGATTCCCCAATTCAGCTGACAAAGCTAATTTATACGCAACAGGGCCAATTCTTTCTATGACTTGATACGGGCCCAGGTAGCGAGGATCCAGCTTTTTCTACTTCTTTCTCTGGGATATCCCTTGCATTGGTTTAATCTTTAGGAATACCATATCTCCTACGTTGAATTCTACCGAGCGATGGCGTGTGTCGTAATAGTTTGCTTGACGGCTCTGTGCTTCCAACATTCGATCTCGGATTAACCTTATTGCCATCGTGGTGTCATCTATATAGGTTACACCTAGAGCTTCTGGGTCCTCATCCTGTGCCCAGGATAACTGTGCCCGGCAACGCCTTCCATAGAGAGCCTCGTATGGTGCCATCTTGATACTCGCCTGGAAGCTGTTGTTGTATGAGAATTCTACCAAGGGTAACACTTGTTCCTAAGGTTCGTTGTGTTCCACTATGCATAGTCGGAGGAAATCTTCCATCGTCCGATTTGTCCTTTCCGTTTGTCCGTCTGTTTGAGGATGGAAAGCAGTGCTAAAAGCTAACCTGGTCCCTAGATACGCCTGGACTCTTCTCCACTCCTTCGAAGTAAAGCGCCCGACGCAGTCGGACACAGTCAACTTGGGTACCCCATGGAATCGGACTACTTGCACTATAAAAAGTCAGGCTAAAATGTCGACATCGTCGCCTTGTCGGATCAGGATAAAATGGGCCACTTTTGTGAGGCGATCCACTACGACCCATATAGAGTCATTTCCTGCACGAGACCGGGGCAGACCATGGACAAAATCCATAAAGATATCCTCAAACTTCCATTCTGGTATGGGCAGGGGTTGTAGCAAACCTCCCGGACTACGACATTCTGCCTTGACCATTTGACAGGTCTGGTAGTGCGCCACATAATCGGTGATGTCCCTTTTCATACCTGGCCAGTACATCGTCCTTCGTAAATCCGTATACATTTTCACCACTCATGGGTGTATAAAGTACCTCGATTGGTGTGCTTTACGAAGTATCTCATCTCGGATCCCTTCTGCGGAGGGGATGAATATACGGTGTTTGTACTACAGAATGCCGTCATATAAATTATAATCTTCTTGAGCGTCGTGCTGCAGGGTCTGGATGATTGGAGCTGCTTCTAGATCGACCTTTTGTGCTTCTCGTATCCTGTCTATAATATCACATTGTATCTCCATCCAATATAGCTGGTCTTGGTAGTCCATAGGGTTTCTACGGGTGATAAGGGTGATGTCTAAGTCCGCCAAGGACTTGATTAACTCTTCTGGTATTAGTTCTAGCCAACTTCCGGTCATAGAGGGTTGTCGACTCAAGGCATCCGCAACTTTGTTGACTTTGCCAGGATGGTATTGGAGGGCGAAGTTGTAATCGCACAGGAATTCTAACCATCGGCGTTGTCGAAGATTCAACTCCTTCTGGGTGAAAATGTACTTGAGGCTCTTGTGGTCAAAGAAGATCTCGCATCTTATCTCGTATAAATAATGTATCCAGACCTTTAATGCGAACACCACCACACCTAACTCCAGGTCGTGGGTTGCGTAGTTCAGCTCGTGAGGCTTTAACTGTCATGACGCGTAGGCGACCACTCTGCCATACTACATTAGTACAGCTCCTAACCCCTTTAGTGATGCATCAGTGTAGATTTGGAAGCCCACAGTGCCTGAGGTGAGTGTCAGAATTGGGGCAGATGTCAGGCGGTTCTTTAGTTCCACGAACACTGCTTCACATTTAGGTGTCCATTGGAACACTATATCCTTTTTGGTGAGGGTTGTGAGGCGTAAGGTGATCTTGGAAAAACCTTCCACGAACCTGATGTAGTAGCTGGCAAGACCAAAGAAGCTTCTGATATCTGCTGCTGACTTAAGTGGTGGCCAGTTTCATACTGCTTGTACTTTTTCTTGGTCTACTGCTACACCATTCTTGTTGATCGTGTGCCCAAGGAACCCGACTTCCTCCATCCAAAACTCGCACTTGCTGAATTTTGCGAAGAGTGAGTGTTCCGGTAATTTGAGTAGTACCATTTGGAAATGCCTAGAATGATCGGTCTTGCTCTTCAAGTAGATGAGTATATCGTCTATGAAGACGATCACAAAGTGGTCCAAGAAGGGTTCAAACACCTTATTCATTAGAGCCATGAAGGCGGACGAGGTGTTGGTCAGTCCAAACGACATTACCATAAACTCGTAGAGCCCATAGCGGGAGCTGAAGGCTGTTTTGGGGATGTCCTCTTCTCGTACTCGAAGCTGGTAATAACCAGGCCCCAAATCCATTTTGGAGAAAACGGATGCGCCTTGCAGTTGGTCGAATAACTCGTCTATCCGGGGTAGTGGATAGGTATTTCAGATGGTAAGTTTATTTAGTTCCATGTAGTCGATGCACAAACGCAATGATCCGTCCTTCTTCTTCACGAACAATGCAGGGGCTCCCCAGGGTGAGGTACTCGGACGAACGAAACCTCCATCAATTAGCTCATGTAGTTGGAATTTAAGCTCGGCTAGTTCCTTTGGGGCCATCCGGTAGGGTGCTCGGGACACCGGTCGAGCTCCGTATGCAAGTTCAATCTGGAAGTCCACTTCTCGCTGCGGGGGCAACCCGGGAAGGGATTCAGGAAAGTCGTCTGGAAAGTCCCAGATTATGGGCACCTTGGTGAGTACTTGCATTTTGTCTTCCATTTCGAAGTAGATCAAGTACATTTCGTCCTTTCGGCGGACCGATTTGACTGTTTGTGTAGATGATAGAATGATGTGGGTAACAGATGGTATACCTGCTAGAGTGATTGATTGCCCATTTGGGTCCTGGAGGTTGATTTCTCGGGTTGAGCAATTGATTTGGGCATTGTGCTCGGCCAACCTGTCCATTCCTAGGATGATGTCGAACTCGATTATTGCTAGAATAATTGCGAAGATTTCGAACTCCATGTCTCTCAGAACTGCCTGGAATGAACACTTTTCTGTGGATATCATGTCTGACCCGTCCGAGAGTCGTATTCGTATTGACATTCCAGAGGAACGAATGATGTTTTCTTTGTTTGCGATGAAATCCCAGGAGACGAAGGAATGGGTGGCACCGGTATCGAATAATATTTTAGCAGGGTGTCCTTCTACCAAAAGTAAACCTGGTAACATATATAGATGTACATGATTTTTATGGGTATACAGATGAAGTACTATCAAAATAAAAGCTACATCATATGTTACCTACCAAATCACCTCATCCACATATATCATCACTAATGAAAGTATATACCTATAAATACATCTGGAGCAGGTCCGTGCTGAAGGTCCAATGCGTACACTTCAAGTGGTGCTACCCTGCCCTATCTAGCCCGGTCCCTCCTGCCTGCAGGTCATCCCTTGCGACCTCCTCGTCCTCGCCCTCTCTCTGCTTCTACCTGCACTGCTCCTAGGCCTGGCCTACCTATAGCCTGAGGGCAAAAAGCTCTAATGTGCCTAGGCTGCTGGCAAAGGAAGCAGTTCCCTGCAAAGGGAACATCTTGTCGGGCAGCTGGTGTGGGCTGGGGTGTTAGAGCTGGTCGGGGCGCTGGGGCTGGAGGTGTCTGTCGAGGCTGAGGTGCTTGCCTGTAGGGCTGGTGGCGGTGTCACTGCCTCCTATCTCAGTCCTGCCTTCGAGGGGTCGGTCCTCTCTCTCGGCCCTGAGTCTAGGGAACCTCCACATGTCCCCTTCATTGTTGGGCCACCATCTGTTGATCCATCTCTAGTGTTGCGGCGTGTGTGGAGATTGTGTGGAAAGTAGACTGTGAAATCATTATCAAGGCCTATCGAAGGTCATCACGCAATCCTGGGTAGAACCCAGCAGCTTTGTCTCTATCTGTACTGGCCAGAGTCCCCGCAAAATGGGCTAAGTGAATGAACTCACGCTGGTATTCCGGCATAGTCCTATCTCCCTGACGGATGTGCAGGAACCGCTCCTGGAGTGCAACTTGGTCGGCATCGGAGATGAAGTGCTCCAGAAAGGCCTCGGAGAACTCTCCCTAGAGAATCGTGCTAAGTGGCCGCCCTCTAAACGTGGAGCGGATGGCTGCCCTCCACCAGTCTCGGGCATAGCCCTCCAGTAATGTCACCACTAAGGATACTGCAACAACGGCGGGGCACATCATACCGACTAGTAGCTCCTCGGCTCTCTCTACCCACTCCTCCGCCTGCATGGCGGATTCGGTGCCTCGGAAGATAGGGGGCCTTAGCCCCCGAAAGGTCGTCAGAAGGTCTGTGGGCATGGTAAGCTGCTGGGGGGTCATAGGATGCTCATCTGAAAGGTGGCCAGCAGCGCTGTCAGTGTCCGTCCCAGGTCGGTCTCAGTAAAAGGGACTGCAGCTGGAGCGGCCGGGGCAAGTGGTGGTTATTGAAATTGTTGAAGTGGAAGTTAGAGGGTTTTTGGACCTGGGCGGTCTGGGAGGAGGTCGGGCGGTCTGGCGTGACCGCAGGGCCTGGCGGTCTGCCTCTGCGGTCTGTCTTGCCTAAGCCTAACTGCGGTCTCCTAGCTTGATCGCTGGTATGGGTCCAAGTCGGCTGAAGGTGAAGGCCGTGCAGTCTGTCTGTGACCGCGTGGCGGGTTGATCGTCTTCAGGTATGCTCGGTCTGTGCGTGACCGCATGGCGAGCTGTCTTCTTCAAGGCTGTGGCGGTCTGGTGTGACTGCCCAGTTTGATCCAGGTTCTCCAGAATGCGGTCTAGTGACTGACCGGGCTTTCTGGTGGTATTTGCGGACTAAGGGACTTAGTCGCGCGGTCGCAGTTCGCGGTCTCAGGAGGAGACTGGTATTCGAGCTGAACGCTGTTCGCGGTCTCAGGAGGAGACCGGCATGCGGACAGGAGTTCGCGGTCTCTGGCGAACACAGGTGGTGAGCAGCTTCGTGGCGGCCTGGCGTTCTCCTTGTGGAGTCGCGATCTCACTATGAGAGTGGCGGTCTCTCATGGTTTGGTTGAATCTGGCGAGCTCACCTAAAATGAAGCAGGAGTTCTGTTGTTGAACGCGCGGTGTGACTGGAAAGGTTGCGCGGTCTGGAAGGTGGTGATCCTATCTCATAGGGTGGTGACTGGATCAGGTCTCACGCCTATAAATAGGACCCATCGGCAGCAATAATTATGACACACTAAGTGTAAGCTGAGTTCTCTTCCTTCCTGTGGTCTCTATTTGTCTGACCGGGCGGTCGAACTCTTATTGTGCAGCTTCTGCGGATAGTGCGGGCAGCAGCGATCACCTCTTCCTCTGAAAGTGTTCGGGCGGTCTGCGGCTTGGAGTTGTGTTGCTGGAGTTCGGGAGAATCAGGAGTTCGGAAGGAGAGGTGCGATCTGATCAGCGGTCTGGTGTTGTTCTGAGATCGGCAGCGGGTAGCGGTCTGGCAGGTTGCTGAGATCGTAGGGAGACCGCGCGGTCTCAAGTTATCTTCAATTTGTAATTTTGCCTTTGATGTTTGTGCTGGCGAAATCATGTCTCGCCAAGCATGCCTTGCCTTTGTAATTTGAAGTTGCTATCAATAAAGATCACTTGTTGCCTCAAGTTGTTTCTGGTGTTTTTTTGGCTTGGATCTCTAAGTTGCTTAATAGATTCCTGCTTGCTCTACCAATATTCGGAAATTTTACAGTGGTGTGGTAGGATGGTGGAGCGGCCGGGGCTTGTGATGGAGTGGTAGGATGGTACTGATCCCTAGAGGAAGACCTTCCGTTACTGGACTCCTGTATCTGGAGAAGTAAAAGATGAACATCAGTACTTGCAAAAGTAGGGGACTTTTGCAAAAACTGACTGAAACAGAAGCGGAATGTGTGTGGGTGTACTACTGTGCAGTCTAGGATCCTTAAACTTTAAACCTATGGGTCCACTAGGCTTCCGTTGCATGGTTCGTCCCGAACCAAGAAATGGAACCTGGGAAGGGAGGATCGGAAGACTGCCCCATGTGGTCGGACCGTGGTAGCTCAGGGAGAGGGTGTCTTACTGCCCAAGGAGGTCACCTGGCGCTTCTTGGGTGGCAACGACCCACCCTCTCAAGGACTGAGCGGTCGCCTTGTCAGGCACAAGAATCATTACATCACATCAGAGTCACATAGCGAAGCAGAATTAAGGGAAATAAATAAGGCTGCAGCTATATATATCTAAGCAAAAGGTTGTAGCCTACTATTTACATAATGGCCTCGTGGGCTACAAATACAACTACAACAAAACACTCCTTATTTATCCCTATACTCTAGGACTCACGTCACGGAAGACTGGGGGCGAGGCTGGAGTATCCGATCGGGCAATCTCGAGGGCCGGTAAGTCATCCAGCGGGGCGGGGGCTTCGCGCTGTTCCATCTCCTGTGAATGGTTATAAGAATAACTGTTAGTCATAGAGCTAAGTGGAAAACACAACTCCTCCCCGGATCCGTATCCTGGGGACGAGCTTAAGCACCAAAATTAGATAGCCGAAGCAAGAAAGGTTAGCAACAGGTGTGTATATATATATAACAGCCTTCATGCAATATTATCAGTTATATATAAGAAGGGAGTGCGCAGCTTATATTATCATTAGTAATCTATCTTGCACACACACACAATAGGTGTCAAACCTGTACACCAAACCTTGCGTCGACACAGTTTGGACCATTTTTCTTCCAGCAGGGTGGAAAACCCCGCGGGCCTCACCGATATGGCCGTCGGTGACAGTGGCCAGTCCTGCCACTTCTGAGCATAGTCGTACCGTATCACCCAGGCCCTCTCATACAACTTGGTGTACTACTTGGATGTGAGCGACATCCGGCGATTCCGAGATTTAGGCCGACCAGTGGAGGCAAATCAGCGGGTTCAAAGTGGTGATAACCCGCGGTGCACATCTCCCTATCTCCATGAGTCGTCAACCCTCCCACACTAGTACGAATGGTCTGCGGGCGTGACCGACCCGCCACTTTTATAGCAAGCAGTTCACAAACAATTTAAAGAAAGGAACAACTACTTTAGGTCCGTCGTGGCTTTCTTGACTCGACCGGTTACCCAACTTTGGTCGGGAGACGCAACAGACATGAGGGCATATTATTTGGGGCTAACCCTGGAGGAGATACTCAACTCGCGGTTATCCCCAGCTAAGGCCTCACCAGCAGGGAAAACCATCTGCTAGAGCCAAAACCTTGGTTAGCACCGCAAGCATAAGTGTTGGGAAAATGATTTCTCTTAACCCCTGAAAATGAGTTGAATATGAATTCCAAGAAAGAAAAATCAAGGTTAAGTAAATAAGCGTCGAATAGTATTCGACGCAACGTCGAAATAAAGTCGACGTTTCTATCAGAATGAGTCGAAGTAGCTCCAAGCAGAATTCGACGTATCCTATGTCGATGTAGCTCTGAGTTCTAGTCGACGTATCTTGATAAGTCGACGCACTCTAGTCGACGCACCTTCCTTATTCTCCTCACGACGTTCTGCCGGGACGAATTCGACGCCTACGTCGAATAGTAATCGACGCACGTCGATTTCTATGATTAATTCAAAAATCGCCAAATCTCTTTCCTTCTTTTATAGATCTGATTTATATGGAATCAAATTATTCTTTATAGCCGTTCTGAATTATTATTTTCCTCTAATGAATTCTTGGCTAATTTGATTAAATCCATTATGGACACTATTTGAAATCAGAATGAATACTTTCCTTGTATGGATATAATTGTTATGGAAATTTCTCCTTCTTTCTAATACTCTGTCTGCTAATTGATTACTCTCCTATAGTGTTATTTTAATGAACAGAGCTATAAATAACAAGGTGGTCGGCAGAGAGCAATTATAAGTGATCCACCATTTTACATTTGAAAAAGAGGAAGAGCTCCCAAGCGAAAAGAGAAAATTGAGAAATAGTGCTGCAGCAAAGAACAAGCTTCCTTCTCCTTCTCACTCTGAAGCCATACTGCTGCAAACTCTGATAGCTCTCACAAAAGAGAGAAAAGGGCTACAATCTCCTTCTCACTATAGAAGAGATATTTCATTCACTACTTCTTGTGCTTCAAATCTTCTTGCTAGGAAGAAGATTCCTTCTTGTCTTTATATTATCTCTTTTTCCTCTTTACCTTTATTTTCACATATTGTAAAAGAGTTTTTAGAATCTCTCTTCAAAAAATTCAGTTGTACTGGTTCTAAGAGTCTCTTTTTCAAAAGACTCAGTTGGTTCTAAGAGTCTCCTTGTCAAAAGACTCGGGGTGGTTCTAAGAGTCTCCTTATCAAAAGACTCAGTACAAGATAGTGAATTTCCTACCAAGGGGGTAGAAGAGTGGACTACCCAAAGTTTGGGGAACCACTATATTTCTTTGTGTTGTGCTGTGATTTCTTTTCTTGCATTTATTTTCTTTACTTGTTTAATTCTTGTTGGTGTGTGGGAAGCCTTAATCTGTGATCACCACATATAAATATATATAATTGCACAAAATATTTTAAATCTCTATTCACCCCCCCCCCCCCCCCCCCTCTAGAGAATTCTAGTGAGGTTAACTGTGCACTTTCAATTGGTATCAGAGGGAGGTTGATCTAAAAAGGTTAACTCCTTGATCAAAAAGATCCTACCTCATATATATATATATATATATATATATATATATATATCTGAAAAATATTAATTTTCACATGGCACAAATCAAAGATTATGCTTCCACCAGACCACCAATTTGCAACCTTGAAAAGTTTGCACTTTGGAAAACAAGAATTAGAATTTATTTAAACTCAATTGGTGATGAATTGTTTAATATTATCTTGACAGGTCCCCCAAGCCATTCAGAAAGGACTCAAGTGGAAAAGTGACTGAAACACTTGCTCCAAAAGCTGAGTGGACAGAGGAAGAAAAGAAAGCCCAAGGATATGATGCCAAGGCTATGAATATCCTAGTCTCAACCCTCTCAGATGAAATCTTCCAAAAGATTGCTGATTGTGAGTCAGCTAAGGAAGTATGGGAAGCTCTCACCAAAATGGTAGAGGGAAGTGCTGATGAGAAAAAGGATAGAAAGGCACTACTCATCTCTCAATAGAAAAACTTTCAGAAGAAAGAAGGTGAAAGTGTTGCTGATATGTATGCCAGATTCAGCCTCATAGTGAATGAGTTGAGAACACTTGAAAAGGACATATCTCTCACTGAGATAAATGACAAACTGCTAACTTGCTTCCCTAGCTCTTGGGATTCAAGAATCTGGCCAATTAGAGACTCCAGAAGTCAAAGAGAAATTTCAACAGATGTCCTGTTGGGCAAATTAAAATCTTATGAACATCTGTTGAAGACAAGAGCTGAGAAAGAAGAGAAAGAAAAGGCTCCTTCACTCTCAAAAGAAAAGGGTATTGCATTGAAGGCTGTTGAAGGTGAACCCTCTACAAGTGATGAGGAGCTGATCAGCCTACTGGCCAGAAGGTTCAAGAAGTGGATCAAAACAGAAGGATCCAGAGGAAGAGACTCAAAAACCAGGTATAGTAAAACACCTACTAAAGAGATTATATGTTACTCTTGCAGGAAACCTGGACATATTGCACCTGAATGTCCTAAGGAGATCAACAAAAAGAAAGATCTGAAAAGAACAGATCTACAGAAGAAAAAGAAGAAAGAGAAAGGTCTCATTGCTCAATCATGGAGTGATTCAGAATCTGAAGAAAGCACCTCATCTGACAATGATCAAGAAAAGGCCAAGCTGGAGGAAACCTGTTTGATGGCCACTGAGAAGCCTAATGATACATCTATGGTAAATATACTTGATGATATAGATTTCTCTTCCACTGATTTCAAAAACAATTTCAAAGAACTCTGTTTAAATCTAATCAAATCTGAAAAAGAAATTAAAGAACTAAGAAATGAATTAAACAATCTCAAACAAGTAAATACACAGTATAATAACTATGAGCTTAGACTAAAGGAATTAGACAAAATCTATACAGAAAATCTAACACTGAAAAATGAGCTAGCAAAGGCAAAGGTCTTCGAAGACTCTCTAAATGGGAGAAGTCAGAAGCTCAAAAACATCTCGAGAAATCTTACTGAAAGACTTAGACAACTAGGAGATAATACTAACTTAGAACCAAAAACTCAATCACCTAGAAAATCTGTTTGGAGACATCCCATTCACTTCACTAGGGAAGGCCATTTGACAAAAGAAAGATCACAGGAAAATCCAGAAACAACCACTGTCTTTAATAAAACTAATCTCATTACATATGAAGGAATCCTAGGAAAATATCCTCAGAAAAGAGTCAAACATGCGTCGAATTCTTATCAACGCACGTCGATTTCTAATCGACGCTTGCACCAAAGTGCGTCGACTCCTACTCGATGCAACCTCTCTCATGCTTCGACTGAAAATAAACGCAGAATGGAGAAAGCGTCGATTTCATATCGACGCAACCATAAACCTACGTCGAATCCATATCGACGCAACCAATCAAACAGAAATTTCTCCTCTTCCAGACAGCTCTCTCAATCCATTTCCTTTTACTATGACCACTATTTCTGTAACATCACCAAAGAAAATTGGTATGATAAACCAATACCTCTAAAGGAGGAAGGATATTCAGAAAAACCTACTTATTCTTTCATTAATTCTTTCACTGATAGGAGGAAGGGACCCCAGCTCAGCAGGGTCCAAACTAATGTGTAAAACTTTATGTGCAGATGTATCACATCTCCAGGCTGGTGTGGTACTTGGACAGTGGATGCTCCATGCACATGACAGGATGCAAAAATTTATTGATCAACTTTGAGGATAGACTTGGACCATCAGTGACCTTTGGAGACTCTAGCTGTGGACAAACCAGGGGCTTTGGAGACTTCAAAGAAGGGAAAGTCACCTTCAAGAATGTGGCAGTAGTTAAAGGACTGAAGCACAATCTGATAAGTATAAGTCAGATATGTGAAAATGGTAAGTATGAGGTAAAATTCACCACACTACTCTGTCATATCATTGATATCAAGACTGGTGCCACAATACTCAATGGAATTAGAAAAGGAAAAGTATATGTAGTGGACTTTAGCTCCTCACCCACATAAGTCTGTTTATTCAACAATATTATTGATAAAAGTGACTTATGGCATAGGATACTAGGTCATCTAAACTACAAAATCATTAGTAAACTAGCAAAGAATAACCTAGTTAGAGGCTTACCAACGGGTATGTACTCTAAGGATTCTCCATGCAGACCTTGCCAACTAGGAAAACAAACCAAATCATCCTTCAAACCAATTGGTAAGGATGACTCTCCCAGGGTCCTTTACTTACTACACATGGATCTCTTTGGTCCCATATCCACTCGGAGCTTATGTGGAAAATCCTATTCCCTAGTCATTGTGGATGACTATTCTAGATTCAGCTGGGTATTCTTTCTAAGGGCTAAGTCTGAAACCCACAAGACTCTCTCAAGATTCATAAAACAAATTCAATCTGAACTCAATAGTCAGGTTTCCATAATCAGAAGTGATCATGGGACTGAATTTGAAAATCAGTTTATAAGTAGTTTCTGTGAAGATATAGGTATCAAACAAAGTTTTTCAGCCCCTAGAACCCCTCAGCAAAATGGAGTTGCTGAAAGAAATAATAGAACTTTAATAGAATCAGGAAGGACCTTACTTGTAGAATCAGGTTTACCAAAAACTTTCTGGGCTGAAGCAGTCAACACTGCCAACTATGTTCTAAATAGAAGCCTAATACACAAAACTAAATCAAAAACTCCATTTGAGCTCCTGAAAGGAAAAAACACCCATAGTTAAATATTTTAAGATCTTTGGATGTGCTTGTTTTATCCTAAATAATGGAAAAGATCATCTTGTCAAGTTTGACAAAAAATCTGATGATGGAATATTTCTGGGATACTCAGTATCTAGTAAAGCCTATAGGTGCTATAACAAGAGAACTCTTAAAATTGAAGAGTCTATGCACATTATATTTGATGAAACTAACATGTTGTTTAAGGGGGAGGGAACTCCCACCAGCTCTTTTCCACAGGAAAGCAGCAGCATAGAAACACAGCTTGAACAACTGGTTCTAGAGAACACAGATAATGGAAAAGAAAACCAGATAGAGGAATCAACTAAGGAATCTGAACAAGAACATGGAGAAGATTCAGAAAAGAGCATTCAAAACCAACTCCCACAAGAGAACATGGTTCAGGACGGCCAGGTGGACAATGATCCTATCACCAATGAGGAAGAAGAACATCTGACAAGTCCAGGCAGGACAAGGGTCAATTTGAAAGATCATCCACAAACTCAAGTAATTGGAGACCCCAATACAGGAGTAAGAACAAGACACTAGGTCTCCAATGGGATGATGCTCCAATGCTTCCTATCACAAGTTGAACCAAAGAAGTTTGAGGAAGCAAATTGTGATCCTCACTGGATTATGGTCATGCTAGAAGAACTAGGCCAATTTGAGAGAAACAAAGTGTGGAACCTAGTTGAAAGACCAAGAAACTACCCTGTGATTGGTACAAAATGGGTATACAGGAACAAACTAGATTCCACTGGAGTAATTGTCAGGAATAAGGCAAGACTTGTAGCACAAGGATATAGACAAGAAGAAGGGATAGACTACAACCAGACCATTGCTCCAGTAGTCAGTCTGGAGGCAATCAGGCTCTTTCTTGCCTATGCAGCCTTCATGAAGATGAAAGTCTACCAAATGGATGTCAAGAGTGCTTTTCTGAATGGTGACCTTCAAGAAGAGGTATATGTGGAGCAACCACCAGGTTTTGTTAATCCCTCTTCTCCTAACTTTGTTTATGGACTTAACAAAGCACTATATGGTCTTAAGCAAGCACCTAGAGCTTGGTATGAAACTCTCTCTAATTTCCTTTTAGAAAATTCCTTTGAAAGAGGAAAAGTAGACAAGACACTCTTTACTAGAACCCATAAAAACCAACTCCCCCTTGTTCAAATATATGTAGATGACATCATCTTTAGCTCAACTCATCCTAAACTGTGTAAAAGATTTGATAATCTAATGCAATCTAAATTTGAAATGAGTAGTATGGGAGAACTCTCATATTTCTTAGGATTACAAGTAAAACAAAGTAGTGAGGGAATCTTCATCTCACAATCCAAATATACTAAAGAGCTAATTAAAAAGTTTGGTATGGAATCAGCATCTACCATGAAAACACCCATGGCAACCAATGCCATTATAGAAAAAGATGATAAAGGAAAATCAATAGATCAAAAGACTTATAGGGCCATCATAGGATCCCTTCTATATCTAACAGCTAGCAGACCTGACATCATGTTTGCCACTTGTATATGTGCTAGATTTCAGGTTGATCCAAAGGAATCCCATCTCACCTCTGTAAAAAGGATTCTTAGATACCTAAAGGGAACCCCTGAACTAGGTCTATGGTACTCAGCAGAAACCAACTTTGAATTAATAGGTTTCTCAGATGCAGATTATGTTGGATGTAGGGTTGATAGAAAAAGCACATCTGGCACTTGGCAATTCCTAGGTGACAGATTGATATCATGGTTTAGTAAGAAACAAACCTCAGTCTCAACCTCATCAGCTGAAGCTGAATACATAGCTGCTGGGAGCTGTTGTTCACAAATCTTGTGGATGCAAAATCAGCTTCTTGACTACAAATTGGAAATACATAACTCTAAGATCTATTGTGATAGCTCTAGTGCTATATCCATAGCATCCAACCCAGTCCTTCACAGTAGGACCAAACATATAGAGATTAGACATCACTTCCTTAGAGACAATGTTGAAAAGGGTAAGATAACCTTAGAATATATTCCCACAGACAATCAAAGAGCAGACATCTTCACAAAATCCTTAGATGAAACTAAGCATAATTATTTCATCAACACCTTAGGAATGCTTGATGGTAGTCTGTAACCACCATTGTTGGGAAATCTAAAAGAAATCAGGAAATCTAAGAAAGTATTTGAAGATGCGTCGAATACATATCGACGCACCCTTGAGAAGAACTCGACGCTGGCGTTGATTTCTTCCCGGCAAAGATACATCGATAACTTATCGACGCACCGTCGAATTGATATCGACGCAGGGCTATGAACACGTCAACAGAACACTAAGTGGACAAATCTCCAACGGAGCGGCGACTTTATATCGACGCATATGTCGACATCAATTCGACGTAACGTCGACATCTGGCTACAATTAGAATCAAATCCTTACTTCCTCTTTTGAAGATTGGATTACCTGATATACCTTGATTTCTGTTTCCTTTCTCGATGTTTCACCTCCTTTAAATAATAACTCTTATTTCATAACATATACTCTCCTAAAACCCGCCAAAACTTCGTATTCTATCTCTCTCTCTCTCTGCAACAATGGCACCAACTCCTAATCAATCGGCCCTCATCAAAACGATGAACGATGCTCTCGAACACCTAGTAAGTGATTTCCAGAATCGCCTGAATCACTTCGCCAACGAATGTGCTGCCATGATCAACACCTGTGCAGCCAAACTGGCAACCCTCTCTTCTTCTCTTCCTGAGCTTAATGATATCATTCAAGAACGGCCTCTGTCGCCAGAAAGGTTTAAATCCTTTATGTAGGATATAAACCAGGGGGAGAGTTGCTCCAGAAACCCCTCTTGTCAGGTTATCTATCTCTCTTAAAAGCTCAGGATTAATTTCATCTTCAACTCTAAATTTTATTATCTCTAAAGTATTACTCCAACTTCTCTTCTTACAATAGGCTCCAATCATCTCCAATCACTCTAACTACACCTTCAATAAAAACTTTGAAGAGACCTCCTCCTACCATACTGAAGGAGAACATGTTGTGGATTCAGCATTCAGAATAGATGCCCCACATACCCAGGGGGAGATTGTTGTGGTAAAGAACACAGAAGTCCAGGGGGAGGAAGAAGCAGCCTACTCTGATGACTGGAAAGGACAAGTGTGGATTGAAGCAATCCCATGTGAGGAAGAAATTCAGCATCACTCTCCTAGCTTCTCTGCCAGTTACATCAAACTGAAGACACCTCTACTTGAGGACATCCCTTCAGAAATTCAGCCCCCTCTTGAACAAATCCCTTCTCCACCTAAAGAGAAAACTCCTTCTCCTCTGCTACCTCTACCTCCACCTCAACCTTCTTCTCTACCTCCACTGCTACCTCTACCTCCTCCAATAGCAAAACTCACTAAACAGATCCTACCTAGGCAAAGTCCAGAAGGACAGATGAAAAGGAAAAGAGAAGTCATTCCCTACTGGCAAAACTTCTCCAAAGAAGAAAGGAAAGAGTATGCAAAAGAAAAGAAGTATAGAAAAGCATGTGAG
Organism: Dactylorhiza incarnata; assembly: GCA_033032865.1. Taxonomy (NCBI): domain Eukaryota; kingdom Viridiplantae; phylum Streptophyta; class Magnoliopsida; order Asparagales; family Orchidaceae; genus Dactylorhiza; species Dactylorhiza incarnata. The sequence goes on from JAWHQI010000261.1 coordinate 1,438,800, forward strand.
GAAATAAAAAGATTTGAAAAGATGTCTATTATCACTCCTAACAGCCCTGTGAAGGAGTACCATGACCCTGACATGGAAAAGAGGCATGAAGAGATAAGAGAAAGAGAACTGTATGATATGAAGCAGCTAGGAAAGAAGTGGAAGATAAAAGGAATGCCTGGATGGAAAAGATCAACAAGGGAATGACTAAGGAACAAATTCTTGTTGAATCTTCTATCAGAATTCCAAAGAAGCTGTTTGATATTGAAGCCTATCAAAAGAAAAACCCTCAGGCAGGGATCATTCTAGAAAAAGGTCAAAAGCACAAGAAGGGTGTAGGGTGTATAGAAGATACCTACATTCCCTATAAGAAGCCTACAGGAACTGCAAAGTTAGATAAATGGCTTGACAAACCCTAGAAAGGGAAAGGAAAGATGACTAAAATTCCTGAGAAACAGGAATCAGAAAAGAAAACAAAGTACAAGCCCAAAGTTGATAGCAAGGGACCACCTGAGTTCAAGCCTACTCAACAGAAAACACAAAACATTACAATTAAGATGATTGATGAAAAGGCAGCAATCATCATCAGCAAATGCTACTCCGTAAATGACACTATCCCTGATGGTGATAAACTCTTGGAGAAACTGCATATAATCATCAGGAATGTCCAAGAACGACCTGATAGAGCCAGGGGCTACATTTTTGATGCTATTGAAAACTTATCTAGTAAACTTTATTCTGCTTTTGTCAACTTCATGTACAGAAAGAAGTTTCTGGTTTAATTCTTGTGAAAGATAAATGCTTGTCATATGCTTTCTTATTCTAATTTCTCTTCTGATTGTTTAATATATTTCTTATCTTTACAAATGTTGTGAAGTGTTAATTATATGCTTTCTCTCCTATAGGATTAAGACAAATAGGGGGAGATTGTTGGGAAAATGATTTCTCTTAACCCTGAAAATGAGTTGAATATGAATTCCAAGAAAGGAAAATCAAGGTTAAGTAAATAAGCGTCGAATAGTATTCGACGCAACGTCGAAATAAAGTCGACGTTTCTATCAACATGAGTCGAAGTTGCTCCAAGCAGAATTCGACGTATCCTATGTCGACGTAGCTGTGACTTCTAGTCGACGTATCTTGATAAGTCGACGCACTCTAGTCGACGCACCTTCCTTATTCTCCTCTCGACGTTCTGCCAGGACGAATTCGACACCTACGTCGAATAGTAATCGACGCACGTCGATTTCTATGATTAATTCAAAAATCGCCAGATCTCTTTCCTTCTTTTATAGATCTGATTTATATGGAATCAAATTATTCTTTATAGTCGTTCTGAATTATTCTTTTCCTCTAATGAATTCTTGGCTAATTTGATTAAATCCATTATGGACACTATTTGAAATCAGAATGAATACTTTCCTTCTATGGATATAATTGTTATGGAAATTTCTCCTTCTTTCTAATACTCTGCCTGCTAATTGATTACTCTCCTATAGTGTTATTTTAATGAACAGAGCTATAAATAACAAGGTGGTCGGCAGAGAGCAATTATAAGTGATCCACCATATTACATTTGTAAAAGAGGAAGAGCTCCCAAGTGAAAAGAGAAAATTGAAAAATAGTGCTGCAGCAAAGAACAAGCTTCCTTCTCCTTCTCACTCTGAAGTCATACTACTGCAAACTCTGATAGCTCTCTCAAAAGAGAGAAAAGGGCTACAATCTCCTTCTCACTATAGAAGAGAGATTTCATTCACTACTTCTTGTGCTTCAAATCTTCTTGCTAGGAAGAAGATTCCTTCTTGTCTTTATATTATCTCTCTTTCCTCTTTACCTTTATTTTCACATATTGTAAAAGAGTTTTTAGAATCTCTCTTCCAATAATTCAGTTGTACTGGTTCTAAGAGTCTCCTTTTCAAAATATTCAGTTGGTTCTATGAGTCTCCTTGTCAAAAGACTCAGGGTGGTTCTAAGAGTCTCCTTATCAAAAGACTCAGTACAAGATAGTGAATTTCCTACCAAGGGGGTAGAATAGTGGACTACCCAAAGTTTGGGGAACCACTATATTTCTTTGTGTTGTGCTGTGATTTCTTTTCTTGCATTTATTTTCTTTACTTGTTTAATTCTTGTTGGTGTGTGGGAAGCCTTAATCTGTGATAACCACATATAAATATATATAATTGCATAAAATATTTTAAATCTCTATTCACCCCCCCCCCCCCCCCTCTAGAGAATTCTAGTGAGGTTAACTGTGCACTTTCAATTGGTATCATAGGGAGGTTGATCTAAAAAGGTTAACTCCTTGATCAAAAAGATCCTAGCTCTTATATATATATATATATATATATATATATATATATATATTTCTGAAAAATATTAATTTTCACATAGCACAAATCAAAGATTATGCTTCCACCAGACCACCAATTTGCAACCTTGAAAAGTTTGCACTTTGGAAAACAAGAATTAGAATTTATTTAAACTCTATTGATGATGAATTGTGTAATGTTATCTTGACAGGTCACCCCAAGCCATTCAGAAAGGACTCAAGTGGAAAAGTGACTGAAACACTTGCTCCAAAAGCTGAGTGGACAGAGGAAGAAAAGAAAGCCCAAGGATATGATGCCAAGGCTATGAATATCCTAGTCTCAACCCTCTCAAATGAAATCTTCCAAAAGATTGCTGATTGTGAGTCAGCTAAGGAAGTATGGGAAGCTCTCACCAAAATGGTAGAGGGAAGTGCTGATGAGAAAAAGGATAGAAAGGCACTACTCATCTCTCAATATGAAAACTTTCAGAAGAAAGAAGGTGAAAGTGTTGCTGACATGTATGCCAGATTCAGCCTCATAGTGAATGAGTTGAGAACACTTGAAAAGGACATATCTCTCACTGAGATAAATGACAAACTGCTAACTTGCTTCCCTAGCTCTTGGGATTCAAGAATCTGGCCAATTAGAGATTCCAGAAGTCAAAGAGAAATTTCAACAGATGTCCTGTTGGGCAAATTAAAATCTTATGAACATCTGTTGAAGACAAGAGCTGAGAAAGAAGAAAGAAAAGGCTCCTTCACTCTCAAACGAAAAGAGTATTACATTGAAGGCTGTTGAAGGTGAACCCTCTACAAGTGATGAGGAGCTGATCAGCCTACTGGCCAGAAGGTTCAAGAAGTGGATCAAAACAGAAGAATCCAGAGGAAGAGACTCAAAAACCAGGTATAATAAAACACATACTAAAGAGATTATATGTTACTCTTGCAGGAAACATGGACATATTGCACCTGAATGTCCTAAGGAGATCAACAAAAAGAAAGATCTGAAAAGAACAGATCTACAGAAGAAAAAGAAGAAAGAGAAAGGTCTCATTGCTCAATCATGGAGTGATTCAGAATCTGAAGAAAGCACCTCATCTGGCAATGATCAAGAAGAGGCCAAGCTGGAGGAAACCTGTTTGATGGCCACTGAGAAGCCTAATGATACATCTATGGTAAATATACTTGATGATATAGATTTCTCTTCCACTGATTTCAAAAACAATTTCAAAGAACTCTGTTTAAATCTAATCAAATCTGAAAAAGAAATTAAAGAACTAAGAAATGAATTAAACAATCTCAAACAAGTAAATACGCAGTATAATAACTATGAGCTTAGCCTAAAGGAATTAGACAAAATCTATACAGAAAATCTAACACTGAAAAATGAGCTAGCAAAGGCAAAGGTCTTTGAAGACTCTCTAAATGGGAGAAGTCAGAAGCTCAAAAACATCTCTAGAAATCTTACTGAAAGACTTAGACAACTAGGAGATAATACTAACTTAGAACCAAAAACTCAATCACCTAGAAAATCTGTTTGGAGACATCCCATTCACTTCACTAGGGAAGGTCATTTGACAGAAGAAAGATCACAGGAAAATCCAGAAACAACCACTGTCTTTAATAAAACTAATCCCATTACATATGAAGGAATCCTAGGAAAATATCCTCAGAAAAGAGTCAAACATGCGTCGAATTCTTATCAACACACGTCGATTTCTAATCGACGCTTGCACCAAAGTGCGTCGACTCCTACTCGACGCAACCTCTCTCATGCTTCGACTGAAAATAAACGCAGAATGGAGAAAGCGTCGATTTCATATCGACGCAACCATAAACCTACATCGAACCCATATAGACGCAACCAATCAGACAGAAATTTCTCCTCTTCCAAACATCTCTCTCAATCCATTTCCTTTTACTATGACCACTATTTCTGTAACATCACCAAAGAAAATTGGTATGATAAACCAATACCCCTAAAGGAGGAAGGATATTCAGAAAAACCTACTTATTCTTTCATTAATTCTTTCACTGATGGGATGAAGGGACCCCAGCTCAGTAGGGTCCAAACTAATGTGTAAAACTTTATGTGCAGATGTATCACATCTCCAGGCTGGTGTGGTACTTGGACAGTGGATGCTCCATGCACATGAAAGGATGCAAAAATTTATTGATCAACTTTGAGGATAGACTTGGACCATCAGTGACCTTTGGAGACTCTAGCTGTGGCCAAACCAGGGGCTTTGGAGACTTCAAAGAAGGGAAAGTCACCTTCAAGAATGTGGCAGTAGTTAAAGGACTGAAGCACAATCTGATAAGTATAAGTCAGATATGTGAAAATGGTAAGTATGAGGTAAAATTCACCACACTACTCTGCCATATCATTGATATCAAGACTGGTGCCACAGTACTCAATGGAATTAGAAAAGGAAAAGTATATGTAGTGGACTTTAGCTCCTCACCCACAGAAGTCTGTTTATTCAACAATATTATTGATAAAAGTGACTTATGGCATAGGATACTAGGTCATCTAAACTACAAAACCATTAGTAAACTAGCAAAGAATAACCTAGTTAGAGGCTTACCAAAGGGTAGGTACTCTAAGGATTCTCCATGCAGACCTTGCCAACTAGGAAAACAAACCAAATCATCCTTCAAACCAATTGGTAAGGATAACTCTCCCAGGGTCCTTTACTTACTACACATGGATCTCTTTGGTCCCATATCCACTCAGAGCTTAGGTGGAAAATCCTATACCCTAGTCATTGTGGATGACTATTCTAGATTCAGCTGGGTATTCTTTCTAAGGGCTAAGTCTGAAACCCACAAGACTCTCTCAAGATTCATAAAACAAATTCAATCTGAACTCAATAGTCAGGTTTCCATAATCAGAAGTGATCATGGGACTGAATTTGAAAATCAGTTTATGAGTAGTTTCTGTGAAGATATAGGCATCAAACAAAGTTTTTCAGCCCCTAGAACCCCTCAACAAAATGGAGCTTTAATAGAATCAGGAAGGACCTTACTTGTAGAATCAGGTTTACCAAAAACTTTCTGGGCTGAAGCAGTCAACACTGCCAACTATGTTCTAAATAGAAGCCTAATACACAAAACTAAATCAAAAACTCCATATGAGCTCCTGAAAGGAAAAACACCCATAGTTAAATATTTTAAGATCTTTGGATGTGCTTGTTTTATCCTAAATAATGGAAAAGATCATCTTGCCAAGTTTGACAAGAAATCTGATGATGCAATATTTCTGGGATACTCGGCATCTAGTAAAGCTTATAGGTGCTATAACAAGAGAACTCTTAAAATTGAAGAGTCTATGCACATTATATTTGATGAAACTAACATGTTGTTTAAGGGGGGGGGGGAACTCCCACCAGCTCTTTTCCACAGGAAAGCAGCAGCATAGAAACACAGCTTGAACAACTGGTTCTAGAGAACACAGATAATGGAAAAGAAAACCAGATAGAGGAATCAAGTGAGGAATCTGAACAAGAACATGAAGAAGATTCAGAAAAGAGCATTCAAAACCAACTCCCACAAGAGAACATGGTTTAGGAAGGCCAGGTGGACAATGATCCTATCACCAATGAGGAAGAAGAACATCTGACAAGTCCAGACAGGACAAGGGTCAATTTGAAAGATCATCCACAAACTTAAGTAATTGGAGACCTCAATACAGTAGTAAGAACAAGACACCAGGTCTCCAATGGGATGATGCTCCAATGCTTCCTATCACAAGTTGAACCAAAGAAGTTTGAGGAAGCAAATTGTGATCCTCGCTGGATTATGGCCATGCAAGAAGAACTAGGCCAATTTGAGAGAAACAAAGTGTGGAACCTAGTTGAAAGACCAAGAAACTACCCTGTGATTGGTACAAAATGGGTATACAGGAACAAACTAGATTCCACTGGAGTATTTGTCAGGAACAAGGCAAGACTTGTAGCACAAGGATATAGATAAGAAGAAGGGATAGACTACAACCAGACCTTTGCTCCAGTAGCCAGATTGGAGGCAATCAGACTCTTTCTTGCCTATGCAGCCTTCATGAAGATGAAAGTCTACCAAATGGATGTCAAGAGTGCTTTTCTGAATTGTGACCTTCAAGAATAGGTATATGTGGAGCAACCACTAGGTTTTGTTAATCCCTCTTCTCCTAACTTTGTTTATAGACTTAACAAAGCACTATATGGTCTTAAGCAAGCACCTAGAGCTTGGTATGAAACTCTCTCTAATTTCCTTTTAGAAAATTCCTTTGAAAGAGGAAAAGTAGACAAGACACTCTTTACTAGAACCCATAAAAACCAACTCATCCTTGTTCAAATATATGTAGATGACATCATCTTTAGCTCAACTCATCCTAAACTGTGTAAAATATTTGCTAATCTAATGCAATCTAAATTTGAAATGAGTAGTATGGGAGAACTCTCATATTTCTTAGGATTACAAGTAAAACAAAGTAGTGAGGGAATCTTCATCTCACAATCCAAATATACTAAAGAGCTAATTAAAAAGTTTGGTATGGAATCAGCATCTACCATGAAAACACCCATGGCAACCAATGCCATTATAGAAAAAGATGATAAAGGAAAATCAGTAGATCAAAAGACTTATAGGGCCATCATAGGATCCCTTCTATATCTAACAGCTAGCAGACCTGACATCATGTTTTCCACTTGCATATGTGCTAGATTTCAGGTTGATCCAAAGGAATCCCATCTCACCTCTGTAAAAAGGATTCTTAGATACCTAAAGGGAACCCCTGAACTAGGTCTATGGTACTCAGCAGAAACCAACTTTGAATTAATAGGTTTCTCAGATGCAGATTATGCTGGATGTAGGGTTGATAGAAAAAGCACATCTGGCACTTGGCAATTCCTAGGTGACAGATTGATATCATGGTTTAGTAAGAAACAAACCTCAGTCTCAACCTCATCAGCTGAAGCTGAATACATAGCTGCTGGGAGCTGTTGTTCACAAATCCTGTGAATGCAAAATCAGCTTCTTGACTACAAATTGGAAATACATAACTCTAAGATCTATTGTGACAGCTCTAGTGCTATATCCATAGCATCCAACCCAGTCCTTCACAGTAGGGCCAAACATATAGAGATTAGACATCACTTCCTTAGAGACAATGTTGAAAAGGGTAAGATAACCTTAGAATATATTCCCACAGACAATCAAAGAGCAGACATCTTCACAAAAGCCTTAGATAAAACTAAGCATAATTATTTCATCAACACCTTAGGAATGCTTGATGGTAGTCTGTAACCACCATTGTTGGGAAATCTAAAAGAAATCAGGAAATCTAAGAAAGTATTTGAAGATGCGTCGAATACATATCGACGCACCCTTGAGAAGAACTCGACGCTGGCGTTGATTTCTTCCCGGCAAAGATACATCGATAACTTATCGACGCACCGTCGAATTGATATCGACGCAGGGCTATGAACACGTCGACAGAACACTAAGTGGACAAATATCCAACGGAGCGTCGACTTTATATCGACGCATATGTCAACATCAATTCGACGTAACATCGACATCTGGCTACAATTAGAATCAAATTCTTACTTCCTCTTTTGACGATTGGATTACCTGATATACCTTGATTTCTGTTTCTTTTCTCGACATTTCACCTCCTTTAAATAATACCTCTTATTTCATAACATATACTCTCCTTAAACCCGCCAAAACTTCGTCTTCTATCTCTCTCTCTCTCTGCAACAATGGCACCAACTCCTGATCAATCGGCCCTCATCAAAATGATGAACGATGCTCTCGAACACCTAGTAAGTGATTTCCAGAATCGCCTGAATCACTTCGCCAACGAATGTGCTGCCATGATCAACACATGTGCAGCCAAACTGGCAACCCTCTCTTCTTCTCTTCCTGAGCTTAATGCTCTCATTCAAGAACGGCCTCTGTCGCCAGAAAGGTTTAAATCCTTTATGCAGGATATAAACCAGGGGGAGAGTTGCTCCAGAAACCCCCCTTGTCAGGTTATCTATCTCTCTTAAAAGCTCAGGATTAATTTCCTCTTCAACTCTAAATTTTATTATCTCTAAAGAATTACTCCAACTTCTCTTCTTACAATAGGCTCCAATCTTCTCCAATCACTCTAACTACACCTTCAATAAAAACTTTGAAGAGACCTCCTCCTACCATACTGAATGAGTACATGTTGTGGATTCAGCATTCAGAATAGATGCCCCACATACCCAGGGGGAGATTGTTGTGGTAAAGAACACAGAAATCCATGGGGAGGAAGAAGCAGCCTACTCTGATGACTGGAAAGGACAAGTGTGGATTGAAGCAATCCCATGTGAGGAAGAAATTCAGCATCACTCTCCTGGCTTCTCTGCCAGTTACATCAAACTTAAGACACCTCTACTTGAGGACATCCCTTCAGAAATTCAGCCCCCTCTTGAACAAATCCCTTCTCCACCTAAAGAGAAAACTCCTTCTCCTCTGCTACCTCTACCTCAACCTTCTTCTCTACCTCCACTGCTACCTCTACCTCCTCCAATAGCAAAACTCACTAAACAGATCCTACCTAGGCAAAGTCTAGAAGGACAGATGAAAAGGAAAAGAGAAGTCATTCCCTACTGGCAAAACTTCTCCAAAGAAGAAAGGAAAGAGTATGCAAAAGAAAAGAAGTATAGAAAAGCATGTGAGGAAATAAGAAGATTTGAAAAGATGCCTATTATCACTCCTAACAGCCCTGTGAAGGAGTACCATGACCCTGACATGGAAAAGAGGCATGAAGAGATAAGAGAAAGAGAACTGTATGAATATGAAGCAGCAAGGAAAAAAGTGGAAGATAAAAGGAATGCCTGGATGGAAAAGATCAACAAGGGAATGACTAAGGAACAAATTCTTGCTGAATCTTCTATCAGAATTCCAAAGAAGTTGTTTGATATTGATGCCTATCAAAAGAAAAACCCTCAGGCAGGGATCATTCTAGAAAAAGGTCAAAAGCACAAGAAGGGTGTAGGGTGTACAGAAGATACCTACATTCCCTATAAGAAGCCTACAGGAACTGCAAAGTTAGACAAATGGCTTGACAAACCCTGGAAAGGGAAAGGAAAGATGACTAAAATTCCTGAGAAATAGGAATCAGAAAAGAAAACAAAGTACAGGCCCAAGGTTGATAGCAAGGGACCACCTGAGCTCAAGCCTACTCAACAGAAAACACAAAACATTACAATTGAGATGATTGATGAAAAGGCAGCAATCATCATCAGCAAAGGCTACTCCATAAATGACATTATCCCTGATGGTGATAAACTCTTGGAGAAACTGCATATAATCATCAGGAATGTTCAAGAACGACCTGATAGAGCCAGGGTCTACATTTTTGATGCTATTGAAAACTTATCTAGGAAACTTTATTCTGCTTTTGTCAACTTCATGTACAGAAAGAAGTTTCTGGTTTAATTCTTGTGAAAGACAAATGCTTGTCATATGCTTTCTTATTCTAATTTCTCTTCTGATTGTTTAATATATTTCTTATCTTTACAAATGCTGTGAAGTGTTAATTATATGCTTTCTCTCCTATAGGATTAAGACAAATAGGGGGAGATTGTTGGGAAAATGATTTCTCTTAACCCCTGAAAATGAGGTGAATATGAATTCCAAGAAAGGAAAATCAAGGTTAAGTAAATAAGCGTCGAATAGTATTCGACGCAAGGTCGAAATAAAGTCGACGTTTCTATCAGAATGAGTCGAAGTAGCTCCAAGCAGAATTCGACGTATACTATATCGACGTAGCTCTGACTTCTAGTCGACGTATCTTGATAAATCGACGCACTCTAGTCGACGCACCTTCCTTATTCTCCTCTCGACGTTTTGCCTGGATGAATTCGACGCCTACGTCGAATAGTAATCAACGCACGTCGATTTCTATGATTAATTCAAAAATCGCCAGATCTCTTTCCTTCTTTTATAGATCTGATTTATATGGAATCAAATTATTCTTTATAGTCGTTCTGAATTATTCTTTTCCTCTAACGAATTCTTGGCTAATTTGATTAAATCCATTATGGACACTATTTGAAATCAGAATGAATACTTTCCTTCTATGGATATAATTGTTATGGAAATTTCTCCTTCTTTCTAATACTCTGCCTGCTAATTGATTACTCTCCTATAGTGTTATTTTAATGAACAGAGCTATAAATAACAAGGTGGTCGGCAGAGAGCAATTATAAGTGATCCACCATTTTACATTTGAAAAAGAGGAAGAGCTCCCAAGTGAAAAGAGAAAATTGAGAAATAGTGTTGCAGCAAAGAACAAGCTTCCTTCTCCTTCTCACTCTGAAGCCATACTGCTGCAAACTCTGATAGCTCTCACAAAAGAGAGAAAAGGGCTACAATCTCCTTCTCACTATATAAGAGAGATTTCATTCATTACTTCTTGTGCTTCAAATCTTCTTGCTAGGAAGAAGATTCATTCTTGTCTTTATATTATCTCTCTTTCCTCTTTACCTTTATTTTCACATATTGTAAAAGAGTTTTTAGAATCTCTCTTCAAAAAATTCAGTTGTACTGGTTCTAAGAGTCTCCTTTTCAAAAGACTCAGTTGGTTCTAAGAGTCTCCTTGTCCAAAGACTCAGGATGGTTCTAAGAGTCTCCTTATCAAAAGACTCAGTACAAGATAGTGAATTTCCTACCAAGGGGGTAGAAGAGTGGACTACCCAAAGTTTGGGGAACCACTATATTTCTTTGTGTTGTGCTGTGATTTCTTTTCTGCATTTATTTTCTTTACTTGTTTAATTCTTGTTGGTGTGTGGGAAGCCTTAATCTGTGATCACCACATATAAATATATATAATTGCACAAAATATTTTAAATCTCTATTCACCCCCTCTCTAGAGAATTCTAGTGAGGTTAACTGTGCACTTTCAATAAGTATGACAATTATGCTGCAAAATACACTGCGGTGCTGAGTAATAAAATATCTTACATAAAGGAAGGCCGAAAGCAAGGGGTCGAAATAACTGGACCAGTGCAAAGCTGGAGTATTGAAAGAATCGACAGAAAGTAGTAAATACACTACCAGTACAAGACTGGAGTATTGAAAAGAATGAACTGAAAGCAGTAAATACAGGACCAGCACGAGACTGGAGTATTGAAAAGAATGAACCGAAAGCAGTAAATACAAGACCAGTACGAGACTGGAGTATTGAAAAGAATGCGCTGAAAGCAGTAAATACAGGACCAGTACGAGACTGGAGTATTGAAAAGAATGAACCGAAAACAGTAAATACAGGACCAGTACGAGACTGGAGTATTGAAAAGAATAAACAGAAAGCAGTAAATAGGGGACAAGTACGAGACTGGAGAACATGAATAAATAATTAGGTTAGTAGTCCAATCACTCTGTAATCAGGAGGCTTCAGTTTCATCTCCGTTCTTAGGAGGAAAGTTTTGTTCTTCCTCCATTCATAGGAGTCTCTTCTCCGTTCATAGGAGTCTCTTCTCCGTTCATAGGAGTCTCTTTTTCCGTTCTGCTTACCTTAGTTACAGTTCGGGGTTATCTTAAATGCAGTTCACATTCCATAAGACTTCTTGTGTGCTTTGAGTTCACAACTTTATTTATCGAGTCACTAATGATTCGTAATATCGTCTCCCGTTCGTGACCTGATCGTGTGTTTCGATGCATTTACTTCATTCGTTTTCTCGATCCAGTTGGTGAGCCTACAATTTATCTTTAAGTGACTCACATAATATTTGAATATATCCAATATAACTTGCCAAGGGCCCACCAAATTTTCCCGAATATCAGTCCATTTTAGGATTTTATTTTGCTCGAAGAAATCTTATTTAGGCTCATAAAATTATCAAAATAGTTGATGAAAAATCCAAACTTTGATAACATCTGTAAAATGACCTAAATTTGAGCCTATAATTTTCCATGAATTTTCCAAAGTGATTTGGGCATTTAATTCCTTCAATTAAATCTTGTAAGGGCCTTTAAAAATAGCACACTATTTCCAAAAATTCCCAAAAAAAACTGAGGGTAGCACTCTTGATAAGGCACATTTCTCATGTTCAAAGTTTTTGCCCTAGGAGCCTAGATTTGTCTCAGAAAAATCAGTAGGGGTATAGGAGGGTGGGGTGCGGATAGAGGAATCCAGAAAGAGGGGATGAGGCCGAACAGTGCGCTTTCCTTCGGTCCCCACAGCGGATCCGCAGTGGATCCGTTGGGGGCACACAGTTTCATGCAGGGGAAGGAATCCATGATTCTTGGGTCGTCCGAGCTCATCATGGAGATCGGACGGCCGCCGCTCCTACCAGCATTAACTGCAGCAGCAGCCACTGCCACCGCCGGGCAGCGTCCGGCACCGGCCGGCACCACCCCAGTCGACGCGTTGGGGGCCGGCGAACAATCCGGCGGTGGTCCGGCAGCCTGGCGCCGCCGGCCGCCGAGGATTTCAACGAGGAGGGGTTGGTGTCGCGGCCTGCATGGGCCATTTTGGCCGGTGCCGCACAACCTCTCCTGCCGGGAGGGCCTCCCACTGCCCCCGGACGGGTCGCCGGGGTGGGGCTGGCCTCCGCTGGTGGTCCGGCGATCAGGCGTCGTTGGCCGCCACCGGCACTTGCCGTGGAGACGGTACAGGAAAACGGGGGGGGGGGGGGGGGGGGGGGGGGGAGGAGGAGGCTTGCGGGTGCCGTCGGAGACGCATTCTCCGACGGCCCTACCGCCTCCCTTCATCGGAGCAAAGGTCCCCGGGTGAGGCTCACACACGGCCTAGCCACCACCCGAGCCTAGGCATGGCTCGGGTGGTGCTCCGACGACGGAGGGGCCGCCGACATGGATCCGGGAAGTAGGAGGGAGGAGGAGGAGGCTGTCCACCTGGTTGAGGGGAGGGGCTCGGGAGGTGCCGGGCCGAACAGCCATGGGGGGGTGGCGACGGTGGTGGCTTGGTCAGGGCTCTCCGGCGGGGTAGGGGCTCGGGCAGGGGGAGGAGGTGGTTGGGGGGGTGTTTAGAGAGGGGAGGGGCTGGGGCCCCTTTATAGGGAGTGAGGGGGGTCCTCCCTCCCTTTCTCCCGATGTGGGACTAAAGAGAGGGAGTGTGGGGGAAGATATTTTCTCCCCCCCCCCCCCCTCCCTCCACTACCCTAAGGTGGGCTGCCCACTTATGGTGGAGAGGTATGTAGGAGTGCTCCCCCCTTAGGAAATTTCCAAAAAAATAGGTTTTGCGGGGGGGGTGGGGGGGTTGACTAAGGTCAACCCTAAGGTGGGTCCCCAATGTGGGTCAGGGCCCAAGGGGTCCACTAAGACTTACTGAAATCGATTCCGCGTTCGTATGCTCCGTATTTTGCACATCATGTTGTGGCGGTCCACAAGGCCTAAAACAGGCATATTCTTCGTACGACCTCGGATTAAAGTGCAATGAGTTCTGTTGTGCTTGTATTAGTGATGCAATTCTGACGGAACTGATAGAAGTTTATTTGGAGTACGTTCAGCTGTTGTACCCCAACGACTTAGTTGTGACGCACAACGATACTCAAAATGGTCATTTTCTCCAAACAACCTCGGATTAGAACGGAACGAGTTCCATTATACTCGCATTGATTACACGAGTCTAACGGAACTGATGGAAGTCGATTTGGAGTCTCTTAGCACATTATCCCCTAATCGGGTCACTTCCTACCTTTTGGGGTTACTTTTATTGGGTCCACTAGGATCTAGTGACCCAATAAAAGTTGGGATGTTACAATTGTAACACCCATTTTTATGCTTGATCATTTATATGAGTCTATAGCAATGTGTAGCAACCTGTGGAGGCTGTAAGAACTTAATAGAAGACTCTCCATGCCCACACAACCATGTAGCCAAGCCGTTTGCATCAAACTGTAGATGCCAAGGAGATTACCCCCAGAAGGAGGATGTTGGATCATCAATTATTGACTATTTGGTTCAATCTGCGATCAATAATCATTGACTATTAGGTCTGATCAGTGAACGATGATCATTGGCTGTTAGGTCCGATCGGCTACTGTCAACCACAGGTTTGATCAACGATCATCGACTGCGGGGAGCGCAGGGAACGATCAGTGGTCATTGACTACCTATGACCGATCTGCGATATAGTTGACCAACATATGGTCGATCGTTGAGCGCTTATTAGGACATGGGATCTGTGTGTGGCTATCTTGGGAAAAATGAAATAAAATATTTTGCTTGTTTTGGAACCGTGGATCAAGAGGATTCTGATCCAACATATAGAACACTTAATGAATCCTTCTTAGGTCAAGATGAGTAGTACTAGGAATCAATTTTCATTGTCTCTATAGTATGAGGGAGAGAGGGACATGAGAAGAGGAGAGCGACGACCTAGGATTTGGAATATCTTACAGTTGGAGATGATTTGGATCTCCAAACGACGAGTCGAGGCCAGATCTAAGAAGGGATTCCCATTCCGATCATTTTCCTCCCGCTCTTGCAATGTTACCATGACATTGAAGAGAGATCCAATGGTAACGATTCCTCTCTCCGATCTTAGGATTGGTGTATTTCCATGCTCTTTTTTGTTGTATATAAGACTCTCCTCCACTAATTAATGGAGGGTATAAACTCCTTTGGTTCGCTAGAACCTAGGGTCATGGCATTGCGTCAGTGGCATGAGATTGCATTAGAAATATATTAATAATTGTGGATTTAGGCATTATATGTGAAGCCTACCCATGTACAAAGGCCCAGATCAGTGATGTTGTTATGACATTTGCATTTAAGGCTAACCTAGTTTGCGTTTCAGAGAGCTACTCTGAGGTAAGAGTCATAATGTATGCAAGGTTTAGGGATTTGTGGATGATTATCCATTCCTAGTGAAATTCTTATGTTGGCGGCCGTTGATATGACCTTAGTGGATTCAACAGTGCGAAAGCAATTAAATGATGATTGTTGTTCGGTGACCGTGAGAGTAGCCGTATTATGTTGATGAATTAATAATCACATAATTTGGAGACCGTTAAAACAATAATTTTGGGAATTCCATAGTGCAAAGCACGTAAGATTGTAGTTGTTATCCGTCGATCATGAGTGTAGGAATATAGGTGAGCGTACTTATGTTTGTATTGATTGAGGTTTATGCCACTTTTGATTTCCTATTTGTGTTGTGTTTGAGAGTCGAGATGAACCTAGACCTCCGCTGCGTATCTAGTCATGGAGATGAACCTAGATCTCTTATGATAGATCCAACAGGAGATGAACTTAAACCTCCTAATGAATGATGGACAGGAGACGAACCTACACCTCCTGTCAAGATACTCGTCCAGTGGAGATAAACATAGACCTCCTCATAGAATGATTGTTGTGCATGCCATGAGAGCATGAGGTTGTGTGTCCATTAGTACCCACGACACCCCCCCCCCCCCTGATGAATATGTGTTTGTTATGCTAGCTTCATACGGTGTTGTGATAGGCGGTTGTGGCGAACCTTTCGATAAACACAACTATCATGAAATTGTATTTGTAGGTTCACTTTTATATATTGCTCAACCTAGAAGATTGATTGTGTATGAGTATTTACCTTGTGCAACATAGCTTTACTTTCAATTTTGATATATATTGCATGCTATACGTGCGTACTTGCAGGTGTGCTGTGACTTGCCACAGAGTCCGCTGGGACGGGAGAGGGAGAGATCGTTACATGATTTGCGGTCAACTCATAGTTGACACTCGTTCCTCTCACTTATGTTTGTTGCAGGTAGCATAGAACACAGTGGATCATAGCGGGCTAAGCCCAAAGCTACTCAAGGAAAAGAATAGATTTGTCTTTTCCCACTTTTGCATTTCCAGTCTACGAGCCGATGTATAGATTTGAACTTTTGCATGCTTGCACTATTGGCCTTCTATTTGTTTTGATGTAAGGTCATAAGGTAGAATGGTATTTTCATTCATAGTGTAACATATGTGCATTCAATGATTATGGTTACGCTTCCGCTAGTATTTACAGTAGATAGTTGCGATTTTGCTTCTATGCTTTCTATAGTGTTTAGCTTGTGTATATGATATGTTATGTGGGCCCAACTAGACCCATGTTATATTACATGCACAGTGGAATGTTACATCCATTACGAAAAGTGACAAAACCCTTTACTCTACTACTTTTGACTATTACTAGGAAATATAAAAAAAATCTATAAAATCTTCTCATTCTCCTTTGCAAGTAAATGCGTAAAATATCTCGTATACTATTTCTGCTCTAAACTTATCCATATCATGCGCCCACGCTGTTGCTTTTGGACAAGAAATCTGTATATTTGATCACGTACACACCACAATCCACTAAACTCTCATATGTTGGGATCCCCTTCCTCGTGGTAATTTTCCAAGTTGTGAAATTAATCTTGCATTTGTTACGTAACGTTTCTTGTAGAACTTCAATCTGCCCGCATATGTGTCACTTAGTATTGATTAAATAATAATAGACCGAGCTTGAATTAATTCATAACTTATCGGCTCTTTCATCATTTCGCATCTCTTGGGATTTTGTGAAGAACCCCAGTGTATTCCATCTATTTCAGTGGCTCCTTATCCATCTTCTCGATAATAGGACTTGCAAATGAACCAAAGGAAGACACAAAACATCTTGAGCTTAAAATATGTGGTTTAATATCTGGCTTAAACATCTTAGTTGACCTGTTGTGTGAGAAAAATAAATGTAGGCCCTCAAATACAAAACAACATTCTCAGATGCAATTCAATAGTTCAATTATCACTGATACAATTCTATTATCTCGGGTACAAATGAAATATCTCCGATATAAATCGTTTATCTCGCAAATATCCCGGCAAACTAGTTATCAGAATATATTCAAACATGAACTATTTTTCGTTGACATGGTAATGTCGTCGTCTAGCGTTTATGATGAACATAAAAATCACTCCGCTAGATTACACTGCTCTTAACAGGTACCTGAAATGGTTGAATGTCGCATGTCTTTCGCATTCCGCAAAGTCTGAAGGAGAAAAGGAACAAATTGCAGTTTCCGCCGACAACGATTGAAGCCGCTGGCCGGGAGAAATCTACTTTCATCTTTGTGTCGGTGGATTTCCTCGTCGGGGTCATTCGTTTGGATGGAGTTGAGGCTTTAAAATTAAAATTGGAATCAAATATAAATGAAAATAGACATTCAATTCTAAATTGATGGGAAAATATTGTTGGTATGCTTGACGCACTCCTTTCTCTTGGCGAAATTAATCTTACCGTAGAGTTCCGCTTGCACAATTTTTACCGCGCGTGTTGGATGAAAAATTCAACTGACAGAATGAGTAATTTTTTATATGATTATTAGCCTAAAATCAAACTGGAATGGTATCGCACACGAGTAGTATGGTGTGTCGAACGTACCAAAATGTCTCCCAATTTGACGAGAAAATTGTTGGTAGGTACGAGTAACGCACCGTGATCTACGGTGTGAGATTAAGTTCAAGCGTAAGATTCGCAATCCTACGGTGCAAATTCTGTGTAAAAATATGGGCGGACTTTTGAATGCCAAATAATGGCTGATTTTATCGGCTCGTATTTTCGTGCAGAATCTGCACCGTCGGATCGTGAATCTTATGACTAAACTTATAATTCACCACGGTAGATCACAGTGTGTTGCAAGGAAATTTTTTGGGTGCGGTCAAAGCACCATGCTCTACGTGCGTGAATAAATTGCACCCTTTTTGTGGACCCCGCCTTTTCATTTCTCCGCTTTTCGAATTCCAAACTTCTCCCGTCTCTCGACAAGCGAAAACGAAGACCTAGAGACGGGAAAAATGCGGAAAAATGTGTAGATTCGTCGAAGGCACGGAGGAAGGGTTGATTGCTGATACATTCTTCTTGGCATGTACATCCGTAATGAGGAAGAAGACGAACCAGCAACTCATTTATAGATGTACTTTCCTATCTTTTTTTAGGGTATAGGGTATTAATTTTTTCGAATATGATTTCCACACATTTCCAGTCGTTTCGTTTCTTACATCCTGTTTGATTTTAATGCTTTCAAGTCGTGATTCTAGTATTGAAGTCATAATTTCAGTCATAAAATGTTAATTTTTAGTTGTACCTTTTGACTTCCTATTCTAGTTTATTACATAGTTCGCGTTTACAGTCGTGTTTTCTTAATGCATGTGTGATTATCATGCTTTCATGTTGTGTTTACAGTCACAATCACAACATTTCCAATCGGAATTGAGGAATTCAAGTCTGAATTTCAACAATTCCAGTCGGAATTGCTACATTCTAATTGTAAATTAATGCTTTCTACTCATTAATTCTAGTCATATTTTCATTCTTTAAGTTGGATTTTAATTGTGCAGATGTCTGGGAGTAGCTATCTATACAGCAGATGTATCATATCTACATTCAAAGAGCATACACTTCCACTGCTGAAATGTATTATCGGAACAATTGAAATGTGAATCCAAAAAACCAGATTTCTTCCTCTATTTTACACTCCTAACATATCTCAGAACATTCCACTGTTATATTTCATTTTGAAGTCTTTTATTCTATTGAGAAGAAGACATTCTATTGAGTAAATTCTACGTTAAATTCAATGTAAACGAGGTTGCTCTTATTCTTGGACTTTCAAATCATGGACGACAGTTTGATTTTTAGAGAAGTCCCCTTGCAAATATCAGGCATAGAGACTTGAAGGAATTAATTGATCATGCAGACATCAGTCGAAATTTTTAATTTGAAGGTGTTCGTCTTCTCTGGGCGGAGAGCGAGACTTTCTTGACCCTAATCGAAAAGCCAAGAAATGAAACGTGGGATCCACGAAAAAGGGAGTTGTTTATTCGTGCACGTAGAGCATGGTGCGTTGAGCACACCCAAAAAATTTCCGTGCTACACGCACCAAAAAATTTCCTCAATTTGATGGCCCAAATTCCATCAAACGTACTGGACTTTCAAAAATTTTGGTGATGTGACATCGAATTGATGCTTAGACGGTGCTGATTTGGGATCAGGATTCTTTCCATTTGTGGCCTTAAATGGAGATCCATTTCAGTTCATGGTGTGAATGCATTCTCACTTGATCTAATGCTGCAAAATTTTTTGATTAAAAGAAAAATATAAAAGGATGGGATTAGTTAACACGTCGGATCAGCCAAAAATAAATCTAGACTGTATCCATTTCACTGCAAATGGAGAGGATACTATTCCACTGATTTGATGCTTATAATTTAATTGAAAAAACTGTTTAATGTAAAAATAGTTTTGCTCGACTAGCTATTTAATTAATATAAAACAATTTAAATGAGAGATGTTAAAATCGTGATCTCTTTTATTTATATGGTTGATAAAAACAGGAAGTCAATCTTTGATCCTAGTTATTTGTAGATATTGCAGTTTTGTTGTTTCATTTATTTTATTATTCGCTGTTAAATCACCGCACTCATTTTTCATTTCAAAACTCGGGTCAAAGATAGGAGAGGTGGAGGATATTATAAGCAAGAGTGAACTGTCTGGGTAGGCGGTGTGAGACTAATCTTGACATGTCTTTTTTTTATTCATGCTGGACCGTTCAACACGCCCCATCAGCGTGAACCTACCTCTGATACACTTATTTTTCATTCCAAAACTCGGATTAAAGATAGGAGAGGTGGGAGATATTATAAGCACGAGTGGACCGTCTGGGTAGGCGGTGTGAGACTAATCTTGACATGTCTTTTTTGGTTCATGTTGGACCGTACAACACGCCCCCTCAACGTGAACCTACCTCTGATACCATGTTAAACCACCACACTCATTTTTCATTCCAAAACACTGGTCAAAGATAGGAGAGGTGGAGCCTATTATAAGCACGAGTGGACCGTCTAGATAGGCGGTGTGCGACTAATCTTGACATGCTTTTTTTTGGTTCATGCTAGACCGTCCAACATTTGCTTCCTATCAATTGTTATTCTACTACTTGCACTCATTTATCATACTTTGCGAGTTTTTCACCTATTCTTTGCGAGTTGGCGAGTTTTTCGCTCGTCTATCAGCTCATGTCATGCTGGATTTCAAGATTACACTCTATCAATTGCAGCATTGTTGGTGTGCTTTTATATCTTTATCTGATCATTCTTTTGGTCAAAAACTATTTCTTTTCTCTCATGCTTGCAGATGCAATATTATTATGGACTGTAAATATGACATGTCTTTAAATATGAGCTTGATTTTTATGAGTTGATGAACAAAGTAAATATTTCACCCAAAACAATTCACTTATTATATAGTATAAATGTTTAAGTAGTAATATTTTAACATATTCAATTCTTACAAGTAATTAAGAAATCAAATCTATTCTTTCTTATATTATTCTCCCAAGTTCAAAATATCGGTTTTTTTTATTCCGGTGAGTTTGGACAAAAACCCCACCATTATAGAATGTATGTTTGGCATGACAACTTAGGCTTCATTTGGAGCAATGTTTCATAACCACCGTCTTCGTGCCCTCCCTCCCCCCACCTAAGAAATTTGTAAAATGTATAGTGGATTTGGATTCCTCTCGTCGAGGTAATGAATTTAGACTGCTTACACGTCAAAAACGGTGGCCGGATGATAGAGAAATGGCTCTGGTAAGATGAAGGCGTTAAAAAAAATTGACTGGAGGAAGACGATGTTTGCCCCCCCCCCCCCCCCCCCCCGGCTAAAATTTCTGGATCCGCCCCTGCGTGTCAGTGCAACGCTCAGGCTATATGACTAGAATGATGGTTTGAAGTATTTACATTGGAAATAATTACATAGACCATAAATCATGCCAATGATATGTTTATAATAAAATATCGAGTTGATATTATTAGAATAGATTCATCAGACTCAAAATCAATTGATTGTACCTCCACGAGCTCATTATTTATGTCAAGCTCACATGAGTACTTAAATTATCATATATTACATTATGTAAAATGCAACTGCAGAGTATTTATCTTCCAGGGCATGCTTATGTTTTCTTTCTAATTGGGTGGTTTGACAGTGGGCCGTAGATTTACGCTTCTTTTGGCGCAGTGGTCACAGTCGTGAGTGCGGTGGTCATGAACCGTCGTTCGTGAATGCCCGACCTCACCTAAAAATGTCATAACCTTTGTTTTGCCAAACATATATTCTATGATAATTGAGTTTTGTCAAACTCACCGAAGTATATAAGCCGCACCAAACGAAGCCTTACCTTGCTTTGAAATTCTATCGAAAGCTAATTTATTCAAAAATATATGTATATTAAGCACAATTTTCTTATGCTCTATTAATATTTTAATATATTCTTACAAAACTGATTTTTGGAGTGTGGAGAATGAAGATTTATCAAATATGTATTTTCAGCGATGACGCTTTACCCTATCGATGGCTGTGAAGTTATTAAAATAATAGATAAATAATTTTTTTTGAGAATTTGGATGATGAAAGCATCCATGAAGAATCCTAAACAAGTTGCTTTTGGAATTAGTTTCAAAATTAAATTTGAAATAAGCCTTGGCTTTTGAAAGTTAAGTTTTGGAACGCCCCAGCAGTTGCTTGGGTCTGTTTATTTCGGCGGTGAGAATTGGAGCGGTCGAAATGAGAGCATTGGCAATGGAGCGGCAAAAAATGGACGAGGGTGGCTGCGACCTCAAAAACCTCAAAAATGACGTTTTGGAGTGGCGAAGATGAGAATTGAAGGGCTATTATCAAACGATTTTTTTCAACGTTGGCATTTTCCCATTTAATGGAGATTGGAGCAAAAGCGTCCAAACAAACAGAGCCTTCGAAGTCAAAGAAGGGGAATAAAATGATCTTGCGCACATCCTGACATTTTTTTGTGTTTGGGCCACATTTCAAAATTTCATAAGACTGCAGGCTTGTTTGGCGACGCAGATGTCCCGCGGAGCCCGTCCCCACCGAATGGCCTCCCAGCGGAGGATTTCTAAGGAAAATCCGCTGAAATATGTTCGCAGGGCAGATCCTGCAGCTCCGCCAAATAGGCGGCTGCCCCCCTAAACAGGCCTTGATCGCTACCGAGTGGAGCGGTCCACGCAACCACACGGGATCGGCCCCGCCTAACATGCCCTATGTTTCCCCAAGTGTGGCACTTAGTCCGTTTAACAACAAGGCACTCCTAGAAGAAATTTGACGTTCATGAGACATTGCTCCCAGCTTTCTGAAAAGTGTAAGATAATGAGTTTGAAGCTTTTTCATATTAAAAGAATAGTCCATAGACAGACTTCAGGACAAGGTTCATAATAAAATACTTAATATTATTAGAACATATTCATCACACTCAAAATTAAGGGCAATGTTATAAGCACACCAATTTTGGTTATTCGCACACTAATTTTTATGAGTTATTATGCGTCATTTGAAAATAAGCCGTGTATATGTATTTTTTGAAAAATGTTCAACACGAAAATTGTAGATCTCATCGAGATCTACAACTTTCGTGTGCAAATAGTCAAAACTGATGTGCTTATAACATTGCCCTAAATTGGTTGTAAATTGAAGAGTCCATTATTTATGTACGCAAGAGTGATGAATTTTCGGATATGCAATTTATTCAAAATATGTCTATTAAGATTTAGAGTAAAAGCGCATAATTTTTTTTTATTTGGTGGCTTCGCAGTGGTGAGACATTGGCGCACTGTTTGAGGTGTTGACGTGTGACCTTGAAGTCACGGGTTCGAGTCCTGGAAGCAGCCTCTTGCAAAAATACAGGGTAAGGTTTGCCTATATTTCACACTTGTGGTGGGACCCTTCCCCAGACCCTCGCTCGGCTGCCCTTATATACATAAACAGAGTTATATTTTCTCAAATAGACATAAATCCGTCTTTTAAGGACGCGCCGATTATTTTCATGGTATGTTTATTCCGCTCCATTTCTGTATCAAGTCAATGTGCAACTGACTTGAAAGACATTAAAATGAAATAAATATAACAGCACAAAGGTCATAATAGACAATTTTATCAAGGCTACACACCAGTACTAGTAGAATAGAATGAAGCTGGTCCAAAAAAAAATCCCAAGTTCAACAATTACATACAATCTAAAAAAAACAGTTTGGATGATTGATGAAGGACAAAAATTGAGGAAGATGGAGAAGAAACTAACCTCAGCACTCATTATTATTGGAGAAAGACCCTCCGGGGATCTTTTTCAATATATTTTTACTGAGCGCCGAATATTGCCTCTTGATAAGAACGATCGCCTTCTCTGCAGCCGTGTCCACGTCGTCCTCATATTTCTCGTACAGCGCAGGCACAACATGCGTTGCCACAAAAACTGTTGTAGAATCAATCATATGAGCACGCAGAAAATAATATTAGCATAAAAAACCATTCCTTGTGCGTAGACCAAACAACTTTAGATTCCTTTGATCCTCATGCCAAAGAATAAAGAGAAGCGAATATTGTGTCATTTTTCAAAATGTTGTTGTTTTCTCTAATTGTTTATTTTTTTAATTCTCTTAGCACACAAGGAGAAAGAGTATGTAATTTAGGCAATGTTTAGGGGCGTGGTGGGAGAGTTAAGAAAAATAAAAGTAGCATTTAGGTAAGTACGATCACTAATAATAGTTTTCCAAAATGATATTTTAGGCCAAAACGCTATCACAGTCAGGTCAAACATCAACGGTCATGACCTAAGCCCAGAAAGTGAAGGTTGGGTAAAAAAATAACGGTCACGATCCAGATAAAGTGCTCCTATTGTATTTGTTACTACAAATTCACATTATCATTGCTCTAATGTGACATCAATTGAGTTGAGTAAAACAATACAACAATTCATGCAATATTTAATAAGGTAGAAGGCTTCGAATTATGATAGTAAAAAATAGAGCATACAATAATGGAGATTGGAGGAGAATGGATTATCGTCTTACTATTCATTTCTGGTGTCTTTATTCAATAGGATATTTTTCTGCCTATTCATTTTCTTCCCTCTACATGGTACCAAAGTACTAGAGTTTCAATTGAAATTTTGTAGCATCAAGGTTGAGGTCCTCCCCTTAAATCCATTTCAAACCTCACCCTCAGCACAAGTACATCAGCACTAAAAATATTTTCTTCTTTCCATAGGCGATCCAATCCAAGCATGCCTACTTATTTGATTTCTTCTTTGCGTCGGCGATCCAATGCCTCCTCCTGATGAACTTTATTTGATGAGACCAGCTTCATTGCGAGGACTTCGCTTTGATGGGATGAGAACTCGTGTTCAAGCATATGTCTTCTCCTTCCCTCTCCTTCCCTCACGTCTCCTCAAAAGTGCCCATTGGTCTTCCTGTACCCCCTACCAAAATCTCTCCCGTGTAATCCATTCCTCAAGATTGGTTACTGATGCCAGCGGCAATTCATGCTCGAACCTACCTCCTCCCATCCTTAGATGCAATAGATTTGAAATCTTTCTCTACTGTCAGTAAGATTTGTTGTTCAAGGGAAAAAAACCAAAAGGCTGACTCCTCTTGGCCAGAGATATTCCGGTGATCTCCAAAAGGAATTATAGCGTCATCTATGACACATTCTACCGGACTACTATAAAAATCAACATCACCGCAACCTTGACCTTCGTAGCTCACAACAGAGTCGTTTTTTATTCCTCGGTTCAATCGTAATTGTCAACTATATGATTCACCAGATAACTTCAAAGTTGCAGAATCACTACTCTTTGTGGGTCTCAATGTGAAATCTAACAATCTTCTTTCTTGAGTTGCAGGAGAATCAGGTTGTACCTGCAAGGGGGAAGCACAGAACATATCCAAACAAGGAAGAAGCAAAGCACAGCGTCGGGAGTTCGAAATTTGGATTTAGGTCTTCAAGTTAGCAAGCAACAACACATATGAGCTTATATAGGCTCACATGTGAGAAGGGGTCCACCACATAATATATAGTTCTATTACAGGAGAGAACTATAGATTAGCTAATGCAATTCCAACAATCCCTTTCTTAATCTAGGGCTTCTTTTGCGCTCCTGATTCCGAGCCCACGGCGGAAAGCGATGAACTTCTCGGCAGACAGGGCTTTGGTCATTCCGTCGGCAAGCTGGTCGGTAGTGCAGCAGTAGAGGAGAACGATCTCCTTCTCCTCTACCAAATCCCTCACAAAGTGATGCTTAATTGGGATGTGTTTTGTTCGATTATGGAAGACATGATTTTTGCTGATGGAGATAGCAGAAGTGCTATCCACCATCAGAGTTACAGGCCCTTGCTCCTCTTTTCTTAGTTCTTGTAGAAGGCGACGGAGCCATACGGCCTCCTTTGCTGCCTCACCAATTGCCATGTACTCTGCTTCCAATATTTTAAATTATCTCCGACTTCTGACATTTAAATACTCAATCTGATATATAGCCGACATCCGATATTTACAACATTGTAAATAAGAGTAGGGGGTCGTATGGAGGTTGTTGCAGATTTTGGAGAAAGTATTCCCGGAATCCAATGATCTCCCCATGGTAACGATTCCGTGAGGCCCTAGATGACGACGAATTCGTGATCCCCATGGTGACGATTCCGTGAGGCCCAACGATCTCCTACGTATTTTCTCGCTTCCTTTTGATATCCCCCATCCATAACCCTTGTTTTACCCTCTCCAAAACCTCAGCCACGCCCTTAACCAGGCACTGGCCCTGCCGTCTTATCCAATTCAGCCCACAAATCATCATCCGCTACTGTTTTCCGTTCCAACAAACCCAATTCAGCCCACAAATCATCATCTGCTGCTGTTTTCCCTTCAATCAAACCAAATCCAGCCCACAAATCATCATCCGATGTTGTTTTCCCTTGCAGCAAACCCAATCCAGCCCACAAATCATCATTAGCTGCTGCTTTCCCCCCCCCAGCAAGCCCAATCCAGCTTCATACCCCTGCTGTTCCACCACCGCACCTCTCCCTCCACTGGAACAGTCAAACAGCCCCCCCCCCCTACATTACCTTCTATTCCCATCCCCAACCGCCGCCCAGTCAGGGGTTGATTCCGCCTCTCCACCTGTTGTAGTCGTGGGTCTACATCCCTCCAGAACCCAGATCCCACTCCACCAACCCCTCCCTTATGCCATCTACCTCGGCCCATGATACGATCCAAATCGTAGAACAATACAAATTGGATATTTCACTAGGTAAAAGCATAGTACAATGGGGAGGGATCTCACCTAAGGGTAGCAGCCCTGAACGGATTGATCATCCGGCGAGGGGAGGAGTTCCCGTTCAGCCACTAAGAACACATCAAGACACACAAAACATTCAACACGTTGGTTCAGCCCCTCTTGGCTCATTTTATTGATTGGGGGCTGAACAGGTTGGTTTAGCCCCGTTGCTCCGTGTGGCCTCCTTCGGTTGTCGAGTGTACTTATGTCCGGAGAACCGCAGTGCGTCTGGGGGCATAACATTTCCCTCTCCATCAAGCACCAGCTTGTCCTCAAGGTGGAAGTCCGGAAACAGCTCACAAAACTCCAGTAGATCAACATAGGTGTTGTGCGGCTCAGTCAAATTCTTCCACTTAACAAGAATTTCAGGACGGTACTCTACGCCGCGTTTCTTCCATTTAGTCAGCAAAATTTCCTCTTGTAAGGAGCGCAGCTCCCCAGTTGTGGTTGAAAGGAAAAAGGAATTTATGTATATTATTCACACTTGAACAAGGATACATATACAAGAATAATAGGAGGGTGATCCTAACACCCGAGGTGACTATAGGCTAACACTACTACACAATATACAACATATCTAACACCCCCACACAAACTCACGGGGAATCATACACCGAGAGTTTGGACAGTAGATAGGCATGCTGGATCCTCGTCTGCGGCTTTGTCATCAAATCTGCAATCTGCTGCTCGGAAGTGATAAAGGAAGGGGCAAGAGTGTTGGGAAAACCCTTGATTTAACTTAACAAATTATATAAAAAGTCATTTTAACTACTAGGATTGAATTACCCATTGTATAGTGAGGGTAATCTGGTCATTAGATGTCTTAGGATGTCACACTCAACCTAGGGTGTCAAGACTAGATCAAGGGAAGCAAAATTGGGCTAAGTTAACATTTGCATCGAATAGAATTCGACGCAACATCGAGTCCATATCGACGCTGCTCTGACTAGAAGTCCAAGTGGTTCAACCCTTTTGTCAAAGTAACTCAAGTCGATGTTACGTCGAATAAAAGTCGGCGTAGAGGTCATGGGTTTGTCGAAGTAACTTGAGAAGTCGACGCAGTTTCTACTTCAACTCGACGCAAAAGGGGATATCTGTCGAAGCCAACGAAAGTCGACGAAACGTCTACTTCATCTCGAAGCAGATGATGAAGTTCAGAGTCATGCAGATCAACTCGACGGTTACGTTGATAAGATATCGACGCAACGTCGACTAGCAGAGTTCAATCAGAGCAAGGATGAATTCGAAGCAGCTCCTACAGGAACTAGAAGGTGCGTCGATAAGAGAGGAAGTGAACTCGACGCTACGCCGAATACAGTCTGAAAAGGAAAACTTTTTCAGCTGTCATTTTTGACCCTCTCTCATGGCCCACCTCTCTCAAGACCGTTCCTCAACGGCTCCATTAATTACCTTAAATGGAATAAAGAATTAACTGAGGTCAGAGAAAAGCTTTCTTGGAAACAAGCTTAAATGTTGGTGGACGGGTCGGGAATAAAAGAAGGAAGGATTTATTGCCTAGACAAATATACCCTTCAGGACTGACCTAAAAGGGAAACAAATTCAAATTCAATTGTGGGACAATAAAAGACAACAGAAGAAAGAGAAAAGCAAGACACTCATCACAATCGGCTATACTGTTCTATTGAGACTTTCTTCTTTCTCCTCTCTCTCTCAGGAACCCTAACATAGAAAAGAGAAAAGAAAAGAAAGCTCTGTTATTCTTCATCTAATAGAACAGAGGATCTGAAAGCTGCTCTTCATCACAATCTCTTAGCAGCCAGATCTCAATCAGCAGAAGTAGAAAGGATCTGACATACAAAGCACCTGCAATCCATCACTATCTAAAGCAGGAGTTAATCAAGAGCAGATCCTGTGGAACATCTAATAGGCTGTTCTTCATACAGTCTTCTCAAGAATTCTGAGAACAGAATTCCTACAACTTTCTTACTTCTACTTCTTTCCCTTCTGTAAAGAGTTTTGTTAATCCCTCTTTAAAGGATTCAGTGGTTCAAGATCTCCTAATCAAAAGATCTGGTGGTTCAAGATCTCCTTATCAAAAGATCTGGTGGTTCATGATCTGCTTGTCAAAAGATCAGTGGTTCTAAGAGTCTCCTTACCAAAAGACTCAGGCACTGTGGTGCATCCCTACCAGGTGATAGAAGAGGGGAGTACTCACATTTTGGGGAACCTCTATAAAAAATCTGTGTGTCTTCTGGTTGGATAATTTTATGTTCTGTCCCTCATAGCTAGTTTACTTTATTGTTTTCTGCTTTATATTCCAGCACTATTTTATTCTGTCTGAGATCTTGAGTGTGCATAAATTCTTAGATTAGTTTATTGTTTTCACAGTTAGAATAGGAATAATTTTTAAATCTCTATTCACCCCCTCTAGAGGATTCTCAGAGGCACAATGTGCACTTTCAAAGAGTGCCCTGATTATAGTGCTCACGCAGGAAGAAAGCATCCACCCCGATATGCTTGGAGAGAGAATGTTTCACCGGGTTTAGAGTAATCTGAATGGCACCGATGTTATCACAGTGGAGGGGAGTGGGATCTGGAGAAGAGACACCAAGATCCTCAAGAAGCCAACGAAGCCAAATAATATCCTCAGCGGTGGTAGTCATGGCTCGAAGCTCAGCCCAGTGCTGGAATGGGAAACCCCACTCTGTTTCTTGGACTTGTTGGATTGTGGAGCATGACTGCGTTGGGAGTATTGGACACTCACCACAATTTTGCCGGTTGGAAAAACTGAAGGCAGAGCTGCGGAAGAAGAGAGGTGTAATTTCTTCTTTGATCCTTTCATAGTGGATTTTCTGGGCGCGGGTGATTGTGGTTTTTTCCCCGGATTTGGGGTTTTTCCACGTTAAAATCCTCGTGTTTTTGTCTGCGTATTTCTGCGATTCTTGTGGTTTCCGTAGGCGTCATTTTTCCTAACAGGACTTCCATGCAATAAGTGAAGAACCCAAGAATAGAAAAAAACCAGTGACAGAATGACGGTCAACAGGATCACTAACCCAGGTGGAGTCGGAGTAAGCACGTAGCTGTAGAGAACTACTGCTGGAGAAGAATAGACCACGAGAGGTTGTCGCCCGAAGATAGTGCAGGAGCCGCAGCAGATGACTATAATGCACAGAGGTGGGAGCACTAACAAACTGGCTCAGCACATGAACAACATGGGCAATGTCGGGCCGAGTAATGGTGAGATAGACGAGACTCCCCACGAGGTGGCGGTATCGAGTAGGATCAGAGAGTGGAACCCCATCATCCAGACGTAGCTGAAGGTGAAGCTCCATAGGAGTGTCCACTGTGCGAGAGTCAGAGAGAAGCCCGAGTAAGAAGATCTGATGTGTAGCGCTGCTGAGAGAGTTGAAACTCTCGATCTGTAGAGCTGACCTCAAGACCCAAGAAGTAGCTCAGCTGTCCATGGTCAGACATCTGAAACTACTGCTGAAGGTGATGTTTGACGAAGGCCACATGAGAATGGTCATCACCAGTAATAATCATATCATCCACGTATAGTAACAAAAGGGTCCGACCATGGGGGGAGGAGTGCACGAACAGAGCTGGATCATGTGGACATGGATGGAATCCGGCGGCTGTAATGGCTGAACTGAACGTGGAAACCACGCGCGGGGCGCCTGCTTGAGCCCATAAAGAGCTCGCCTCAAGCGATGGACAGGGCCTGGAGGAGAGGATAGACCCGGAGGAGGAAGCATGTATACCTCTGCTGAAGATCACCGTGAAGAAAGACATTCTTCACGTCGAGCTGTGATAGGGACCAGTGGCGAACAACGGCAACAATAATAAGATTCCGTACTGTAGTCATGTGAGCAACTGGAGCAAAAGTCTCGTCATAGTCCCTTCCCTGCTCATGCTGAAAACCACGAGCAACAAGTCGAGCCTTGTACCTCTCCACAGAACCATCAGAGCGAGTCTTGACCTTAAAGACCCACTTGCAAGTAATAGGAACATCACCAGGTGGAAGAGGAACAAGCTCCCATGTACGAGTGTGCACAAGCGCCTCCAACTCAGCAGACATAACAACCTGCCACTCAGGTATTTGGGCAGCCTCACGGTAGGAAGTCGGCTCTGGAGTACTGCAGACAGTGGCAGGAAGGGCAGGTAGGTCCAACGGTAGGGTAGCAAGGCTAAGACGGTCGGGAGGACGCCTCTCACGATGTGGGTTGCGGCGCACAGGAGGATCATCCATAGGGCACTCGCTGGAGGAGGTAGGCACTAAGTCTGGGGGCACTGGAGGTGAGGAGGAGGAGGATGACGAGTATAGTGATAAGGAAGAGGAGAGACATGATCCCAAGTGGACAGCTCATCAGAGGGAGAGGAGTGAGGAGGTGACGGAGTAGACTGCGGCAAGGAAAGAGGAGGAGACGAAGTAGACTGTGACAAGGGAGAAGGAGGTGACGGAGTAGACTGTGGCAAGGGAAGAGGAGGGGGACATACCGGAGGGGAGGATACATAAGGCGGGGAGATGGGAAGAGTGAGAAACTGCACGTCAGACGGAGTAACAGATGACTGTGAGGTCGAGGAAACATGGGACACAAGAAAGGGTGAGACTCATCAAAAGTGTCATCACGTGAAATGCGAAGTCGACGTGTAACAGGGTCATAACATCGATAGCCCTTGTGCTCAGTACTGTACTCAAGAAAGGCACAAGGAACAAACTGAGCAGAGAGCTTAGTACGCTCACGTGAAGAGAGAAGAACATAACATCGACAACCAAAAACGCGAAGATGAGTGTAATGTGGGGGTCGAGAGTACAGACACTCACCGGGACACTGACCCTGAAGAAAAATAGAGGGTTGCAGATTAATAAGATAGACAGCAGTGGAAACAGCCTCAGCCCAGAAGTGAGGAGGAACGTGAGAGGAGATAAGAAGGGTGCGAGCTGTCTCAATAATATGACGATGCTTCCTTTCAGCGGTGTCATTCTGAGCATGGGCACCGGGACAAGCAAGCTGAGGGAGAGTGTCGTGGGTAGCTAGCAAATCTTAAAAAGCATGAGAGATACCCCCCCCCCCCCTGAGTCAGAACGGAAAATGCGTATGGAGGCAGAAAACTGTGTGCGCACCATAGCAGAAAAAGTAACATAGATCTGAAAGAATTCAGATCGAGAACGCATAAAATAGACCCAACAATAACGAGGGTAGTCATCAACGAAAACAGCATAGTACTGTTATCCACCCTTGGAAACAAAATGTGTGGGTCCCTAGACATCATAATGAACTAGATCAAAGGGACGCTGAGACCTGGACTCACTAGACTGATAGGGGAGTGGTAGTTGTTTACCGAGCTTACAACCTGAACATGAGTGAGACCGATCAATAGAAACACGACCAAGGAAACCATGACTAATGAGAGAAGCTAGACGAGAACCACTGAGATGACCAAGACGGTGGTGTCACTGAGAGAAACCCACCGAAGGAAGACAAATGGAGGAAGTTGCAGGTGACCATGAAGTGGATGGAAGGTGGAGACGATCAAGGACATACACCCCGCAACGACGACGACCAGCCCCAAGGAGTGCCCCAGTCAGACGATCATGTGCGACATGTAAACTCATCAAAAATAACAAGACAACTGTGGGATGTGAGCTGGCTGGCGGATATAAGGTTCATGGATAACTTGGGTATGTAAGCAACATCGGGAACATGGAAAATGCTAGTGTGAAGGAGGCCACGACTAGTGATGGGGAGAATAGTACCATCGGCTACCATGATGCTAAGGTCAGAGGAGACGGGTTGACAGGACAAGAGGTGGGTGACATCATATGTCATGTGAAAGGAGGCTCCAGAGTCAAGCAACCAATCGGAGGGAGAGATACCTGGAGGGGCGGAGGCAGCCGGCTGAGAGACGGAGGCGTCAGAAGCATCCGGTGGAAGTACAGAGGCAGAGGAGCGAGGCAGTGAAAACTGGGAGAACTGCTGGGTAATCAACTGAGCAAGCTCAGATACGGAGAGAGACTGCGCTGGAGCCGAGAAATGAGCGGAAGGAACACCAGGAGCACGCTGCTGACCAGGCTGCTGAGCCCTCTGAAGCTTGCGACACCCAGATTGAATGTGTCCAAGACACTGCCAATAGTGACAGCGGCCGGCTGGCGACGAGGAGCACCGGACTGAGTAGTAGAGGGCGCAGGAGAAAGAGTCCCCTCAGCAATCACCAATGCCTTTTGGAGGAAGGCGGAAGAAGAGTGAGACGATGCCATTGAACCAAAAAAAAGGATGAATGAGTCGCCTAGGGCCGGCGGGCTGCAGGAGGAAGCAGAGGATCGGGGCCAGAGGAGGTCGGGGCTGCAGGATCAGCGGCCTGCAAGATTGGTCGGCGGGCTGCAGGAGGCAGCAGAGGAGGCCGACGATGATCAGCGGGTTGTAAGGTTGGTCAGAGGAGAGGATCGGGCCCGCAGGATGGGCCGGAGGAGGTAACGACACCGACGCCTGGATCGGGAGAGGACGATGAAGACGCTTGGTGTTGGCGGTCGAAGAAAAAGGGAGCACGGGCGCTCTGAGTTGGCGATCGAGGAAACGGGAGCACGCAGGGGTGGCAATCACAAGACGTGCGGGAGTTAGTCGTGCGGGAGACGGAGACAAGCGAAGGCGATGGGAACCTAGAGCTCTGATACCATGAAAGGAAAAAAGGAATTTCTGTATATTATTAACACTTGAACAAGGATACATATACAAGAATAATAGGAGGGTGATCCTAACACCCGAGGTGACTATAGGCTAACATCACTGCACAATATACAACATATCTAACAGTGGTCGCCTCAGGTAGGAGTGGGCTCGCCTGAACTGATTCACCAATCTTCTTCTTGAGCAAGGATACATGGAAGGTAGGATGTATGTTGGACCCTTCAGGGAGCGCCAAGGTATATGCCACCGAACCTACCCGCTGGATAATGCGGAAAGGACCATAGTACCGTGATGCCAATTTTTGATTTGCTCGTCGGGAGACGGAGAGTTGCCGGTATGGTTGGAGCTTGAGGAAAACCTCGTACCCCACAGCGAATTCCCGTTCTGTCTAATGTCGATCTGCATGTACCTTCATGCGGTCTTGAGGTATCCTGAGGTTGTCGCGTAACAAAGCTAAGGTGCAATCCCGGTCACGCAGCGTCCGATCTACAGAGGGAAGAGTCATGCTGACTGGCTCATAAGTACCCAACGTGGGTGGAGGACGACCATAGACGACCTCAAATGGGGTGAGCTTACTGGTTGTATGATAAGAGGTGTTGTAGCAGTATTCAGCCTAATGTAACCAACGGGTCCAAGTACGTGGCTCATCCATCATGAAACATCGCAAGTACGTCTCAACTCCCCAGTTGAGGACCTCCGTCTGACCATCCGCTTGGGGGTGGTTGGTCGTGCTCATGCGTAACCTTGTACCTTGCAGCCGAAAAAGCTCTCGCCAAAAGTTGCTCACGAATACTGGATCCCGATCTGAGATGATGGCACGGGGTACGCCATGAAGTCGAACAATCTCCTAAACAAATAACTCGGCGACAGATTCCCCAGTGTAGGGATGGCTCAATGCAAAAAGTGCTCGTATTTCGATAGTTTGTCGACCACAACCAAAATGACGGACTTGCCCTGAGATTTGGGCAGGCCGTCGATGAAGCCCATGGAAATCGTGTCCCAAATGTGATGTGGGATCTCCAGCGGTGTAAGCAAACCCGCAGGAGAAGTCGTTTCATACTTCTGATGCAGGCATACCTCACACTGTCGGACAAACTGTTGAACATCTCGGCGCAGACTCTTCCAAAAGACATTCGCCCGCAATCGCTATAGAGTGTGAAGCACGCCGACGCGGCCTCCGGTCGGCGAGGAATGGAACTCGTGCATCATGACAGTCCGCCAAGCCGAAGTGGGCGGAATGATCACTTTGCCTTGGTAGTAAAGTCGCCCGCCTTGTAAGTGGAACCCTGGTGGTGAGGTCTGCCCCTATTGGATCACGTCCACAATGGCCCAAAGCTCGAGGTATTGTAATACTGCATACTGTATCTCATCCAGTGAGTCGATCAGGGGCCCCGAGATATGGGAGAGAGTGCTCTCCGGAAGTCGTGATAGAGCTTCGGCGACCACGTTTTCCTTCCCCTGCTTGTAGATGATCTCATAATCATAGCCCAATAATTTAGTCAGGCACTTCTGCTGGAGGGGAGAAGTATGTCGCTGCTCCAAGAAATACTTCAGACTCTGGTGATCCGTGCGGATCTTGAAATGACGTCCCAGCAAGTATGGTCTCCACATGGTCACGACGTGTATGATGACTAACATCTCCTTTTCATAAGTAGACAGCCCTAATGTCCTTGGTGCTAAGGCTTTGCTGAAGAAGGCTAGGGGTCGCCCCTCCTGCATCAGTACCACGCCGATCCCTAGACCAGAAGCGTCTATCTCTAACACGAACTCTTTACTGAAATCCGGAAGAGTTAGGACCAGTGTGGTCGTCATTGCCCCCTTCAGAGCCTGCAAGGCCGCTTCTGCTTCCTCCTGCCATAGGAATGCATCCATCTAAAGTAACAGAGTGAGAGGTCTCGCAATTTTAGCGAAGTCCTTCACGAACCGTGGGTAGTAACCTGTGAGCCCCAAGAATCCCCGCAAAGCTCGGAGCGTCGTAGGGTGGGGCCATGTCACCATACTCTCAATCTTTTTCGGGTCGGCCAGAAGTCCAGAACGCCTTGTGCTAAAACCAAATGCCCCAGATACTCGACCTCCTCCTAGCCAAAAGAGCATTTGGACAGTTTGGCATAAAGCTGATGCTGACGCAACATAGTGAGGACTCGCTCCACGTGCTCCAGATGCTCCTCCCAACTGTTACTGTAGATGAGGATGTCGTCAAAGAATATCAGCACGAACGACGTAGGAGAGGCCGAAAAATCTCGTTCATCACGGCTTGGAACGTGGATGGGGCGTTTGATAGCCTGAAAGGCATCACGAGGAACTCGTAATGGCCATCATGCGTCCTAAAGGGCGTCTTGTGGATGTCTTCCTCCCGCATCCGAATCTAGTGATAGCCAGACCGCAGGTCCAACTTGGTGAAAAGACACGCCCCATATAGCTCATCTAGCAGCTCCTCAATCATAGGAATAGGAAACTTATCCTTGATTGTCAAGCTATTCAGACCCCGGTAGTCTACGCAAAACCTCCATGATCCATCCTTCTTCTTTACCAGGATGATGGGTGAAGAGAAGGAGCTGGTGCTGGGACGAATAATATCGGACGCCAGCATCTCTCGGACACTGCGTTAGATCTCGGCCTTCTGTATGTGTGGGTAACGATATGGTCTGATGTTGGTGGGTTCCGTCCCGGTCTTGAGTTGAATCTGCTGGTCACGAAACCTCGGTGGAGGGAGGGTGTGTGGCTCCTGAAAGACATCTTCGTACTGGAACAGTAAAGCCTGCATACGCTCTGGTATCTCTGGCGTTTGTTGTGTGGAGGTTGCAAGCCCCATGATCATCGCTATCGTACTTCCCTGTTCCTCCAGCTGCTCCAGACTCTTGGCCGAAATCTCCTTCAGGGGAGAGGATTTGAGGCCATGTAGACAGTAATCCTTCCCTTGTTGAGCAAACTCTATAGTCATCCAATCCAAATCCAAGGTGACTCTCCTCAACTGTCTCAGCCACTGGACACCGAGGACCATGTCGGATCCCCTGATCAGCAGAAGGTATATGTCTGTGTGGCATATGTAGCCCTGTATCCGCAGCTCTACCCCTCTCATCACCCCTTCACACTTCAATTTACTCCCATCGACCACCATGACCTGGAAGGCGGCCCCCCAATCGACTGTGTGACCCACCTTCATTGCTACCGTGGGGTTGATGAAATTGTGGGTGCTCCCACTATCAATCATAATCGTTACCCGCTCCTGAACCACCCTCCCGGAAATGCGCATGGTAAGAGGAGCGGTGCACCCTGCCATCGCCTGCAAAGATACTCCGAACTCCGTCAGGTCCAACTCATCCTCCCTCTTCGCCTCTGAAGCGTCCTCTTCCTCCTCTTCTTCCCTCAGCAGGTAGACTTGGATCTTCTGACACTTGTGTCCGGGCCCGTACTTTTCATCAAAGTTGAAGCACAAGCTTTTTTCCTTCCTTGCCTGCAGCTCTGGCCAAGCCAGTCTGGTCACCGTCGGGCGGCCGGCCATCGGAGGATCTCTCCTAGTGGGTGTTGGAGCCGTAGCAGCTCTCACGGTGGTGCGGTTCCTCTGTCTGTTGAACGCTCCTCCTATATACGTGCCAGACTGATAGCGTGACTCAAGCTGCGGGGCATATAGGCATGGACTTCGTCCCTCAGATGATCCTTCAGACCAGAGACGAAACAGCTCAGCAATGTTTTCTCCTCCCAGCGGACCCTGTTGGCCAGCCTCTCAAACTCTGTGAGGTATTCCATCACCGTTCCTTTCTTTCGTAGCTTCTGTAGCATGGCATCAACGTCTTCATACTCTAGAGGGCCAAATCGGGCTGAAAATTCCTCTACGAACTCAGTCCATGGCGCGTAACCACGGCCCCTTAGGAACCAATGTGTCCACTGGTAGGCGTCATCTTCCAGGTGAAAAGTTGTCAGCTGCACCCATTGCTCCTCTGGTATTTCTTGATAATTGAAAAAAAGATCCGCTTTCTGCACCCACTCCAACGCATCTCCTCCTTTGAACTTGGGGAAATTCATGCGAGTCCTCTTCGGTGGCATGTAGGTCCTCTGATTCGCCTGCCCGTACCCCCCTGGTTCCTGTCCGTACCATGCTTCCCTCTGCCGCTCCATTGGAGGGTGCGGTCCTTGGGGTCCGGGAAAATACATTCTGCCTTGGGCCACAGTCGGTGGCAATCGTTCCCTTCCTTGATAGCCGCCAATGTGTTGTCCTCCTCCGTAGATTCCAGTCTTTGGTGGTCGCATGTTCCATTGATCGCCATTTTCGTAGCCTGTGGGCGGTCCGAAGGCTCGTGGAGGGGTAAAATTCCAGCAACACCTCCAATCGGAGCGACCGTAGCATCAATAGATCGAAAATGCCCCGCCGCCTGCTCCGGAGGAAGCCAAGCAGCCGTTCGACCTGCTCCAACCTCGCTCCATCCCGCCGATGGGCCGCCCAGGGCGGACGACCCCGGCGCTGGCTCCGGTGGCCTCCATGCGGCCGTGCAGCCTGTTCCTGGTTCGCCCCAAGCCGCGGGTGGGACGCCCAGGTCGGGCGACCCGTCGGGGGCGCCTGTCGCTGGCGTGCCCTGTGCTCTCCCGCACGGCAGTTGCGGGCTAACTCCGCCCGTCCATGCGAGCGGATGGTGCAGCAGGGGTTTAGTTGACGCTTCCTCCTCCGCTCCGCCGTTGGCCGCCGTCTTACCCTTCAGATTTTGTGCTAGGAGGGTCTTGATCTCCTCCATGCGGGCGTCCATCCGTTCCTCCAATTGTTTCGTCGATGTCTTCATTCATTCTTTGATGGCCTCTGCCGTGACCGTCAACCTGACGTAGTTTTCTTCTAGGGTTGCCAGTCGGTCGGCCTCTTCTTGCAAGCGGGTGTTCACCATGGTCGCAGGAAAGAATGCTCTGATACCAAATGTTATGAACGAAGAAGAGTAGGGAGATTGGGAGAGAAAGAGGAAGAGAAGTTAGGGTTAGGGTTTGAGACAGGGGGAAGAAATACCTGAGATATAGCTTTCCTAGCCCAACAAAGAGAGCCCCGGGGTTATAAATACACCCGGGCTAGAGAGGGCCTTCTGTCATATTACATTTCCTCACTCTCATATTACTGAAACTCATTCTCAGAGTACTGAACATTTTTCTCATAGGTTACCAAACCCTTCTCTTAAGTTGATGACCATGGGCTCTAATTCTTAAACACCAAGACATCTGTTACTAAGCTTCACTCTCAAGAGGCTAAAACTCATTGCTTCCAAATTTATTTTTCAAGATGCATCTTCTAATTCAACAAGATCTATTCATCACCGACCTTATCATATCTATTGTTCACACCTTCAATCTCAAGTTGGAATAATATGTGTCCCCTTTGTTTTGTCAAAGAGTGGTAGATGGTAAATAGAAAATCATATTGTCACTGTCAGATTACTTTGTCATGTATTATAAACTTATACATTTAATTTATTGTTCACACGGATTATACATTACTATGTATAGAACATTTATCTATTAAATAGTATACAGTAACATATTTATCTATCTGTTTTGGAATAAATGCAAAAGGCATAGAGAAAGAAATCAGCCTTTCAATTCTAAGCAAACAAGGATTTATCACAAAAAGATCTAATGAGTATATGCTAGAATGAAAATGAAAGATTATAGTGGTTTTACCAATGTAGAAAAGGGTCAAGAAACTGAACCAACTGGTGATTATCGAGAGAATCCATAAACCGCCAATAACCTAC
This sequence comes from Dactylorhiza incarnata, assembly GCA_033032865.1. NCBI lineage: Eukaryota > Viridiplantae > Streptophyta > Magnoliopsida > Asparagales > Orchidaceae > Dactylorhiza > Dactylorhiza incarnata. The sequence goes on from JAWHQI010000261.1 coordinate 1,477,567, forward strand.
AACAACACTTTCCCAGGTGAACAACCAAACAAATTGAGGATGAATATTGCATAGAAAATGGGATATCATTACCGCAACGAACGTCTTCAAATCTTTTCCTGAAGCAAAAAAATGGAAGGAGACAAAAGCCTCGCTAAGCTGATATTTAACTGCATGAGCTACTGTTAGAAATAGCTCCTCTGATAAGATTATCTCTGGAAACTCGGGAGGATTCCTGATTTCATATATTCAAGTAATAGATTAGTTGAGATTTGGGATCTAGTCATAGAAAATAAAACATATCCTCGTTAACATTTCATATTCACAAGCAAACAATGACTAACACTAGCATTGGGCTCGTTTGGTTACTTGAAATTAGAATATTTTTTAAAATACGGTGTCGTTTGCAAAATCTACTATTTCTTTGAATGTAGTAATGTAGTTACGCAAAAACTGAATTCAAATTTCAGAAAACTCCTCAAAAAATTTCCTTTAAAAGGAGGATTTCAACTTCAAATATGTCACGATAAAAACAAAATCATCATGTTCTAAGAATATTTTCTATCTACAAGGCTCATAAATAGGGTTAGTCGCAAACCAAATAGTTCGTAAATAATTCGGGAATCGATTCATGAAGAATCAATTAAGATTGGGATTCGAATTCAAATTCGGATTCGAGCGGTATTCAAATCCGAATAATATTATCTCTAGTGGCCAGATTCACGAATAGTTTGCGAAAAATAGCACTATATATTTAAATAAACATTATATAATTAAATAAACTTTATATAATTATAAATTTTAATACATATATATTAAATGATGTCATTCGAATTCGAATCCGAGCCCGAAGACAAATTGGAATCCAATCCCGAATCAAACTTTGAATCCATACTTTCGGGACGAATCCGATTTCAAATATTCGAATGAATCTGAATCACTGCATTCTATGGCAAATTTGGATTCGAGTAAAGAATTATTCAATTTGATTTGGTTCGTGAACACCCCTACCCATAAATGACTTACACATATCATATCATCTATGTTACACTTAGATTTTGACTCCAAACTAAGATTAACATGTTATTCACTATTTTACCTCCACGGAGTTTTGATTGATTGTTGAGAGTATTTTGGAGTGTGCAAGCAGAGATACATTTCTTAAAAATACTCATATCTATTTACCGTCATATTATGATGTCTAATGAAAGCAACATTGCAGTTATAACTTTGAATGTAACATTGAATCTTTTATTTTTAACCCTTACTTTGTGTTTTTGCAGCCTATAAAAATAGGAGAGAAGGGGAGAGAGAGTGAGGGAGAGGGGGAGAGAAAGAGATGAAGTACATGGGACCACATGCATATGTATTAGTGTATGTGTGCATATTATATATATATATAAGTATTATAAGCCTAACAAAAAGACTGTAGAATCTGAAGCAAAACAATAAAATATGATTTCTACTCCATAAAACCATTGGCCTACACCGCTTGCTCTATAAGTTGCGGTTCAATGTCATGATCTCCACAATTTCAAGTCAGTAAATACACCCCATGCATGTAGCAAGTGGTGATAAACTAATTGTGCGCGAAAAGAACGATAGTCGTAAAAGATTGCCATTTAAAAGCAACTGAAATATGTACATCACAAAGAAAATTTTACAGAAAGGACCATCAAACAAAAGCTAATAATATAAGAGGAACAAACACCATTCAAAGTGTGTCGTAGATTACCTACTGAGATTAAAAAAGTAGATTACCTATTGAGAAATGATGCGGCATTAGACCAGAGAAACAATGCTGCCAGAAATAACATAAGTGAGTGACAGATAAACGTGAGCAGATGATACCCCACCCATTCAAAGAGAAGCCATATTAGTGTAACACCGGCAAGTATGCCACTTGACAGGTGCTTGTTTCTCCATAAAATAATATCAGCAGCTGAATTGAAACGATAAGTAAACAAGTAAGTAACACAATATAATTCAAACTTAATATATGTAAGAAATATTGAGCAGTTGTAACAGAGTTTCTGATTCTACACTTTCAATAAAACCTGATTATGAAATAGAGAATACAAACACAATAGTGCCATTACCTCAATAGCCTAAGCCTTTCCCAAGCATATATGTATACAAAAAAAGGAAGAAGAACAGCGAGGGAGACACAAAAATGCAGCCATGCTAACAATAGAGAAGATACATCCCTTCCACATCAACAGATCGCCAGTCGAAAAATCAAATGACAAGATTTCCTTCCAAGATCTAAGGAGGCGCGCCTAGGGTAAGGTCTACGATATTCATTGCTCTTTTAAACCAAAAGTGCCAAGAATAAAAGGAGAAGGGTGAGATGGTCCAGCCAAAGCCTAATTCACCCTACACTGGTTCACCCTGGACCACCATTCTCCTGATTACATCTAATACACACCCTAAGACAAATGCATTGTGCACATAGTTTGCATAGCAGATCACTTTGTCTAGCGGACCCCTTAGTGGAAAGAACGACAAGTTATTGAGGAGAACAAACATAGATAAGACAAACTTATCTATGTTTGTCTTAGACCTCGCCCTAGGTGTGTTGGGTTTGAGGAAAGGAAGTTCATCGACTCGCCGCCGGAAGTGAACGACGCCAAACTTATTTTTCTTGAGGATGAGGTGAAGAGCGAACCTATGCCACCTCAAGACGGGCAGAATGAAGAGCTCAGCACCCACCTGCTGCAGATGAAGCGGGATGGAGGCGAAGTCGCCTCTATCTCCATTCCTTCATCTAGAAGTCTTTCATCTTCAAAAACTGTTAATAGCTGTCTTTCATCGATTCTCACTTCACCAAAGTAACTCTCCAGCCTCACGGATTTGGAATGTTACAGACCCACCAGCTTTCGCTGGATTCATCCTCGAACCACACATAGCACTGCAGGAACCACTTTATAATGATCAAAACCACTCAATATCAAAAATATTTCATCTTGAAATCTTTCATCTTCGAAGACTTCTAGATGAAATACTTAATGCCAGAAACATTCTCTTCGATTATTACTTAAGACCAACAACATTCTGAGCAGAACAACGACGCGGACGCGCAGCGGAGGACGAGTTTTGGGCCCATTCGGGGCCGATTGGCTACCTACCATATATGACGTCTCCGGATCGATGATCCAACTCCGCGGATGCGTTCGAAATTTTCTTTACATGTTTTTATATATAACTTGTGTAATTTCAGTCATTATTTAGTGTAATCGGACACCTGACACTCTCGGCCAATCATAGTCATCGATATCAGGGTGTACTAATGTTCTTTTAATAAGAGTAGGGGCTGCCATTTGATTGAATGCTGATTTTGGAGAAAACAACTTCCGGAATCCAGGATCTTTTGTGGTGTGACGTCGCGAAACCCTAAGGTGCTCCTTAGGTTTGTATCCATATTTTCCCCTTGCATCTGCTTCCACATCACCCGATCTCCCCACCCTCCCTGTGCTCACATTTCCGTGAATCCTTGTTCTCTTCATCGTGAAATCCACTACTGTATCCCCCAACTTTTCACCCCGTGAATAATCAGAAATCCTGTTTTATATTTTTCCAACCGGCCTATCTCGTGACTTCCCCCCTGTTTTTTTTACCGTGGATCCCAACCTACTACCAGCAAGCCCAAATTAGTTCTAATCACTCCCCTGCCTTTTACCAGCAAGCCCAAAACTAGTTCCTTCCCCCCAAAAACATCTCTGAACACTTCCATCATTATTTCCTCCAAACAGCCCCCACCGAATCACCTAATTCTTCTACAGGAAACGTTGTCCAGTTGACCTGAAACCTATTACCAAGCACAATCCACCCAGCAAACTTCTCATGTGGCCTCACCACCTCATTCCCCTAAACATCCACCCTTCCGACAATTAACCCCATTCTGTCGGCACCGCCACTCCGAGATAGCATGCACACGCGCGCCTCCTACAATCGGGTCTACCACGTCCACGGCTTCCCCCTACTTAGTGAGTATTTTATTGTTGTATGGAACTTTATTTTCAATATTAAAATATGGTGATGTGATTTCATATTTGTTTGAATAAATAACATCGTATAATTTGCAGGAACCATTCGCCGCACACTCTCTCTTTGGCCCTCCACGCGGAGGGAAACCGAAGCTTGTTCGCCTAATGAAATAATTTTGCATTGTTTCAATAATCTAAGCGTGATTTAATTATTTATTGCTTAATTTGATTTCGCCGCCGGATCTTGCATCTTACATACAGTAGTTTAGGATTGTCATGTTATTTCCGCGTCACATCACTTAGGATTGCATGTTAGTCGTGCACCCACGTAGCCTACCTCGCATCACATTCTCTTCGATTATGATTCGTGATTCTCTTCATTCCGTCATCTAGAAGTCTTTCATCTTCAAAGTCTGACATTAACTGTCTTTCATCGGGCCTCTCTTCCCCAAATACACTCTCCAGTCCCATCAGATTCGGGATGTTATAGACCCACCATTTTTGTTAGATTCTTCCTCGAACCACACATCGTACTGCAGGAGGTCCAACTTTGTTACCATTCTATTACGACCCAGCCCACTCAATATCAAAAGTATTGTCCGCTTTGGTTCAAGTCATCCCATATTAAGCTGAACCGCATGGTAATGTCCTTATTCATAGGTAGCCTATGAGCACTTCGCAAGAGGTCACCTATCTGAGGGCTACTCTTACCCGAGCAAGCTTAACTACGAAGTTTCCAACATAACTCTACCACTTGCTCCAAAAAGAAATCTATGATAATTGAGGGCCCAAATTAGTACTTAAGCTAAATAACTTTTTCTCTAATTCCAATGTGAGTCACCTCATTCCTTCACCTAAAAGCCTGTCAGAAGCTATCTTTCTTTGTGCTACTCTACCCTAGAGACACTCCCCACCATAATCAGATGATCACCCTCATCGGATTCAAGATGTTACATTATTCATAAATTTGGAATGATCTGCCTCACACATCCATTTATGGTGTTGATGATGAACTAACACTTCTTATAGCCCTTAAAGGGTGACATAATAGATGGGAACTAATAATTCTATCCGTTAACGATTATGAATCTCCTCCTTCAACCTAAAAAAGCTAGTCATATCCTGAGTTTGGCAATAACTCTTGGCCAATTTAATCAATCTATCATTAGTTATGTCAAGAAATTTAACAGTGCCTTGAATCAGAGACATCATGGAAGAGTTAAGTCAATAAATCATTAAATCTTTTCCTAATGCCACTTATCATATAAGGGATTATTGATAGCGAGCATCTAAACCCGCCCTGTCACCTGGTTTCCTTGTCATTGATGAATAATAAAGAAAATCAACATCATTCATGATAGTTTAGCTCATCAAGATTTATGGCATTAGTTTGACGAGGAAAGAGTCCACTATAAAAATTATCTACTGGTGAAGTCACACTTTGATTTCCAAAGGAAGCAATAGTCGTAAGGGCCGTCTTTTGATTTTTGAGCATCCAACGTAATTGTAGATAGAGAAAATCTCGTCAACAAAAATCTGAATCTGAGCCCCGAAACACCCCTACATGAAATCTGATTTGAACCAAGAAGCCAGAAGCCCGAAACAACACAATAATAATGAAGTGGGCCCAATAAGCACTTATAGTGAGCTGGGTGCACGCTAAGTTGTAGAGGAGGGTAGCTAATGCTTAAATATTGATGAACCAACGATCCCTTATAGATATCCAAATCCTTGATAGAGATATAGAGGAAAAAATAATATGGACGAACCAACATCTTGATGCACCTTATCAAAGCTCAACACATAGTGAATGTTGACCGCGCAATTACTGAACATAAATGATTTAAAGTTCCAAGGAGTTGAACGTAGCTCTGGTACCATGATGAAAATAAATAATACAAACACAATAAGATCAATTACAGCCCAAGCCTTGTAAGAATATCAACGATTCACCCCTTCCACCATCAATAGATTTTTAGGCGAAGCATTGGATAGTAAAATCCCTTCCAAGTTCCAAGGAAAAGCACATAGGGTTAGGGAAAAGTCCACGAAGTATTACTGCTCTCGTAAACAGAAAGCACCAAGAAGAAAAGATGAAGGGTGAGTCGGTCCAACCGAAGCTTGGTTCTACCGGACCACGATTCTCCTTATTATCTCCAACACCGCAAAAGGAATACTATTCTTTACTACTTCCCACTTATGTTAACATAATAACTATTGTATTAACTATTAAGACAATGGTCACTCTAACAACTTTGATTCCCTAAAATATTTTCAACATATTTAAAAAGAGAAAAATTAAAAAGAAAGCAATTATTCTAGGTGTGAACATATTTAAGTTTGAAATTGTTGGAATAACAAATATTATCCATCTTCACTAATTCTAAAATTTACATTCCTAATTAGACTAAGAAATCTAATTGAAAAGTATGTTTTAAACGATAAAGAAACAATAATTTGACTGCGATCATAATTCCTATTTTAAAATGGTAAGAAAAATGGATAGCACAAAACTTTGAACTGTATGATTTACAAAATAAAGGTTGAAACCAAAGCCAACATAGAGGGAATATACTCCTTTTGAAACAATTTCAAAACATAATTCAAGGTGTAATATACTTCTAATTCTTAAATATCACCACACAAATTAATATGAAACTCTATGTCTACAATAAGCACATTATGAATGGTTTTGATGATTTCTCTAGAATTGTTTTAGCAGGGTTGATGAATGCAGCTGATCAAAATCATTCAAAATGGGTTTAGAATCATTAAGAAAGGAGCTCATTCAATTTGAATATGTGCCTGCTACTGCTACTGTTTGGTCTAAAAAACCAAAACTAAACATAATCGTGCACACAAGCAATCCAATTCGAACATTGCATATTCATGATAGATGGGATCCGGTTTAAAAAAGGCGATTGTTATCCGCACTACAGTTTTGGCTATTCACACTCTTTTTGTATGGGTTATTACGCGCATTTTGGAAATACGCCTTTTACATGTATTTTGTAGAACTTTCGTGTTGAACACTTTTCCTAAAAATGCATGTAAAAGGAGTATTTCCAAAAATTCGCTATAGTTACGCCCATGTTTCAATCAGGGCGATAATACATTTTGTGCGTGCATTTTTAGGAAAAGTGTTCAACATGAAAGTTGTAGATCTCGACGAGATCTACAACTTTCATGTTGATCATTTTTCCTAAAAATACATGTACAAGACGTATTTCAAAAATATGCGTAATAATTCATAAAAAAAGTACGGATAGCCAAAACTATAGTGCTGATAACAATCACCTTTAAAAAAAAAAAAGAGCGATGTTAAACGCAGGCCAGTTTTGGCTATATGCAGGCCACAATTTTTTAAAAAGAGCGATGTTAAATGCAGGCTAGTTTTAGCTATATGCAGGCCACAGTTTTTTAAAAAAAGATATCATTTTTCCTTTTAAAACTTCAGGAAAAATGATTGAAGTAGTTTAATTTTATGTGTTTTTTTCCTTCCATGTAACCGTGTCCCCAAAGAGTTTACTCGTTTGTCCGAGTCCGATATGTTTTTAAATTACAACTGGCCTAAAGCTATTCATGGGTATTTGCTACGGCGATGGCGACGATCGCGACTTCGTCGGCGATGGCGGCGATGGCGGCGATGGCGGCGATGACGGCGATGACGGCGATGGCGGCGATGACGGTGATGGCGATGATCGCGACGTCGTCGGCGATGGCGGCGTCCGCGACGCCGTCGGCAATGTCGGCGATGGCGGCGTCCGCGATGTCGTCGGCGATGGCAGAGATGGCGACGATCGCGACGTCGTCGGCGATGTCGGCGACGGCGTCGATGGCGGCGACGTCGGCGATGGCGGCGACGTCGGCGATGGCGGCGACGTCGGCGACGTCGGCGACGTCGGCGACGTCGGCGATCGGCGATGGCGGCGACGTCGGCGATGGCGGCGACGTCGGCGTTGGCGGCGACGTCGGCGATGGCGGCGACGTCGGCGATGGCGGTGATCTCTCTCTCTCCTCGCACGCATGATATTTTACTTACTTATTTTATGAATGCTATTTTGATTGGTGATTTATTAGGAAAATATTAATTTAATTTTTGAATATAGTATGTAAATATGAAATTTGACCTGCATGAATAATTTTTTGGCCTGCATATATTCGCGGCCTGCATATAGCCAAAACCGGCCTGCATTTAACATTGCTCTAAAAAAATTATTAGGAAAATTAAACCACGATATATCTTTAGAAGCTAGAAACATTTTCTGAAATAAGAAGTATTACATCTTCCTCCGCCTAGAACAGCGTGCAGTGGCTCCTTTCTTCCGAAGAGGCGTTTCTTCCTTGCTTTACAGAGCGAGGGATCATCGTTGTCTGAATCCGAAGAAGAAGAAGAAGACCTCTTATACTCATGAATCTGTTCATGTACATTTTCAGGAAGATATGCGTGATCCGCACCTTCAGACATCTCTCGCCCTCAAATCCTAGAAAGAAAACGCATTAGAACATATCCATCCACTCCGATCAAGATCCAAAGAGCTTACAGTTTCCAAAACTATAAATGAACAATAAATACGGATCCAGGTAAAGCGGATAGATCAGAAACTAATTAAGGTGGGGAAAAAGAACGAAATCTTCAATCCAGATCAAACATTCAAAATCAGACCGTACGGGATTGCCGATGAAATTTTCGAGATCAAACATTCAAAATAAGACCGTACGGGATTGCCGATGAAATTTCCGAGAGATTCGAAGAACGATGATATCATTCTGATTGGGATAGCAGATTATAGAAAAATTTCAATGATCGATTCCATTTCATCGGTTTCGCGTACCTTTCCTCTTCGATCGGTTCGGCGGAGGTTTGCTCGTTCTGGCGCTTGAAAAAAGAAAGTGGGGGGAGGACTGCAAAAGGCGGGGTTGTAATATACCTGTTTGCAGTTTGAATATCTACGGCTGTGAAAGTGAAGATCGAGATCTAACGGCAGAAAATAATATCCACAGCTAAGATAAACGAAGGAAACACGGTAACAACTAACACGTAATGGCACGTGGCGGTATTTCCGGGAATTAAAAAAAAACGGCAAGAACGATTTTGAAACTTATTTTGGAGTTTATATGTTATTAGTAGTGCTATTGATAGTCCTAAAAATATTTAAGATGGAGTTTATATGTTATTCGCAGTCCTAAAAATACTTAATGGCTCATCTTAAAACTGCTAATTAAAGTGCTCATATTTTAGGCAATTGTTATTAGCACACCAGTTTTGGCTATTCGCACACCAATTTCTATGAGTTGTTACGCGCCTTTTAAAAATACGTTTTGTACATGCATTTTTAGGAAAAGTGTTCAACATGAAAATTGTATATGTCATCGAGATCTACAATTTTCGTGTTGAACACTTTTCCTAGCCAATATGACAATTGTTATTAGTACACCAGTTTTGGCTATTCGCACACCAATTTCTATGAGTTATTACGCGCCTTTTGAAAATACGTCTTGTCCATGCATTTTTAGGAAAAGTGTTCAACACGAAAATTGTAGATCTCGTCGAGATCTACAACTTTTGTGTTGAACATTTTTCCTAAAAAAACACGCACAACGCGTATTGCCGCCCTGGTCGTAACTATAGCAAATTTTTGACGAATTTTTGAAAATACGTCTTGTACATGCATTTTTAGGAAAAGTGTTCAACATGAAAATTGTAGATCTCGATGACATCTACAATTTTTATGTTGAACATTTTTCCTAAAAGTGCATGTACAAGACATATTTTCAAAAAGCACGTAATAACTCATAGAAATTGGTGTGCGAATAGCCAAAACTGCTGTGCTAATAACAATTGGCATATTTTATTGTCAAAAATGAAATATCATTCTCTATACCTTCAAGATGTTTTGAAATCGGTCTTACTTTTCATTCAATTTGAAATTGATCTCAATTAATAGAAATGTGACAGATGGCAAAATGACATGACAATTAATTTCATACTAAATTATAAAAAAAATCATTTATACCTCAATCTTCCGTAACTCAAATTTTATTTGAATAATCTATGTTAAAAAAATTCAAAATAAATACATATTTAATATGAATAATCAATATACAAATATATAATAATTTATTTAACTTTACAAAAATTGATATAAATTAATCTGATCACACGCATCATTAAATCGTAAAATATTTCTTAATAATTGATGGGGTTCCCCTAAATTTCATCCGGGTCAAGAGGCTTTTCAAAATCATAATCTCAACCGGATAGCTCAAGTGTATCGGCTCGACCGCACAAAGCACGCGCACTCACACAATAGCCACGCAGGCAGCAACCGCGTATGCCCAGCGGTCGCACGCCCCCAGCAGCCGCACAAGCACGCATGCCTCACGCGCGCTCATGTCGCGCCGGAGCTCATGCCTCACGCACGCTCATGTCGCGCGCGCCGTCTTCGGCCACCATCGCCGTCGGCGAACCTTCCTGGGCCGCCCGAGGGCCATACCCATCATTTTCTGGAAATTGGTGATCCAGGTGACCAAAATCATGCAGCCTCATTTGTCGGTTCAAATCTCAAGACGGCGCGATTACAGATGCGTCACTCAGAAAAACTATAAAAGGCTCATATGCATTCATTTGAAGACAAGCAACCGAAAGGCAAGTAGAGAGCTCTAAAGTTTTTCAGCGAGAAACCTCTCAGAGATCTCCTTCGAAGCTTGAAGAACTCTTTCGGTTCTCAAGTCCTCCTTCAAGAGCGACTTAGAGATCTCCTTCGAAGTACGAGCTTCCCAAGTGTCTTCTCAAGTGGCTTCTCAAGTGTCTTCTCAAGTGCCTTCTCAAGTGCCTTCTCAAGTGTCTTCTCAAGTCCCTTCTCATGTGTCATCTCAAGTGTCTGCTCCAGAGCCCACTCTTGAAGTTTCTCCTATGAGCGCCAAGGAAGACTCGCATCTTTTTACATTTAAGCACTTGTAATCGGAGCGGTGACTTATCACTCTCGAATATCCTAACACTTGTAACCTCAAGCAAACTAATTGAATTGGTCGGCACCAAACGGACCCCATGATTTTTTTCTTTCCGGTTTTTTCCACATAAAAAGTCTTGTTGTCTTTGTTGTTGGTTCTCTTTTAATTGTTTGTGTGATTGACTCACTCTCGAGCTAAGGCGGCTCAATTCTCCGGATCTGGAGAGCACTAAGCGACCCACAATTGTTTGGCGCAGTCTGTGGGAAAGGTGTTCCCCAAATCTCTAAAGAATTTCTGAAGACAGTACTTGCACGAGCACTCCAGACTAACAGCAATGTCAAGGGGAGAATTTCTCGCCTCCGAAAAATCAGCACCCACTGGTAATGAACCGTTTCTCGTAGAAGCCGATGCAGCGCCTGTTCCAGCAAATGGCCACCCTCCAGCGCATCAAGAAAGACCGGGGGGAGGGGGCAGGCTCGTAGGAGGATAGGTAATGACCATCGTCAGGTCCCCCGTCCTCTCCACTCAGGTCCTTTCCATCACACGTCACGAGGGAGAGCATATAGACAAGAAGGCATGCCTAGGTACCACCATTTATTTTGGGGACGAAGACTTGAGGTGGTTGCAGCTGCCGCACCGATACCCTCTTATCATCAACGTAGGGATTGGAGACCCCTGCTTCCGCATCAGAAGAATTCTTGTGGACAACGACAGCTCGGTCGACGTTCCATTCATATCCACAATCCAGAGCATGAAGATCGTTGTAGAACGTCTCAATCCGGTCGACGGACCGATATGTGGGTTCGACAATCGTCCTATCCCAGTACGGGACATGAACACTCTCCCGGTAATAATAGGATAGAACCCAAGACAAGTCACTCATGACATTAAGTTTGTGGCTGTACAATCCAGCTCCGCCTACAAACGACATCTTCGGCAAGCCTCTCCAGGCCGCGTTCAGAGCGATTCCCTCCATTCCGCACCTGACAATGAAGTTCATAACCCTAAATGACATGGGAGTTGTTCGAGGGGAGCAGGAGGGAACGCATACTTGTTATCTAAGACAAGCTCTATACAACCCCGTATTTGGCGAGTCGACCCGCGTGTTTCGGCGAGTACATCTGAGTAGGAGGCGAGTACAGCTTCTTATGAAGTACATCACTCGCTCGGGTTCCTGGGCTGAGCGGCGAGTCCCGCAACTCGTAAGGGACTCGTCGATTTCTAGAAAATGGGCAGGGACCCGACACTATTATGAGATTATCTAGCCCCTGACAGTAAGGGGCGAGTAGGGGGCGAGTGAATGCGAGTGCCCAGCTCTGAAAGAGCATTCGACTCTCTGGGTGAGTATACCTGTGGAGGGGTGCAGTCGCCAAGCCTTTCTTGTGGTCTGCATATAGTATTTCCAAATAGCGGGTATACACTATCCTCATGTCATTTTGGGATGCAGTTAGGAGAAACCAAAAGTCGGAGTCCGCTATCCGCATATTATTTTCAGGATCCTATAAATAGACCCCCATATACACCTTAGAAGAGATTCGTTTCCTGATTTCTTAATAGAGCACTTTCTTTCCTGCTCTCTGGTTTTCTAAGGTGTCGAGCTCAGTCTTGGTTTGGGAGGGGAAGATCCTTAGATCTTTTGGGTTAGTGGCGGGATCTCCTCGCTGCTGCTCGGGGGGTCTGTTTTAGGGATAAGGTTGTCCTGCGAGTGTCCTCAGTTCCGAGTGCCTAGTCGCTAGTTGTCGCTCGTTTGAAGTAAGGGCGAGCAACACCCTTCTTGGGGTCCGAACTCCGTGAATCGAGTTTTCGGTTCCAACATTTTTGGTGCGGTGAACGTGGACAGCAGCTCGCTCGAAAAATATTAGACGGGAGCTATGACTGGAAGTGAAGACCTGGGGAACTCACCCCCTCCCGACGACTATGTGAGAAAGAACGACTTTGATGAATTCAAGAAGTCAATCCTGGAGACCTTGCGCTTCACGCTCACCCCAGCGGGCGAATGCTCATCTCCGGCAGTGCCCGTGCTCGCCTCGCCAACTCTGGGCGAGGCGGCGCCTGCAGGGCGGTCCAGCAAGGAAGTGTGGGTGGAAGAGGATAAAACCCTCCATGCGCGGGTGTTGTTTCCTAGCCCCGCAAGTGATCAGCATCTTAGCAAGGAGGTCGGTCGAGCGTTGTCGACTTGCCATGTAGGGAGGGGGATCCCTTTCTGCGAGTTGATCCTGTATATCCCAGTTCTAGAAGGGTTCAGGGAGCCAGTTATGTCCCATTACACGGGAAAAGATGACCCCCTCCAGCATCTCCAGAGTTTCGAAGATGTCATGTCCATTAGGCAGATGACCGGAGCCTTCAAGTGCAAGTTATTCGTCATCTCCTTCAGAGGGAAGGCGAGGGACTGGTTTCATCAACTCCCGTCAGGGTCCATCTACAGCTTCAAAGACTTGAAGCGGAGTTTGTTGTTGAGGTTTTCCACATCGAAGAAGAGAAGAAAAGGGGCAGAGGCTCTTTTCAAGATCAAGCATAGAGTGGATGAGTCGATGGAAAGTTATGTTGATCGGTTCCAAGAAGAGGTCATTCTCGTTAACGAGGTGCCCGGGCACACCTTGCAACTTGCGCTTACCATCGGGATGCGGAAAGGGTTATTCCATATAGGGTTGGCCCGGGACCCTCCTCTATCTTTCGAGGAGTTGATGGAACGAGCAGGGCGAGAGATCGACAGCGAGGCGACAAACCAGGAGTTTGTGGCCAAGCTGACCAAGTGGACGGAAGGTGGGGTGATGGAAAAATAAGTTCATCAGTCGAAGTCGAAGAGGTGGCAGGAACAAAGAAGGCAAGGTTTCCAAGGACCTCTGGGAGGGCAGGAGCCATGGTGGAGATTCCAACCACCAGCCAATCGACCGGTCTGGAGGCCAGCAGGAGGGCCCCCTCAGGGCCAAGGAAGAGGCTACTTTCAGGGAGGTGGAAAATTTCATGGAGGGCAAGGACGTTTCAACCCTCCAGGATGGCGTCCGGGCCCGAGGCCGGTGTAGCCCCAGCCTCAACATGCGATGACGGTTGGACCAAGAAGGAGAGGGAGAAGGAACCGCGTCGGCGGAGTAAGAAGGGACGGGAGGGTGTTGCCCTTTTGTGACTTCCATCAAGTGGAAGGTCACGCGACAGCCACCTGCCCCGAATTCTTGGAAGTTAGAGAAGGGAGAAGGGCCCATACAGGGGGAGAGATGTTGTTGCTAGGAGATGGAAGAGAAAGAAGGGGAGAAGGAGGAGAGGAGGAGGATCGGTGCGAGGACCGAGTGGACTCGGGGGCACTGGGCAGGATCAGGGTGATTCATGGAGTGGTAGGGATCGAGGTCACCCACAACGGAAGCCTCCATGCCATCTACCGTTGGAGCGTTGCATCGACCTCCCGAACCCCGCCCCCAGGGGAGAAGGTCATGTTCTCGTCAAAGGACATGCCGACGCACAAAGACCCCTTCTGCGATGTGCTCGTGATCGAGGTCGTGGTTGAGAACTTCACGGTCTCCCGAATCCTGATAGATAACGGGAGTTCAGTGAACGTGGTTTTCAAGAAGGTCTTCGATGAAATGAAGGTGGAAGCAAGGAGAGTGGTCGCGTCGGACGAGCCACTCTTCAGTTTTTCATGGGAGAGGAAGAAAGTTGAGGGAGGAGTCGAGCTCCTGGTCACCTTAGGGGGGACGTCGAAGAACTGTCGATTCATCATCGTAGATGCACCATGCAGCTACAGCGCAATCTTCGGATGCCCCCTCATCAACGTCTTCAAGTGTGTGCCCTCCTCCTACCATCAATGCTTGAAATATAGCAAAGGAGGATTGCAAGTCCGAGTCCGTGGAGACCCAAGGTGGCCCGCCAATATTATGTCACGACGGTTAACACCATCTCTTGGAAGGAGGAAGCAGAAGAGGTGGACAAGGTGATAGAGAGCCTGGCCAGGCTAGAGGTAGCAAAGGAGTTAGAGATGAAAGAAGTCATCAGCGGTGAAGGGAGGCAGGAGAAGGTGCGGATTAGCGGGGAGCTGAGCAAGGAAGACCAGGAGAAGGTCCGGAGGTGCATCCAGTAGAACGTGGACATCCTCGCCTAGAGCGCCGCGGAGATGTTATTAGCAGTCCTAAGACGGCTATTCGTAGTCCTAAAAATATCTAAAATGGATATTCGCAGTCCTAAAAATACTTAAATTTATTGGACTACGAATATTAATGTACTGCGTTTAGCCATCTTAGGACGGCTAATAACATCGCTCATATTTTATTGCAAAAAATGGAATATCATTCTTTATACTTTCAAGATGTTTTGAAATTGGTCTTACTTTTCACTCAATTTGAAATTGATCTCAATTAATAGAAATGTGAGAGATGGCAAAATGACATGACAATTAATTTCATACTAAATTATTAAAAAAAATCATTTATACCCAAATCCTCCGTAACTCAAATTTTATTTGAATAATCTATGTTAAAAAAATTCAAAATAAATACATATTTAATATGAATAATCTATATACAAATACATAATAATTTATTTAATTTTACAAAAATTGATATAAATTAATCTGATCGTACTCATCATTAAACCATAATTTATGCTACGTGACTATCAAAGGTCTAATTATGGAGCGTCCTCTTGGTCTTTACCAACCGACACGCTCTCTCATAGTAGAGGAATTGGTGGTCTTATAAACAAACTGGTGGAGTTGAAAAAACAAGATCACTATAAATTGATCTTCAGGCTTTTGAAGTTGGCTTGTCTTCTACCCGTTGCAACTGCCACTATTGAAAGAGTATTCTCTGTAATGAAGATTATAAAAAATCGTTTACGAAACAGAATGAGAGATGAATGGATGAATGACTGCATGATAGTTTATACTGAGAAAGATGTTGCAGACACTATTAGTAATGACACCATCATCAAACAATCTCAAAATATGTGTCCACGAAAAGTGGTTTGTTGAACGGTATGTAAGCTGTTTTTGGGTTAATACATTTTTATTCATGACAATAGTAGCACAAATTTATTTAAGCATTGCATTTATTTTATTTTTTAAATTGTGCCCGAGTGTAGTAAAATTCCTAGTTCCGCCCCTGGACGGGGTTCCACTAAATTTCATCCGAGTCAAGATGGTTTACAAAATCATAATCTCAACCAGATCGCTCAAGTATATCGGCTCGACCGCACAAAGCACACACACTCACACAACAGCCAGGCGGGCAGCAACCGCATATGCCCAGCGGCCGCACGCGGCCAGCAGCCACCCAAGCACGCATGCAGGCCTCAAGCGCGCTCTCAGGCATCGCTCGCCGCCTTCGGCCACCATCATCGCCGGCGAACCTTCCCGGGCTGCCCAGGGGCCATACCCATCATTTTCTGGAAATTGGTGATCCAAGTGACCAAAATCGTGCAGCCTCATTTGCCGGTTCAAATCTCAAGACGGTGCGATTACCGATGCGCCACTCAGAAAAACTATAAAAAGGCTCATATGCATTCATTTGAAGACAAGCAACCAAGAGGCAAGGAGAGAGCTCTGAAGTTTTTCGGCGAGAAACCTCTCAGTGATCTCCTTCAGAGCTTGAAGAACTCTTTCGGCTCTCAAGTCCTCCTTCAAGAGCGACCTCTCAGAGATCTCCTTTGGAGTATGAGCTTTCCAAGTGCCTTATCAAGTGTCTTCTCAAGTGTCTTCTCAAGTGCTTTCTTAAGTGTCTTCTCAAGTCTCTTCTCAAGTATCATCTCAAGTATCTGCTCCAGAGCCCGCTCTTGAAGTTGCTCCTGCGAGCGCCAAGGAAGACTCCGCATCTTTTTACTTCCAAGCACTTATAATTGGAGCGGTGGCCTATCACTTCCAAGCACTTGTAAATACACATGTAACATCAAGCAAACTAATGGAATTGGTCGGCACCGAACGTACCCCGTGGTTTTTCCCTTTCCGAGTTTTTCCACGTAAAAAGTCTTGCTGTCTCTGCTGTTGGTTCTCTTTTAACTGTTTGTGTGATTGGCTCACTCTCGAGCTAAGACGGTTCGATTCTCCGGATCGGGAGAGTGTTAAACGACCCACAATAGTTTGGCGCCGTCTGTGGGAAAGGTGTTCCCCAAATCTCTAAAGAATTTCTGAAGACAGTACTTGCACGAGCACTCCCGACTAACAACAATGTCAAGGGGAGAATTCTGCGTCTCCGACAGATCAACACCCACTAGTAACAAACCACTTCTCGTAGAAGCCGAAGCAGCGCCTGTTCCAGCAAATGGCCACCCTCCAGCACGTCAAGAAAAAGGGGGGGGGGGGGGGGTGGTTGCAGGCTCGTAGGAGGATAGGTTGTGACCATCATCGGGTCCCCCATCCTCTCCACTCAGGTCCTCTCCATCGCACAGCACGAGGGAGAGCATATAAACAAGAAGACATGCCTAGGTACCACCATTTATTTTGGGGACGGAGACTTAAGGTGGTTGCAGCTGCCGCACCGAGACCCTCTTATCATCACCGCGTGGATTGGAGTCTTCCGCATCAGAAGAATTTTTGTGGACAACGACAACTCAGTCGACGTTCAATTCATATCCATAATCCAGAGCATGAAGATTCTCGTAGAACCTCAATCCGGCAGGCGGAATGATATGCGGGTTCGACAATCATCCTGTCCCAGTACGGGTCATGAACACTCTCCCGGTAACAATAGGGGAGAACCCAAGACAAGTCACTCACGATATTCAGTTTGCGGCCGTAGAATCCATCTCCGCTTATAACGCCATCTTTGGCAGGCCTCTTCAGGCCGCGTTCAGAGCAATTCCCTCCATTCCGCCCCTGACAATGAAGTTCATAACCCTCAACGGCATGGGAGTTGCTCGAGGGGAGCAGGAGGCAACACATACTTGTTATCTAAGACAAGCTCGGTTATCGCAGGTCACGACCTTCCATATTAACGACTTTGACCTTCGGGATGAGACCACGTTGCAACGAGGCGCCCCGGTGGAGAGCCTCATAGAAGTTCCGCTTGTCGCTGGAGATTCGACTCGCATGTTGCGAATTGGGTCGCTGATCTTGTCCCCAGAGGAGCGAAAGGAATATGTAGGCTTCCTCCACGCAAACCAAGATGTGTTCGCATGGAGCCCGGGGACATGCCCGGGATGTATCCACATATAATCACTCCTTCATTGAACATTAACTCGGCGTTCAGGTCAATAATCCAGAAGAAGTGCAACTTCGCCCCGGAGCGGCTCCAAACAATTGAAGAAGAGGTGGAAAAACTTATGGGAGCACGGTTCATTCGAGAAACAGAATACCCCACTTGGTTAGCAAACATGGTAATGGTAAAGAAAGCCTCTGAAAAATGGCGAATGTGTGTCGACTATAAAAACCTCAATCAGCCATGTCCAAAAGACAGTTTCCCTCTTCCACGCATTTATCAGCTCGTAGACACCGCCGCCGGCCACGGACGACTCAGTTTCATGGATGGCTACTCAAGATACAACCAAATTTGGGTGAACCCCACCGACGACGAGCACACCGCCTTCAGAACAGACAGAGGGGTTATAACACCCCTGATTTCCCAGGATTTATTTTAATCCTTCTTTGACGTCATTTTGATGTAAGGGCGTTACGTTAGTGCGGAGTTAGCGGTGCGCCGCCGTTTGCGCGTTCGTTCGGTCAATTCGACCAAATTTTAGAGTGTGCGTGCCAGATTTGGAAAATTTTACGTTAGGAAATTAAGTTAATTAATTTTAGAAAGGTTCGTCAAAGTTTCGTTGCGATCTGAGCGTTTTTAGAGCCCCAGTGATTTTTCAAAGATTTATATAATTATCTTCACCGAAATCTTCAGAAATTTATACCTTGAGTTTGGCTCGTAGCACCGTCCTTTGTCTTCGGTACATTTTTTGTTGGAATCGACGACCGTTGGTTCGGCCATTCTTTTCTTCTTATTATTATTATTAGTATCATTACAATTATGGATTCCTTGCTGTCATCCACTTCCTCAATCTCTCTGTTTATCTATACTACATATACAAAGAAATATATTTTGAACCTTGGTATAACACCTGCAGCCCATCAGATCAATCTGAACCGTTCGATTCATTTATTCATTCATGCGATCGAACGGCCGAGATCTTATGATCTGATCAAATCGAACGGTTCAGATTGATCTGATGGGCTGCAGGTGTTACACCAAGGTTCAAAATATATTTCTTTGTATATGTAGTATAGATATTATATTATATTATATATATATGCATATTATTATTCTTCTCATTCTTTTCTTACTATTATTATTATTATTATTATTAATTTGAGTGTGGATTTGCTGTCATCCACCTTCTTTCTCTATCTGGTTATATATATTATATATATAAAAAATTTCTCCATTATCTGTATATATATTAATTTACTATTCCTCTTCTTCATTATTTCTTCTTTCTTGAGCCGAGCCGGAGTTTCGAGAGAGAGAGAAAGAGAGTGTTTAGGGTTTCCTGAGCTTTCCGACCGCCGCTGACGGAGCTCCGGTGCATGAAATCTTCGCCGGAGCATAGATTTGGAAAGCTCCCGCCGTGCTCTTCGCGTGCGTGGTAAGTTTTCTTCGCTTCATACATTTTTGGCGCTAGGGTTAGCGGCCCTAAGGCTCTTTTCGTCCTAATTTTCGTAGATTTTTCATGCGTAGGACGTGTTTGAGCCGATCCTTGGCGTGGATGGCTTTGCGAGGCCGTTTTTCGGTGATCCGAGTAAAGGCAAGTGGCGGTTTGCATTATTTCCCCTTTGGCTTGTGTTTTCCTTCAGGATTCTTTTTCATCCTCATTATTTTTGGGAATTAGTGTTTTTTATTTACTTTGCCCTTAATTGTTGATAACTGAGTTGTGATGGTAGTCCTGATCTGGGCTTTGTTAGTAGTGGTTAAGTTTGTTTCTAAAAATCTGGATAGTTTTAAGTTCTTGCTTAGTTCTCCGTTTGAAGTCTCGTCCCGTAGAACGGGAGAGGGCAGGGTGATCTTGTTCTGTCGAGTTTTCTAAGTAAAAATCGATGGGACACCCGTCGATCGGGCTCCCGTCCCGTAGATCGGGCCCTCTTCCAGCCTTCCAGTAGAATTTTACTTTGTTTTCCTGGATTTTCCGCTTCAGTCCCGTCGATCGGCACCCCGTCCCGCCGATCGAAACCTCTTCTCGGCGATTCTTCCTTGAAGAAGTTTCCCATCGACTCTTCCCGTCGACTTTTACTTGGCTTTCTTTAGTCATATTTGATAGAGTCTTTCCCGTCGACTCTTATTTACCTATCCCGTTGACTCTTATTTAGCTTTCCCGTCGATTCTTTTTTGGCCTTAGCTGAGTTTTGTTGTCTTCTGCCCTTTAAGTCTGAATCGGTAGGTCTTCCCGCCGATCGACGGGACCGCTCGCCGATCGACGGGGCAGCCAGTCGATTTTGACTAAGCCTTTTCTCGTCGATATCGAGTATCCTTCAACTCGATTATAAGTTAGCCTTTTCCCATCGATATCAAGTTAGCTTCTCGTCGATTAAGTTATCTTCCTGTCGACTTGATTATTAAGTCTTCCCGTCGATTATGATTAATTCTTCTCGTCGATCGAGCAGTCTTTCCAGTGGACTTTTCATAAAGTTTTCCCGTCGATTTTCTTGAGCTTTTCCCGTCGAATTTTGGACAGATTTTTCCGTCGACTTTCTTAAGGTTTCCAGTCGATTTTGTTAGCTTCCCGTCGACTTTGATAAATATTTCCCGTCGACTTTTTCGTGTATTTTGAATTGTTTTACTAATGCTTTTAGGCCATTTTTGCCATGTGGGCCCGAGTACCTTGAATTATGTTGTTGAGCATTTTAAGCTCATTTGTTGAGTCTTTTGGTGATCTCGTGTCTTGTTATGTCCCGTGATGTTAAGTATCCATTCTTCGTGTTATTTCATCATGTATATTGAGTTATTTCATCAATCATTTCAGGATAGTTTTAGTGAGTGTTTCTTGAATATTTTGATCTATGTTGCCTAATGCCCCGAGTGTTTTCTAATAATCTGTTGAGTATTGTTCTGGTGTTTGGCCTTCATGTTAAGCTTATCACGGTCGTGTTCCGGCACCAAGCCTTGCATTATGTCGGCTTGCTAAAATATTCAACCTGTTATTTAGTTGAATATTGATCTAATGATTAATTGTTGAATCATGTGCTTATTGATTCTCTCGTCTTGAGTTGTGGTTAAAACCATCTGAAATCATGTCGTTTTCCTGCCTAACACTCTTTTGTTTGGCCTGTTGGATTTGAAGAGCGATATTTGCTCTGTTGGATACTAGGAGCCAGGTATGCTCTGTTGGAGGTCTGGTGTTGTGTGAGCTAAGAATGCCTCTGTTGGGCCGTTGGTTTGTGTGGACTGGAGTCACCGCCACAACACCCCTGGTTTGGTTTATTTTGGGCTAAGGTTGGCAGTGGATAAAGGACCACCACCTCAGTGCCTGTTTGTGGATCATACACCCGATGCCTTGTGTTTTGCCCGGCGTTAAATGATGCCCTTTTCTCGAGCTGATCAGTCTCAAGTGCTTATAGTATATATGCTTATATTTATCTGTAAAATATTATGTTTGACCACCACCTCTGAGCCGCAGTAGCGAACAAGTGGTTGGTTTTGATTAATTTGGCCATTACTTTGGTGCAGACATTTCTCTTACCGAGTGCACTCATTTGAGTTGGCTCGTGTTGTTGTAAGCTAATAGATGCTTATCTTTTTAGTTCTCTTTTCTGCAATCCATTATTTTGATTACTGCTAACCCTTGTGTAGAAATCATGGTTTTTATTGCTGTCACTTGTACTTTCTTGCCGAGGCATTCCTTTTTTTGAATGTCTCAGGCTCGAAGCTGTAACGGTTTGGGTGGTAGAGTTGGTGCCTTCGGAGCTGCAGTTAGTTGGAGTTGTTCGTTCTCCCCTCACGGTTGTGAGGTAGTTGTTCCTCTTGTTTCAGCTTAGTCTTGTACTTTGTTTTCTATGGGCTCGTGTCAATTGTTGACGCACATAGCTTACGTTTTTCTGGTGTTAGATTACTTGTTGGCTTTTCTAGTCGTTCCTTACTGGTTGTTTACCTACTTGCTCTCTAGGAAGTATTATGTTAGGATGCATGAGTTATTTTATGTATAGAAAATGACATTCTTGCATAGCATGATTTTAAGTAAATGTCACTTATTTTGAAGATTGTAGAAAAATCCTTTCTTTACTTATACTAAATTTAGAGATGTGCATATCATTTCTGAACTGTTTGATCTTCATGCTCATGTAGGATATATTGAACTTATTTTCCGCTGCGTATGTATAGTTTTCTGCTCGTGGACTAGTTGATCCATTGAACTGAGGGATGCGGTCTTTAGCTAAAAATGTAAATTCTTTTTATTAAACTCAATCATATTATTGTCTTTATACAGTATCCGTAAGAAGTTTTTGCATGAGCGTCTGTAGTTGTCCCCTGCAGGACGTGGCATCATAACGTGTATTTTCCCCTTGCAATGATAATATCTATTAAATTCGTGGAAAAATGTGGGTTGTGACAGTTGGTATTAGAGGGAGGTTAGCCGGGTTACTGGGATAGTCTGGTTGGACCGGTTAACCGCCTGGTGAGAATCGATATTCAATGCATACACACACCAAAAGGTCATCTGTATGTCTTGGCTGAGCATGAACACTACACTCATAGCATGATAAGAAGTGTACAAGGCATATTATGTAGTATGAGATGCATAATATGTGTCTGTATATGGATCCTCATAGGTGACAACATGCGACGGTTATGTAGTATGAGATGCATAACGCCGGTCCATGAATGCCCATTAGCTCGATTTTCTTTTTCGTTACATGTGATAATATGTAGTATGAGATGCATAAGATCGCATGCGTACGCCGCTCATAGCATGCATTAAGGCCTTCTTAGACTGCATAGCACTGCATGCACACCACACCATAGCATTAGCACACGTATCGAGTTACATATATACATGATGACGCTCGTACACACATAATTTGAAATAAAATTTTGGCATTCATGCATTCATATGATATGCACAAGAGTTAATAGGATGATGATATATCATCCTAGGTTAAGCATAACATCATTTCATGAATTCCCAGAGCAAGGTAACAACAAGAGCAAGTGTCTACACTTTTCCGATCCGTATCGAGTTAGGAGATTCAAGATTGCTAGTTGTTTTGTCTTAAGCTAGGTGTAGTAAGGTGTTCGTTCATAATTGCAGTCGATGAATCCAGAGTGTAGTGCGTCAGAGTCGGCTCTCCGGTTAGAGGATGAATCTTTGGGTGTGCGCAGTGAGGCAATGATTGAAGAGTTGCGTCAGAGTATCGTGGCATTGTCGAGGCAAATGGGCGTGATGCAGTCGCAGATTCAGATGTTGATGGAGGCTACTTTTGAGCAGCAGCCTAGGGTGCCGAACCCTATTGTGAGTTAGGATGCGGTGTCAAGTAAGGGAAAGAGGAAGGTTGTTGATAGTGGCAACCCTACTCCAAGTAAGAAGGGCAAGCGGGAGTTGGATCTTCAAGGTGCTCCGAAGAATATCAGGTATTGCACTTTTTGTAGAAAGTTGGGGCACGATCTTACCCAGTGTTGGAAGAAGGATAAGAAATGTGAGTGTTGTGGGCAAAGAGTGCATGATGCGACTCGATGCCGGTTTAAGGATAAGGCGTGATATCAGTGCGGGCAGAAAGGTCATGTGCAATCTTGGTGTTCGCAGTTCCAGTTGGTCGGCCAGCAGCTTGCTCTTACGGCTCTGACACCGCCTCCGCCTCAGCAGCAGTAGTTAGATTGAGGAGAGGCCAAGTTAAATGCAGTAGCGGAGGAGGAAGCGCAGTTTTCCTCCCAAGCATTTTCAGGTTAGGTTTTGACCTATTTTATTTGTTGGTTTGCGGTCGTGAATTTAGATTTTCGTTATCTCGATTATATGCGAGTTAAAGTAGAGAATGTTGAGCGTGCATGCTTTTTGATTCGATTTTTACTCGATGTTTTGGCTATAGAGCTTCGCATACGGTCATCGTTAGGTTGATGATCGTTTAGCAGATCCCCTTAGTGTTAATTTCCCCTATGGTGACTCCGTGATGTCGAATCAGGGTTTCCAGAGTTATCCTATCCTCTTAGGTGATTTCTTAGCTTTTGCTAATCTAAAGGTGCTAGGTTTCCCCACTAGGTTTCCCGGATTATTTCTGCGGTGTGTGCTCGGGACTGTTAGTTTCCGGTTGGTTTGCTTACCTTGTTTCTATGTTAAAAGTTGTTTGTAGTTTGCCGTGTATCGAGGATTTTTCCTGTGGCACGAGAGTTCCCTTATGTCTTCCCAGTTAACCTCCCTGGTTTTCTGCCTGTGAGAGTTGTGGAGTTTGCTTTTGACCTTGAGCCGGTGCTCGTCCTTTCCTTTTAGGTGTTTCCCTCGCTTAGGTTAATTGAGAGGTGTTGGATTTAGGCGACCTTTGTCATGAACCTTGTTTAGGGATCGAATGATCTATTTTGAGTGCTGAGAAGAGATCTTACCTGCATCCGTTCTCCTAGCCCTCTTCGGTTAGCGTTTCTATCTAGCGAGTGCTAGCTTATCTCCAATTTTGACCTCTTTTGTCGTTTGTATTTTAAGTTTCGGTTCTAAGTTTCGGGGCGAAACTTCATTCTTGTTGGGGTGACTGTAACGCCCCTGATTTTCCAGGATTTATTTTAATCCTTCTTTGACGTCATTTTGACGCAAGGGCATTACGTTAGTGCAGAGTTAGCGGTGCGTCGCCGTTTGCGCGTTTCCGCGTTCGTTTGGTCAATTTGATCAAATTTTGGAGTGTGCCGGATTTAGAAAATTTTACGTTAGGAAATTAAGTTAATTAACTTTATAAAGGCTCGTCGAAGTTTCGTTGCGATCCGAGCATTTTTAGAGCCCCGGTGATTTTCTAAAGATTTATATAATTATCTTCGCCGAAATCTTCAGAAATTAATATATTGAGTTTCGCTCGTCAGAATTTGATTCTGACTTCTCCGTTGGATTCGTAGCGCCGACCTTTGTCTTCAGTGCGATTTTCGTTGGAATCGGCGATCGTTGGTTCGGCCATCTCTGTATAAATATATATATGTATATTATTATTCTTCTCCTTCGTTTCTTATTATATATATATATTATATATATAATATCTTTCTCCATTATATGTATATATATATATTAATTTACTATTCATCTTCTTCATTATTTCTTCTTTCCTGAGCCGAGCCGGAGTTTCGAGAGAGAGAGAGAAAGAGAGAGTGTTTAGGGTTTCCTGAGCTTTCCGACCGCCGCCGACGGAGCTTCGATGCGCGAAATCTTCGCCGGAGCATAGATTTAGAAAGCTCTCGCCGTGCTCTTCACGCGCGTGGTAAGTTTTCTTCGCTTCGTAGATTTTTGACGCTAGGGTTAGCGGCCCTAACCCTCTTTTCGTCCAAATTTTCGTAGATTCTTTGTGCGTAGGCCGTGTTTGAGCCGATCCTTGGCGTGGAGGGCTTGAGAGGCCGTTTTTCGGTGATCTGAGTAAAGGCAAGTGGTGGTTTGCATTATTTCCCCTTTGGCTTGTGTTTTCCTTCAGGATTCTTTTTAATCCTCATTATTTTTGGAAATTAGTGTTTTTTATTTTCTTTGCCCTTAATTGCTGTTTATTGAGTTGTGATGGTAGTCCTGATCTGGACTTTGTTAGAAGTGGTTAAATTTGTTTCTAAAAATCTGGATAGTTTCAAGTTTTTGCTTAGTTATGACTTAAGAAATCTGCTGAGAATCCCTTAGGATAGGGTATGTTTTACTTAGCCTTTCTGTCAATTGTTACTTAGTTTTCTTCTGAAATTTTTTTCTCTGTTTGAAGTCCCGTCCCGTCGATCGGCATCTCTTCCTGTCGATCGACAAGAGAGGGCAGGGTGATCTTGTTTTGTCGAGTTTTCTAAGTAAAAATCAACGGGACACGCGTCGATCGGGCTCCCGTCCCGTCGATCGGGCTACCGTCCCGTCGATCGGGCTCCCGTCCCGTCTATCGGGCTCCCGTCCCGTCGAATTTTACTTAGTTTCCTGTATTTTTTGCTTCAGTCCCGTCGATCGGCACCCCGTCCCGCCGATCAACACCTCTTCTCGTCGATTCTTCCTTGAAGAAGTTTCCCGTCGATTTCTCTTCCCGTCGACTTTTACTTGGCTTTCTTTAGTCATCTTTGATAGAGTCTTTCCCGTCGACTCTTATTTACCTATCCCGTCGACTCTTATTTAGCTATCCCGTCGATTCTTTTTTGGCCTTAGCTGAGTTTTGTTGTCTTCTGCCCTTTAAGTCTGAATCGGCAGGTCTTCCCGCCGATCGACGGGACCGCCCGCCGATCGATGGGACAGCCAGTCAATTTTGACTAAGCCTTTTCTCGTCGATATCGAGTATCCTCCCAGTCGATTATAAGTTAGCCTTTTCCCGTCGATATCAAGTTAGCTTCCCGTCGATTAAGTTATCTTCCCGTCGACTTGATTATTAAGTCTTCCCGTCGATTATGATTAATTCTTCCCGTCGATCGAGCAGTCTTTTCAGTCGACTTTTCATAAAGTTTTCCCGTCGATTTTCTTGAGCTTTTCCCGTCGAATTTTGGGCAGATTTTTCCGTCGACTTTCTTAAGGTTTCCAGTCGATTCTGTTAGCTTCCCGTCGACTTTGATAAATATTTCTCATCGACTTTGTCGTGTATTTTGAATTATTTTACCAATGCTTTTAGGCCCTTTTTACTGTGTGGGCCCGAGTATCTTGAATTATGTTGTTGAGCGTTTTAAGCTCATTTGTTGAGTTTTTGGTGAAGTCGTGTCTTGTTATGTCCCGTGATGTTAAATGTCCATTCTTCATGTTCTTTCGTCATGTATATTGGGTTATTTCATCAAACATTCCAGGATAGTTTTTTTGAGTGTTTCTTGAATATTTTGATCTATGTTGCCTAATGCCTGAGTGTTTTCTAATAATCTGTTGAGCATTGTTCTGGTGTTTGACCTTCGTGTTAATCTTATCACGATCGTGTTCCAACACCAAGCCTTGCATGGTGTCGGTTTGCTGAAATCTTCAACCTGTTATTTAGTTGAATGCTGATCTAATGATTAATTGTTGAATCATGTGCTTATTGATTCTCTCGTTTTGAGTTGTGGTTAAATCCATCTAAAATCATGTTGTTTTCCTGCCTAGCACTCTTTTGTTTGACATGTTGGATTTGAAGAGCGATATTTGCTCTGTTGGATACTGGGAGCCAAGTATGCTCTGTTGGGGGTCTGTTGGTTGTGTGAGCTAAGAGTCACCGCCACAATGCTTCTGTTGGGCTGTTGGTTTGTGTGGACTGGAGTCACCGCCAGAACACCCCTGGTTTGATTTATTTTGGGCTAACGTTGACAGTGGATATAGGACCACCACCTCAGTGCCCGTTTGTGGATCATACACCCGTGGCCTTGTGTTTTGCCCGACGTTAAATGACGCTATTTTCTCGAGCTGATCAGTCTCAAGTGCTTATAGCATATATGCTTATATTTATGTGTAAAATATTATGTTTGGCCACCACCTCTGAGCCGCAGTAGCGGACAAGTGGTTGGTTTTGATCAATTTGGTCATTAATTTGGTGCAGACATTTCTCTTACTGAGTGCACTCGTTTGAGCTGGCTCGGGTTGTTGTAAGCTAATGGATGCTTATCTTTTTAGTTCACTTTTCTGCAATCCATTATTTTGATTGCTGCTAACCCTTGTGTAGAAATCATGGTTTTTATTGCTGACACTTGTACTTTCTTGTTGAAGCATTCCTTTCATTTGAATGTCTTAGGCTCGGAGCTGTAACGGTTTGGGTGGTAAAGTTGGTGTATTCAGAGCTGTAGTTAGTTGCAGTTGTTTGTTCTCCCCTCACGGTTGTGAGGTAATTGTTCCTCTTGTTTTAGCTTAGTCTTGTACTTTGTTTTATATGGGCTCATGTCAGTTGTTGACGCCCATAGCTTAAGTTTTTCTGGTGTTAGATTACTTGTTGGCTTTTCTGCAGTTCCTTACTGGTTGTTTACTTACTTGCTCTCTGAGAAGTTTTATGTTAGGATGCATGAGTTATTTTATGTATAGAAAATGACATTCTTGCATATCATGATTTTAAGTAAATGCCACCTATTTTGAAGATCGTAGAAAAATCATTTCTTTACTTATACTAAATTTAGAGATGTGCATATCATTTCTGAACTGTTTGATCTTCATGCTCATGTAGGACATATTGAACCTATTTTTCGCTGCGTATGTATAGTTTTCTGCTCGTGGACTAGTTGATCAATTGGACCGAGGGACGCGATCTTTAGCTAAAAATGTAAATTCTTTTTATTAACCTCAATCATATTCTTGTCTTTATACAGTATTCGTAAGGAGTGTTTGCCTGAGCGTCTGTAGTTGTCCCCTGCAGGACGTGGCATCATAACGCGTATTTTTCCCTTTCTCTGATAATATCTATTAAATTCATGGGAAAATGCGGGTTGTGACAGGGGTGCGCTGCTACAAGATAATGTCATTCGGCCTAAAGAATGCTGACGCAATGTACCAGAGGCTGATGAGCAAGGTGTTCAAGGACCTCATCGGGCAGTCCATGGAGGTGTTTGTCGATGAAATGTTGGTAAAAACATTCGGCGCAACAACCACCTGGAATACTTGGACAAGTGTTTTCAGCTTCTTCGCCGCTTCCAAATGAGACTCAATCCCTCCAAGTGCGCGTTCGGTGTGACAACGGGAAAGTTTTTGGGCTTCATGGTTACGCAGCGAGGGATTGAGGCCAACCACGAGAAGATCAAGGCGTTGGAGGAAATGTCACCCCAACGATCCATTAAGGAAGTTCAACACCTCAACGGGAGAATAGCGGCGCTCTCTCGCTTCCTAGAATGAATGAGGGACAAGTACCTCAAATTCTTCAAAGCTCTTTACGGGGCGCGCAACTTCGGGTTTTAGTGGATGAACGAATGTTAGGCTGTCTTCGAACATCTCAAGCAATACCTGACCTCTCCCTTGCTGCTCTCAAAGCCCGTCCCCGGAGAAGCCCTGTATTTGTACCTAGCAATATCACTACACACCCTCAGTTTAGTTCTGATCAAGTTGGAAGGATGGGTTCAACGCCTGATGTACTACCTCAATAAGGTCCTATCCGATACTGAGGCTAGCTACCACACGATTGACAAGACAACTCTGGCCCTGGTATTTTCTGCAAGAAAACTCAGGCCATACTTCCAGGCACACGCCATCAAGGTGCTCACCTAGCTACAACTCCGCACGATTCTCACAAAACTTGAAGTATCTGGGACGCTGGTTAAGTGGGCATTGGAGCTCGGCGAATTCGACATCCAATTCTATCCAAGGCCCGACATCAAGTCCCAAGTATTGACTGACTTCGTAGCGGAATGCAACATCCCCCCAGAAGTCACTCCCAGCTTCAATGACCCCGCTCCTGTGCACTGGATCTTGTACATCGACGGAGCATCCGGGTCCGAAGGAGCATGCGTAGGGCTGCTGCTAATAAGTCCCGAAGAGGCCACTCTCAAGTATGTGCATAGGTTAAAGTTTTTGACCACCAATAATATCTCAGAATATGAGGCATTGATCGCCAGTCTTCGGTTGACCATCGACTGTGGAGTAAAAAGCCTAACTATAAACACAGATTCCAAGCTGGTGGTATCGTAGGTCGAGGGGACTATGTGTCCAAGAATGAGCAGCTTGTCCAGTGCCTCCAACTCGTCAGGGGACTTATCGCAAAGTTCTGGTCTCATCAGATCCTGCACATTCCTAGGGAGTAGAATACCCAAGCAGACGCCCTCTCCAAGCTCGCTACCTCCCCAACTGGATATCAATTGAGGCATCGCCTGGTCAAATATCTAATAGTCCCCAGCATCAGTGGTCCATGGGAGTTTGCCACCATAACTGAGAGGGAACCTTCCTGGATGGACCCCGTCATCATCTACCTTGAGACCGGACGACTGCCAAAGGATCGGCTAGAGGCGAGACGATTGCGGATACGCACAGCCTCGTTCTCCATCATCGATGACAAGCTATACAAACGCTCATTTTCTGGACCCTACCTAAAGTGTCTACACGCGGACGAAGCGAATTACGCCATGAGGGAAATTCATGAAGGAGTATGCGGGGAACATCTAGGTGGAAAAGCTCTGGCAGTAAAAGTCTTGCATTGAGGACTCTACTGGCCCACTCTGAAGGACGCCATCGATTTCATCCGAAAGTGCAAGAGTTGTCAGTTCCATGCCAGCGTCCTCGTCGGCCTAAAACCGCTCCAAAGTGCATGACCTTTTGCGCAGTGAGGGATCGACCTCCTTGGTCTCTTCCCACCGGCTTCCAGGCAGAGGAAGTTCGTCATCCAAGCCGTGTACTACTTCACAAAGTGGGTCAAAGCAGAGCCACTCACAAAAATCACAAAAGAAAATGTGAAACAGTTCGTCTGGAAGAACATTATCTGCCGCTTCGGCATAGAGGGAGTGATAGTCATCGATAATGGAACACGGTTCATAGGTAAAGCGTTCACGAAGATGTGCAAAGATCTAAAGTTATGTCTCCGCCACACAGCTGTAGCCCATCCTCCGTTGGCCGATGGTTAGACAGAGGTCACCAACTGCTCCATCCTCAAGGGATTGAAGATCCGCCTTCAGGAGGCAGGGGCAGTGGGTAGACGCCCTCCCCAACGTGTTGTAGTCATACCACACTATAGAGAGGAACCCGATGGGGGAAACTCCGTTCAACATTTGTTACGGATCAGAGGTCATCATACCAGTAGACGTTGGTGTTCCAAGCCCCCGTGTCCAAGCCTTTGACCCAGCAAACAACGAGGCAATGCCACCGAGAAATCTGGACTTGATCATTGAAGTCCTAGATAGGGTCGCGCAACGAATCACTACATACCCAAATCACATTACCAGGTTCTACGACAGAAGGGTAAAGCCGATGCCAATCAACATCGGGGACCTGGTTCTCTGAAATATCGAAGTAGCGGGCAAGGGACCCCAAAAGGACAAGCTCTCTCCGACGTGGGAGGGACCATTCGTCGTCACCACGGTAGTAAAACCTGGAACATATAGGCTGAGGGCCCCAAACGGGAAGACACTCCCCCAAACTTGGAACCTTAGAATCTGCGCCGCTTTTATCAGTAATCTGTATTCTTTATTTCTCTCTCACTCAGAATAATAAGCTGCAAGACTAAACTTATGCGCACATGTATGTTTTTTTCTTTTTAAAATTGTGCAGCTACTTTCAAATACCCGTTGCGGTCCAAGCCCCTGGGGACGAAAAACTGGTAAGAGCGGACTCCAGGCCCTCTACGCCATGTGGTAAGAGCGGACTCCGATCCCTCTAGGCCCTCTGGTAAGACCAAACTCTGGTCCCTCTAAGCCCTCTGGTAAGAGCAGACTCCGGTCCCTCTATCCCCTCTGGTAAGAGCGGAGTCCGGTCCCTCTACTCCCTCTGGTAAGACCGAACTCTGGTCCCTCTACGCTCTCTAGTAAGAGCAGACTCCGGTCCATCTACGACTTCTGGTAAGAATGAACTCTGGTCCCTCTACGCCCACTAGTAAAAGAGAACAAAGGTTCCTCTACGCCCTAATTGATTGACGATCTTTGGCGCCCCCTCACGTCGAGTAGGAAGCTCACCCGAGCCACGAGCCTCTGGTGCTGATACCAAGTGGAAAGCTAACAACTGGTGAGAGCGGACTCCGGTCCCTCTACACCCTCTGGTAAGAGCGGATTCTGATCCATCTACACCCTACGGGAAGAGCAGATTCTGATCCCTCAGCACCCTTCGGTATTGGCGAACGACAACCCCCTACACCGCATCCAAGCATCTACCCATGACACCAACACTGAATGACAAGCTCGAAACATAAAATACTGACTTCTGGAATCCGCGCAAAGCGGTAAGCTCATAACCGCAACAAGGCGCGATAGTTCACTTAAGAAAACTCGCAAAACCGCGTGCACGAAAAAGTGACTCCGACACAAACAATTGAAAGAAGGCTCGCACGCCCATGAATATGATGGCAACAGAAGAATGTTCGGGCTCACTCTTCACAAATCGCGACCCCCGAAAATTGGGGGCATTTGACGGGGTTACCCTAAATTTTATCCGAGTTAGGGGGGTTTACAAAATCATAACCTCAACTGGCCGGATCGCCCAAGTGTATCGGCTTGACCGCACAAAGCACGCACATGCACACGCACACAACAGTCACGTGGGCAGCATCTACGTACGCTTAGTGGTCGCACACACCCAACTGCTGCCCATAGGCTGCGCTCTCGAGCACATGCCACGCACGCGAGCATAGGCCGCGCATACGTGCATGCGCCATGCACCCCCCACGCGCGCGCCGGCCTTCTGCCGCCACCGTTCACTGGCACCGCCCTCCGCCATCTTCGGCCACCATCACTGCTGCCGAACCTTCCTGAGTCACCCCGGGGGGCATACCTATCATTTTACGGAAATTGGTGATCCAGGTGATCAGAATCGTGCAGCCTCATTCACCGGTTCAAATCTCAACACAGCGCGATTACTGATGCGCCCCTCAGAAAAACTATAAAAAAGCTCATAAGCCTTCATTTGAGGACAAGCAACCAAGAGGCAAGGAGAGAGCTTTGAAGTTTTTCTGCGAGAAACCTCTCAGAGATCTCCTTCAGAGTTTGAAGAACTCTTTCGGTTCTCAAGTCCTCCTTCAAGAGTGACATAGAGATCTCCTTCAGAGTACGAGCTTCTCAAGTGCCTTCTCAAGTGACTTCTTAAGTGCCTTCTCAAGTGCCTTCTCAAGTGTCTTCTCAAGTGTCTTCTCAAGTGCCTTCTCAAGTCCTTTCTCTAGTGTCATCTCAAGTGCCTGCTCCAAAGCCCGCTCTTGAAGTTTCTCCTGCGAGCGCTAAGAAAGACTCCGCATCTTTTTCTTTCAAGCACTTGTAATCGGAGTTGTGACTTGTCACCCTCTCGAATATCCTAACACTTGTAACCTAAAGCAAACTAGTGAAATTGGTCGACACTGAACCGAACCCGTGGTTTTTTTCCTTTTCGGGTTTTTCCACGTAAAAAATTTTGATATCTCTGTTGTTGGTTTTATTTTAACTGTTTGCACGTTTGTCTCACTCTCAAGCTAAGACGGTTCGATTCTCCAGACCGGGAGAGCGTTAAGCGACCCGCAACAATAATATTATTATAAATATAGACAACAAACTATGTGGATGATAACAAGCGGTAATATACTTCTATGGTTTTTAAATATTATATTTCAGAAACTATGAATAATTAAGAATAATTAATATGATAAAAACAAAAAAATTTGGCCGCAGCTTTGCCATCCTACAAAAATTGTGTAGTAAAATGATTAAGAGTCTGTTTGGCGCGGCGGCTGCGGTTAGAAACGCAACGGTCGGCGATAACGATCATGAACGCAGTGGTTTGAAATTGTGGTCTCAAACGAATTTCACCAATTGGTAAAATTGTGTTTGTGGTGCTGTCATGAACGTGAAAGCACTTTTATCTATTTGGTAACACATAAATGTGGTGGTTGGTAACGGTTAAATTATTTTTTTCAAATCTAAAAATCTAAACGCTCTTTAAAATGAAACATAAATATCTCATTGTTCATAAGAAAACATAAACATCACATTGTTCAAATTTTCATAATAAATCAAAACACTCCCGTTCGCCGGTTCAAATTTTCATTCTTTTCGCTCCGTTCAAGATCACCCGCACATTAGACAATTATAAAAATTGTGAATAATATATTATGAATAAAATACATTAACAATTATTAACTAGAATGTTAAGATACTTGTGAGTAATCTCTAGTTGATTGACTATATGATCCCTTAAGGCCGCCATTTTTGCAGACCCTCCCCCATCAATGAAATCAGCATCTATTTCATCTGGTTCCAACCAATCCTGATGTACTGTGTTTTCATCATCCTCGCACTCTTCAAACTCCAGGTCTTCACGTGAAGGATGTTTACGAATAAAGTTGTGCAATGTCATTGTTGCTACCACGATTAAAACTTGTTTCTTGAAAGAGTATTGAGGCATGTCCCGAAGTATCGCTCATTTTTTCTTCCATACACCAAATGTTATTTCATTGACGTTGCGCAGTTATGACTGTGACTTATTAAAAAGCTCTCGGGGTCCTTGAATTGGACGATTACCACGTGCAAAATCCGGTAAATGATATTTAGTATCCGGGTAGGGTTTTAAGAACCCTCTCTGTAGTGGATATCCAGCATCTACCAAGTAATATTTACCTGTAATTTGTTTGCATTATAAACAAGTTTATGCATAATGCACTTGTAAAAAAATGTTAAATATAAGTATAACATATACTAGGCGGCGGAATGAGAAATTGATATTCCGGTATGTTAATGCAAGGTGAAATATCTGATTATCATGTGCTGATCCTTCCCATCTTGGTACCACGATTGTGAAGCACATATTGAAATCACAGATAGCCATAACATTCTGTGTTGGTTTTCCCTGTCGACAGATATATGACACTTGTTTATCAGCTGCAATGTGTGCATGCACATGTGTCCCATGAATCGCTCCAATGCAATTTTTGAAAAAAGGCATATATTGATCATCATACTTTATTTTTGAAAGAATATCTCTAAATTGTTTGTCATCTGGCTGGATAATATCTATTGCTAGTCGAATCAGAGCATTAATACCACATGCGAAAAAACGACATATAGTTTTGTTGAATGTTGAAAGCGTTCAACTGTAGCACTCATGGTGTCATTTTGAGTTAAAATATATATCGCAATGGCTAACACCTCACTTGCATTTGTTCTTGCTGAGCCTTTGAGACTATAGGCACTTTCTAGTTTTTTCTTACCATATCAACAAAAACAAATTTTGACATTCTTAACATGTTATGATATCTACTTGGATGCCCCACCAATAACTCAGTAACCAATTTTTTACCAGTCTGTCTCGAGGTTATACATGGGGTCTTTACAGGTAAACTAAAAAATATATGCATATGTGATACATATGACTGCAATAAATTTTTTTGATGAATTGTGCATAACGCCGCTGATAAACGGAACTACTAGATGAATGTTCAAAATCAGATGATAAATCACTAGAAGAGTACTTCATATCAGTATTGGCCATGGTGAAACTGAAATGACATAAGGTAGCATATTACATATAACAACAAATATAGTAATACAACAACATATAACTATAAAAACATGATAATAACTAATTATAAAAACATGAAACTGAAATGACATAACAACAAATATAAAAATACAACATAATTATAAAAACATGGCAGAAGTAGCATAGTAGACATCAACATAATTATAAAAACATGTACTAAGAACGCCTCTCTTTCACTCCAAGCTCTTCATGTAATGTGTCTTGAGCCACCATACTTTCATATCCGCTGGGCAGTTCATGAACCCCTCTTGTTTGTTTTTATCCATTACAAATTCTGTTGCAAAATTGTAGAAATTCAGATCATTATATATTTTCGGGATCTTCGAAAGCTCTATGAATGCCTCTTTGATGGTGGATAACTTAGATGGAGGTGCCTTCTCACGTGTAGTGCCCACTAACTCCTTCACGTAGTTGACTAGCTGTGATTTCATAGTGCACTTTTGGCTGTGTGATCTCTTGCTCTGCTGTGTAGAGGATTCTCCAACCGATCGCTTATTCAACATGTGTCCTCCGTCAGACCTACTTCCATGGGTACCAGTATCTGTTGCTATATTGTCATCATCATCTGAAGCAATATGCTCTGACATGACATCTGAAGGTAGTACCCCCGAGCTAGACATCCAAACATCTTCACCAGTTGCAACCACAGAACTAAACATTCTATCAAGCTTTTCCTCCAGCTCTGGTGGAATGCCCTCATAGCGAAACTTTTTAGCATTTGGTGTGGCCAAAGGATAAGTATGGCAATGTTAAACCAAGAATTCATAATGACTAAAAGCCGACTTGTTAAGGGTTTACTATTACCTGGAGTTTCTCGGCCCACCACTCATCGGAAGCATCAATCGTCTCTTTGATAGAGTTCCAACCACTATCAGAAAATGGACTTTTAGCCAGGGAAAATTGTCGTGGCTAAAAGTCTCAAAGCGTGGCTAAAGACTTTTAGCCACGGAATAGCCGTGGCGAATGGGCGTGACGAATGTGAGCGTGGCAAAAGGTATTTGCCACGCTCAGTCCGTGCTAAATACGCTTTTGCAACGACTTTTAGCCACGGTTTTAAACCGTGGCTAATGGTCTTGAGTTCATCAACTATTAGCCACAGTTTCCTTGCCGTGGCTAAAAGGCATTATTAGTCACGGTTTCCCTGCCGTGGCTAAAAGACCATTATTGGCCACGGTAATAAACCGTGACAAAATACTTGGCAGATTTATTTAAGAAAAGTATTTGTCACGGTTTGAAACCGTGACAAATACGTAGCAGATTTATTAAACAAATATTTGCCACGGTTTGAAATCGTCACAAATACTTGGCAGATTTATTAAAAAAAATTGTCACGATTTGAAGTCGTGGCAAAATAATACAGTGCATTAAAAAATTACCACAACTTTAAAATGGTAACAAATACTGTAATAATTTGTCAGAGAAGCTTTCGATATCAGCATTATTTCACAATTTCACAATTTGGGAATGAAGAATTTGAAACACAAAAATGTCTCGAGGATAAGGGAAACATGTGTTCTGTACAAAATAATATCAATAGAATATTGTTGCGGGTCGCTCAACGTTCTTTCAGACCGGACGAATCGAACCGTCTTAGCCCGAGAGTGAACCGAGCGCGCAAGCAATCACAGAGAGAATGAGCAGGTGGCAAGAAGACGTTTTTACCGTGGAAAACCCGGAAAGGGTGAAAAACCACGTGGTCGGATCGGCGCCGACCAAATTTCACTATGTGGTGGAGCGTTACAAGTAATGGTGCGAGAATCGGGAGCGACAGGCCGCTCCCGTTACAATTGTAATTGAATGAAAGTCTCTGAGGGTGACATGCCACCTCTCAGAAAAACTAAGTACTTTTCTTGGCCGGGAAGTCTTCAAAGTCCGCAGAAGATCTTCAAGCGACGATGGTGGTCTTCAAGCGACGAAGGAGTTCTTCGAAGGTTGAAGGAGGTCTTCAAGTGTTGATGAAGGTCTTCAAAGGTTGAAGGAGATCTTCGGGTTCCGAAGGAGATCTTCGGGTTCCGAAGGAGATCTTCGGGTTCCGAAGGAGATCTTCGAGTTCCGAAGGAGATCTTCGAATGCTGATTTTCAGATCTTCAAGGGAATTCCAGAGAGCTCTCTCCCGTATAGAAAATTCCAAGTCCTTTGAAATGAAGCCATGAGGTTCCTTTTATAGCTTTTGAGGGTGGTTAGGGTGGTTATGGTGGTTAGGACGGCTATCCGCACACCATAACCAATTTATGTGCTACATGCACATTTATCATGAATATGACTATGCGCACACTAGTTTGTATAGTTTTTAGGATGATATGTATTCATATGACGGATATGGTTACGCGCACACCCCATATTATTTGCTAGACGCAGACCGGATGCCCACTCATCATGAATATGGCTATGCGCACACCAATTTGTATAGTTTGGTGATGATATGTATTCATATGACGGATATGGTTATGCGCACACCATAACCATACTATTTGCTAGACGCAGACCAGATTGAAGATTTTTACCATTTATACCCCCATGTTGGAGGATTTTCACTATTTGCACCCCATGATGTGGAGTTTCACTATTTGCACCCATGATGGGCGGTTACAGGTTTAGCGAGATTTGCCTTGACCGTCCTCGTTCTCTCGGCCGAATGAGGAGGGAGAGGTCGGGCGAGCGCGCCCGGAGGCCGACCGGGGATGAGACGAGAGGGGCCGGAGAATGCGCCCGGCGGCAAAGGAGGTCGACCGACATCGCGCCCACCGCCTGGCCGCGTGTGGTGCCGGGTGGTACCGCGCGGTGGCGGGCGCGCGGTACCGCGCGGTGGCGGGCGCTCGGTGGCGGGCGCGCGGTACCGCGCGGCGCTAGGCGTACGGTGCCGGACGCGCGGTACCGCGCGGCGCTAGGCGTACGGTGCCGGACGCGCGGTACCGCGCGGCGTTAGGCGTGCGCGGTGCCGGGCACGCGGTACCGCGCGGCGTTAGGCGCGCGGCACCGCGCGGTGCCGGGCATGCGGTGCCGCGCACGGTACCGCGCCACCGCGCGGTGCCGCGCGGCCGCGCGGTGCCGCGCGGCCGCGCGGTGCCGCGCGGCCGCGCGGTGCCGCGCGGCCGCGCGGTGCCGCGCGGCCGCGCGGTGCCGCGCGGCCGCGCGGTGCTGCGGTCGTGCGGCCGTGCGGTGCCGCGGGGCCGCGGGATGCCGCGCGGCCGGGTGGTGTCATGCGGCCGTGCGGAGCCGCGTGGCCGCACGCGGCGCCGTGCGGCCGTGCGGTGCCCTGCGGCTGCGCGCGGTGCCGCGCGGCCTTGTGGCTGCACGTGGTGCTGTGCGTGGTTTCGTGCGGCGGTTGCGGCGGTTGCGGTTGCGGTTGCGGTTGCGGTTGTGGGCGGTTTCCTCCTCTTTCTTGCCCGTACCTCCACCATCTTAGTGGGGAGTTGGGTTTTTGGCTAAGTGCAACCCGAATTTCTCTACAAAATGGATGAGGACCCATCAATTGCCTCCCAAATCCTCGGAGTTCGCCCATCTTGCTTGGAGAAGTACGAGGATTTTATCATCCTTTGGCGTGGTCCAGTCGTTGTGGTGGCGTTATGGCGGAGGTATTTTGCGATAGTCCTCCCTCTTATTTTGTCGTTTGTTGTTTCGCCTTTTGTAATAATCTCTACATTGTGCGGTGATAATCCGCACAATTTTTGTCGATTATTTTTTGTTTATTTCTTTTTTCTCTTTTCAGGCATCAAGGAACGGTGCACGATCAAAATCCATGCGGATGTGTTCCTCGCTAACCATTGAGCGTGTCGAAGCTTGGCGCAAGCGGTTTAGACTCCCGTCATCTGTTGAGGTGAAGATTCCATATCCGGAGGCACGTGCCCAGAACCCACCGACCGACTTTATTACCATTTCTGAGAGTTGTTTGAAGTCGGGGGTTCCGCTTCCCCCCATCGGAGGAGGCGATTGAGATTTTCAGATTTTGCGGCGTTCCTATCTCGCAATTTACCCCAGTCGGGATGGCGAGAATCATGGGGTTGATTGCGTTTTTTCGGGAGCATGGCTCGCAATTCTCTTTGGAGATCTTCCAAGATTGGTGTGAGGTCTTCACGGATCTGGGAGGCCGGATTGATGTTTGTAGCAACAAGAGGTGGTTCCGTTTTGAGGAAAGGAACGACTATCGCCATGGGAACACTTTGTATGGGTATGTTCGCAACCGATGGGATTTGCCAGAGCTTTGGAGGAACCTCCCGGGACGTTGCCGCCGTCAAGTGGGGCGAGAGAATGAATTCCAGCCCCTTCCTGGTTTTCCTGGTCGTGATGATTTGTCGAAGGCTCTTTATGGCGTGGTTCATTATGCGGAGAAGAAAAAATTGTTGCTGGTCGGCCTTTCGTCGGATGCCGAGCGTGATGCCGCTGTCGCTTTGTCGCGTGATGGGAAGAGGAAGTTTGTTATCAGATGTGGAGGTTCAGAGATGGTGCCACCTCCACCTCCACCGAAGAGCCGTTCTGATGGTGCAGGTCCCAGCGGAGTCGTGCCCGAGGCGATTCCTATTGACGTTGATGCCGAGATCGTGGCTTCTCCTGTGGCGGAAGCGCTTCCTCGGAGTGGCCCTCCTCCTCCTCCATTGGTGACGGCGAAGAGGGTATCCTCTTCATTACGGGCGATGACTTCGGCGGTTATTCATGACTTTTTGTTGTTTATCTTTTATGTGTTCTCTTTTCCCAAGATTCTTATCCCGTTCCCTTTTTTTCTTCGCAGGCTGATGTCATGACTAGCGTCGCTCGTACTTGGAACGATTGCTATGTTGGGCTGAAGGACAGGTTTTTTGCTCTTCAAGAGGAGCTTCGTGTTGCGAAGAGTTCGCTGGAGGATTCCCAGAAGAAGAGGGAGCACGAGATATCACGTGGGCTCAAATTGGAGTCTGATCTTGCCCACGCTCGCTCCAAGGTAGAGCGTCTTCAGAGGGGGCTTAGCGCAGAGAAAG
The DNA here is from genome assembly GCA_033032865.1 of Dactylorhiza incarnata. NCBI lineage: Eukaryota > Viridiplantae > Streptophyta > Magnoliopsida > Asparagales > Orchidaceae > Dactylorhiza > Dactylorhiza incarnata. The sequence continues at coordinate 1,517,594 of JAWHQI010000261.1, forward strand.
CCGCCGCCGAGAGTGCCTCCCAGTTGGTCCAAGATTTGCAGGGTGACATGTTCCGTCAAGATGGCGAGCTGGGGTTTTTGAGAAGCGAGGTGGAGAGGCTTTCTTCCCTTGAGCCAGACATCAAGACCATTAAGGCCGAGGGAGTTGCCGAGTACAAGGACTCCCTGGAATTCGTAGAGGAGCGCTCTAGGATCTCTGAGGAGCTTCGAGCCGAGTTCATGACCAAGGAGGTGGACCCCCTATTGGAAGATGAGTGTGAGATTTCTTTCAAGAGGGGGATCGGGAAGACCCTTCGTATGGTGGAGAGGAAGCTTGGGTGCAGTACGTCCGGGCTTGGCGCAGACGATCTTTCTGAGGATGACTGCACCGATGTAGATGTTGAGGGCTGATTGTCTTTGTCTTTATTTGTCTGTATGCTTTACTTTCTTTCGTTACGTATCGTACTTCCTTGTTCCTGTATTTGCGTCTCTTGTAGTGGAGTTGTACAACTCTTCGCTTTGTTATATTGATTGATGGCTACTTGTTTGTCCACCGCTTACTCCTATTTTTCTCATTTCTGCGTGAGGTTAGTGGGGATCTGGTCCCGAGTAGCGGTGAAGGGCAGACACTTCGAACCGTGGGCGACCGCGAGGGGGGCAGGCCCTGGCGGTGCCGCGATCTTACTATCGGGGAAGGGCGGACGCTTCAGACCGGGTAGCACGAGATCACTGGGGAACTGGCCCCGAGTGGCGGTGAAGGGCGGACGCTTCGAACCATGGGCGACCGTGAGGGGGGCAGGCCCTGGCGGTGCCGTGATCTTACTACCGGGGAAGGGCGGACGCTTCGGACCGGGTAGCGTGAGATCACTGGGGGGCTGGCCCCGAGTAGCGGTGAAGGGCGGATGCTTTGAACTGTGGGTGACCGTGAGGGGGGCAGGCCCTGGCGGTGCCGTGATCTTACTACTGGGGAAGGGAGGACGCTTCGGACCGGGGAGCGTGAGATCACTGGGGAACTGGCCCCGAGAAATATTGAGCCATCGTTGGGAGATAGCTTGCGCGAGTCGGGGCTCGCGGCTTCCGTAATAATTGCAGAGAAATAATTTGCGCAAATCGAGGTTCACGGCTATAAAATTTTAGTAAAGTAGTTTGCGCGAGTCAAGGCTCGTGGCTTGTACATAAAATCATAATAAGATAAGTTTGCGCGAGTCAAGGCTCGCGACTTGTACATAAAATCATAATAAGATAAGTTTGCGCGAGTCGAGGCTCGCGGCTTGTACATAGAATCATAGTAAGATAATTTGCGCGAGTCGAGGCTCGCGGCTTGTACATAGAATCATTGTAAGATAATTTGCGCGAGTCGAGGTCGCGGCTTGTACATAACAGAGTAAGAAAAATCACTGATAAAAGCGGCGCAGATTCTGCGCGTTCCAAGTGCGCGGGAGGGTCTTTCCTTCCGCCGTTCTAAGTTTGAATGTTCCAGGCTTCACCACCGCGGTGACCACATAGGGTCCTTCCCATGCTGGATAGAGTTTGTCTTTCTGCGGGCCCTTCCCGGCTGCTTCAACGTTGCGCAGGACGAGATCTCCGACGTTGATCGGCCCGGGCTTAACCCTCCTGTCGTAGAGCCGGGCCACTCGCCTTTGGTAGATAGCGATGCGCTGAGCGGCGTTGTCTCGAATTTCTGAGATTAAATCGAGGTTTTCGCGGAGCAGTCCGTTGTTCTTACTGGGATCGAAAGTCAGCACCCGGGTGCTTGGTACTCTGATGTCGATGGGGATGACAGCTTCAGTCCCGTAGCAGAGGTTATACGGCATCTCTCCTGTTGGAGTCCTCTTTGTTGTACGGTATGCCCACAACACATTTGGGAGTGCATCCACCCACTGCCCCCCAGCTTCTTCGAGACGCGTCTTCAGCCCTTTGAGGATGGTGCGGTTGGTGACCTCCACCTGCCCATTTGTCTGTGGATGTGCTACGGCGGTGTGGCGGAGATTGATCTTCAGGTCTTCGCACATCTTGGTGAATGACTTCCCAGTAAACTAGGTGCCGTTGTCGGCGATGATCGTCGCTGGGATTTCGAAGCGGCAGACTATGTTCTTCCAGACGAACTGCTTAGCATTCTCCTCCGTGATTTTTGCCAGAGGCTCAGCTTCACCCCACTTGGTGAAGTAATCGATGGCTAGGATGATGAATTTTCTCTGCCCGGATGCCAGGGGCAGGGGGCCGAGGAGATCAAACCCCCACTGTGCGAAGGGCCACGCACTCTGGAGCGTGGTGAGCGCGACTGGGGGCTGGTGAGGTACGTTCGCGTGAAGCTGACAGCTCCTGCATTTCTGGACGAGTTCGGCCGCGTCTTTCTTCATCGTTGGCCAATAGAAACCTTGACGCAAGATCTTCTGGGCCAGGGCTTTTCCTCCTAGATGTTCTCCACAGACCCCTCCGTGCACCTCTCTTAGGGCATAGACTACTTCGCCGGCTGGTAGACATTTTAGGTAGGGCCCCGAGAACGCCCGCTTATAGATCTCCCCGTCTATGATGGTGAACGACGCCGCCCGCATTCGCAATCTGCGCGCCTCCAGGCGGTCCTCGGGAAGATGCCCCTGCTCAAGGTAGGCCCGCAGGGGGGTCATCCAAGATGGCTCCTCTTCATTGATTGCTGCAATCTCCGATGGCCCTGGGATACTTGGGACCATGATTTCTTCGACTCGGCGTCTTTGCGATTGATAGCGGGTGGATGAAGTTGCCAACTTAGAGAGTGCGTCTGCTCTAGAATTCTGCTCTCGGGGGACGTGCAGGATTTGGTATGACGAAATCTTCTGAAGGAGCGACTTTACGCATGTGAGGTAATGCGCTGTTTGATCACTCTTGGCCTCGTAATCTCCCTCGACTTGCGAGACTACAAGTTGGGAGTCGGCGTGAATCGTCAGGTTCTCAACTCTACAATCGATGGCGAGCCGGAGGCCGGCGATCAAAGCCTCGTACTCTGCGACGTTGTTAGTTGCTGTGAACTTCAATCTGAGACCATACTCCAAAGTGATCTCGTCGAGGCTTATGAGAAACAATCCTGCTCCGTCTCCTTCAGCTCCTGAAGCACCGTCGATGTAGAGAGTCCAATGGGGTGTGGTGATATCTTTGACAGGAGTTGTTTCTGGTGGGATGGTGTATTCTACAACAAAGTCAGCGAGCACTTGCGACTTGATGTCCGACCGAGGCAAGAATTGAATGTCGAATTCGCCGAGCTCCACCGCCCACTTCACTAGTCTTCCCGAGACTTCTGGTTTCTGGAGGATTGTTCGTAGCAGGAGCTGAGTTAATACTTTTACTGTGTGCGCCTGGAAGTAGGGCCGAAGCTTTCGCGCCGAGAAGACGAGTGCTAAGGCCATTTTTTCCGCTGCCGGATACCTGGTTTCGGTATCGGTGAGGACCTTGCTGAGGTAGTAGATCGACCATTGCACCCCTCCTTCATCCTTCACAAGCACCGAACTGAGGGCCGTAGGCGAAACTGCAAGGTACAAGAACAGGGTTTCCCCGGGGACTGGCTTTGACAGAAGCGGCGGCGAGGCCAGGTACCGTTTGAGAAGCTTGAAAGCCGCCTGGCACTCGTCCGTCCACTGGAACCCAGTGTGTCGCGCTCTCCGGAGAATCTTGAAGAAAGGGAGGTACTTGTCCCCTGTCCTTGACAGGAAGCGGGAAAACGCAGCGATCCTCCCGTACAGGCGTTGTACTTCTTTTATTAAACGAGGCGGCGACATGTCCTCCAACGCCTTGATCTTCTCGGGGTTAGCCTCGATTCCCCGATGGGTTACCATGAAGCCCAGGAACTTCCCCGCCGTCACAACAAACGCGCATTTGCTGGGGTTGAGCCGCATCTGGAAGCGACGAAGAAGCTGAAAGCACTTTCCCAAGTCTTTCAAATGGTCGCGACGGTGGACGCTCTTCACTAGCATGTCGTCCACGTATACCTCCATCGTCTCCTCGATGAGGTCCTTGAAGACTTTGTTCATCAATCTTTGGTATGTCGCTCTGGCGTTTTTAAGGCCGAACGACATCACCTTGTAGCAGTAGACTCCTTTATCGGTGCGGAAGGCGGTGTGCTCCTCGTCCGCGGGATTCATTCTTATCTGGTTGTAGCCTGAGTACGCGTCCATGAAGCTGAGCAGCTCATGGCCGGCCGTTGCATCGACGAGCTGGTCGATCCTTGGAAGAGGGAAACTATCTTTTGGGCAGGCCTGGTTCAGGTTGCTGTAGTCGACGCACATCCGCCACTGTTGGGAAAATGATTTCTCTTAACCCCTGAAAATGAGTTAAATATGAATTCTAAGAAAGGAAAATCAAGGTAAGTAAATATGCGTCGAATAGTATTCGACGCAACGTCGAAGTTGTATCGACGTTCCTTTCAGAATGAGTCGAAGTAGCTCCAAGCAGAATTCGACGTATCCTATGTCGACGTAGCTCTGACTTCCAGTCGACGTATCTTGAGAAGTCGACGCACCCTAGTCGACGCACCTTCCTTATTCTCCTCTCGACGCTCTGCCAGGATGAATTCGACGCTTACGTCGAATAGTAATCGACGCACGTCGATTTCTATGATTAATTCAAAAATCGTCAGATCTCTTTCCTTCTTTTATAGATCTGATTTATATGGAATCAATTTATTCTTTATAGCCGTTCTGAATCATTCTTTCCTCTAATAGATTCTTGGCTAAATTGATTAAATCCTTTATGGACATTATTTGAAATCAGATTGAATACTTTCCTTCTATGGATATAACTGTTATGGAAGTTTCTCTTTCTTTCTAATACTCTGTCTGCTAATTGATTACTCTCCTATAGTGTTATTTTAATAAACAGAGCTATAAATAACCAAGCAGGTCGGCAGAGAAAAACAAGAAGTGATCCACCATATACACATTGAAAAAGAGGAAAAGCTCCCAAGTAAAAAGAAAGAGAGTTGAGAAAGATTCCTGCAGCAACCATCAAGCATTCTTCTTCTTCTGCTTCTAAAGCCATACTGCTGCAAAATTCTGAAAAGCTTACAATCTCCTTCTCACTATAGAAGGGAGATTTAATTCACTACTTCTTGTGCTTCCAATCTTCTTGCTAGGAAGAAGATTCATTCTTGTCTTAAATACTTCTTTTCCTTTTTCTTATTTTCATTCTCACATATTGTAAAAGAGTTTTTAGAATCACTCTTCAAAAAATTCAGTTGTACTGGTTCTAAGAGTCTCCTTTTCAAAAGACTCAGTTGGTTCTAAGAGTCTCCTTGTCAAAAGACCCAGGGTGGTTCTAAGAGTCTCCTTATCAAAAGACTCAGTGCAAGATAGTGAATTTCCTACCAAGGGGGTAGAAGAGTGGACTACCCAAAGTTTGGGGAACCACTATATCTCTTTGTGTTGTGCTGTGATTTTTCTTATTGCATTTATTTTTCTTTACTTGTTTAATTCTTGTTGGTGTGTGGGAAGCCTTAATCTGTGATCACCACATATAAATATATATATATTTGCACAAAATACTTTAAATCTCTATTCACCCCCCCCCCCCCCTCTAGAGAATTCTAGTGAGGTTAACTGTGCACTTTCAGCCACTTCCCGGAGGCCTTCTTTACCATCACCACGTTAGCGAGCCACGTGGGATAATCTACCTCACGGATGAACCGTGCCTCCAGAAGCTTAGCCACTTCTTCTTAGATTGCCTTCACTCGCTCGGGGGCGAAGTTCCTCTTCTTTTGAATCACGGGCCTGCAGGCAGGGTTAACATTTAACGAGTGAAAAATGACTTCAGGATCTACCCCAGGCATGTCCTCCGGGCTCCAAGCGAAAATGTCCTCGTTCTCTTGCAGGAAGGTTGCGAATTCTTCTCGTTCTTCTGGCGACAAGAGGGACCCGACCTAGGCAGTCCGGGTCGAATCCTGCTGGGAGAGAGGCACTTCCACCAATCCTTCAACGGGTGCCCCCCGCTGCAGAGGAGCTTCATCTCGCAGGTCAAAGTTGTCGATGTTGAGGGCCGTCGCCTTTGTGGGTTGAGCTTGCTTCAGATAGCAGGTCCTGGCTGCCTCTTGATTCCCGCGAACGACTCCTACTCCAGCGGCAGTCGGAAACTTCATGGCTAAGTGTGGGATTGATGGGATGGCTTTGAAGACAGACTGGAGTGGTCTCCCGAAGATTGCGTTGTAGGCGGAGTTTGACTCCACGACTACGAACTGAATGTTGTGGCTTGTCTGTCTTGGAAACTCGCCGAGTGTTACCGGAAGGGTGATCATGCCCTGGACCGGGACGGGGCGATTATCAAAACCGTAAATGGGCCCCGCTGACGGGCTAAGGTGCTCCTTGGTGAGATTCATGCTCTGTAGAGTGGAGAGGAACAGGACGTCGACTGAGCTCCCGTTGTTGACTAGTATTCCCTTGACGTTGAAACAGGGATCCCCGATCCCAGCATTGATCACGAGCGGTTCTTGGTGTGGCAGCCGTAACCCCTCTAGGTCTTCAGCTCTGAAGGCGATGATGGTGTCTTGCTTTAACCTTTTATCTTCATGCTCTCTCTCTCTCTGGCCTAGCGATGGAAAGAATTTGCGCGGCGAGGTTAGGAGACCCGGCTATAGTCTCGACTTCTCCTACCATCGGCCTTCCTGCTGCCGCCCCGTGAGGTGCGGGGGGCTGATCTCTGGGCTGCCTGAGTTGCTGCTGTTGGTTTGGTAGCTGACTTTGCAGGAACCTTCCGAGGAACCCTTGCCTAACAAGGCGCTCGATCTCCTCCTTCAGCCTGGTACACTCTTCAGTCGTGTGCCCAACCCCTATATGGAATTCACAGTACTTTGATTGGTCGGTTCTTTCATTCGGGACAGGCGGCCTTGGCCTACGGAATGCCGGGTTTTCTTGAATGGCATAAAGCACGTTGGTTCGTGACGTGTTGAGTGGGGTGTAAATCTGTGGCGGTCGGGGACCCTGATCTCTTCGGGGGTCTCGGCGATGATCATCATTCCGGCGTTCCTCCATACGCCGCTCCTCCTGCCTCCTGGGGGCCTGCTCCTGCCCTTTCCTTCTCTTCTGACTTCCTTCGAACTGCTGGCGATGTGCCTCAATCGCCTCATCTACCGCTATCTGCGCCTCCACCCGATGCACAAGTTCAGGATAGCTTGGTACTGTCTCCCTTATCAGAGCGGAGTAGAATCCGCTTGGGCGGAGTCCCCCCGGGAAAACGCCGCGCAGAAGCTCGGGATCAACCCCTGGGATTTGCCGCGCCTCAGTCGTGAAGCGGCGGAAAAAGTCTTTGAGGGTATCTCCTTCGTTCTGGCGAATTCCTGAAAGATGTGAGGGATCTCGAACGATTCTTCGGTTAGCGATGAATTGGTCCGTAAACAGCTATGCGAGCTCGGTGAAGTTGTTGACGGATCCATCCCGTAGGGAATGAAACCAAGTGCGTGCCTGCCCCCTGAGTGTTGCCGGAAACACTTGGCAGAGGAGCTGATCAGCGGCGTTGTAGATCCGCATGATGGTGGTAAAATGGTTGACGTGCTCCAGGGTATCGTCCGTTCCATCGAATGTCTCGACGTTGGGAAGCTTGAAGCCGTGCGGAATTGGATGGTCCAAGATTTGTTGTGTGAGCGGGGAGCCGCGACGTAAGGGCGGCGGGCGAAGATGCCCCGGTGTCCGGCCTGTCCGTACTCTTCAGCTATCACGTCGCGTATCTCCTCGCGAGTGGGCCTTCCTATGGCTTGCTCAACTCCTACTCCTCCTTGCTGGCGGTGAAGGGGTTCTCCTCTAGCTCCCCTGGCGGGGCGGACTGGATGCGCGGAGCTGGCAGCATCCGAGTATTCTTCTTCGTATGTTTCTCCTTCTTGAGCAGCTTCTCCCAATGGAGCGTGATCAGGGACCAAGGGAGGCGGGATGATTGGAGCGGCAGGTGGAGCAGGACCTTGCGGGACTCCGAGGTTTCTGAGAAGAGCCAGCATTTCAGTTTGCTGCTCTTCCATCTGGCGTATACGCCCTTCTAGCGCGGCAACAGGCTCTAAAGGAACTTCTTCGGCAGGAGGTGCGTTGATGAGTGAGTGGGATGGAGCGGGATCGACGCGTCCTTCAGGGATGGAACCATCAGTGGTGCGAGCACTTCTTCTTGCCATTGCTGTCAGTCACGAGTATTGCCACGAGGCGAATACTGTCTTCGAAAAACTTTTGCAGAGTTTGGGGAACACCTTTCCCACAGACGGCGCCAAACTGTTGCGGGTCGCTCAACGTTCTTTCAGACCGGGCGAATTGAACCGTCTTTGCCTGAGAGTGAACCGAGCGCGCAAGCAGTCACAGAGAGAACGAGCAGGTGGCAAGAAGATGTTTTTACCGTGGAAAACCCGGAAAGGGTGAAAAACCACGTGGTCGGATCGGCGCCGACCAAATTTCACTATGTGGTGGAGCGTTACAAGTAATGGTGCGAGAATCGGGAGCGACAGGCCGCTCCCGTTACAATTGTAATTGAATGAAAGTCTCTGAGGGTGACAGGCCACCTCTCAGAAAAACTAAGTACTTTTCTTGGTCGGGAAGTCTTCAAAGTCCGCAGAAGATCTTCAAGCGACGATGGTGGTCTTCCAGCGACGAAGGAGTTCTTCGAAGGTTGAAGGAGGTCTTCAAGTGTTGATGAAGGTCTTCGAAGGTTGAAGGAGATCTTCGGGTTCCGAAGGAGATCTTCGGGTTCCGAAGGAGATCTTCGAGTTCCGAAGGAGATCTTCGAATGCTGATGAAGATCTTCAAGGGAATTCCAGAGAGCTCTCTCCTGTGTAGAAAATTCCAAGTCCTTTGAAATGAAGCCCTGGGGTTCCTTTTATAGTTTTTGAGGGTGGTTAGGGTGGTTATGGTGGTTAGGACGGCTATCTGCACACCATAACTAATTTATGTGCTACATGCACATTTATCATGAATATGGCTATGCGCACACTAGTTTGTATAGTTTTTAGGATGATATGTATTCATATGACGGATATGGTTACGCGCACACCCCATATTATTTGCTAGACGCAGACCGGATGCCCACTCATCATGAATATGGCTATGCGCACAGCAATTTATATAGTTTGGTGATGATATGTATTCATATGACGGATATGGTTATGCGCACACCATAACCATACTATTTGCTAGACGCAGACCGGATTGAAGATTTTTACCATTTATAACCCCATGTTGGAGGATTTTCACTATTTGCACCCCATGATGTGGAGTTTCACTATTTGCACCCCATGATGTGGAGTTTCACGATTTGCACCCCATGATGTGGAGTTCACTATTTGCACCCCATGATGGGCGGTTACAGGTTTAGCGAGATTTGCCTTGACTGTCCTCGTTCTCTCCGCCGAATGAGGAGGGAGAGGTCGGGCGAGCGCGCCCGGAGGCCGACCGGGGATGAGACGAGAGGGGCCGGAGAATGCGCCCGACGGCGAAGGAGGCTGACCGGCACCGCGCCCACCGCCTGGCCGCGTGTGGTGCCGGGTGGTACCGCGCGGTGCCGGGCGCGCGGTGCCGGGCGCGCGGTACCGCGCGGCGCTAGGCGTACGGTGCCGGACACGCGGTACCGCGCGACGTTAGGCGCGCGCGGCACCGCGCGGTGCCGGGCACGCGGTACCGCGCGGCGTTAGGCGCGCGGCACCGCGCGGTGCCGGGCACGCGGAACCGCGCGACGTTAGGCGCGCGGCACCGCGCGGTGCCGGGCATGCGCCGCGGCCACGCGGTGCTGCGGTCGTGCGGCCGCGCGGTGCCGCGGGGCCGCGGGATGCCGCGCGGCCGGGGGGGTGCCGCGCGGCCGGGCGGTGCCGCGCGGCCGTGCGGTGCCGCGCGGCCGCGCGCGGCGCTGTGCGGTCGTGCGGCTGCGCGCGGTGTCGCGCGGCTGTGCGCGGTGCCGCGCGGCCGCACGCGATGCCGCGCGGCCTTGTGGCTGCGCGTGGTGCTGTGCGTGGCTTCGTGCGGAGGTTGCGGCGGTTGCGGTTGTGGTTGTGGGCGGTTTCCTCCTCTTTCTTGCCCGTACCTCCACCATCTTAGTGGGGAGTTGGGTTTTTGGCTAAGTGTAAACCGGATTTCTCTACAAAATGGATGAGGACCCATCAATTGCCTCCCAAATCCTCGGAGTTCGCCCATCTTGCTTGGAGAAGTACGAAGATTTTATCATCCTTTGGCGTGGTCCAGTCATTGTGGTGGCGTTATGGCGGAGGTATTTTGCGATAGTCCTCCCTCTTATTTTGTCGTTTGTCGTTTCGCCTTTTGTAATAATCTCTGCATTGTGAGGTGATAATCCGCACAATTTTTGTCGATTATTTTTTGTTTATTTCTTTTTTCTCTTTTCAGGCGTCAAGGAACGGTGCATGATCAAAATCCATGCGGATGCGTTCCTCGCTAACCATTGAGCGTGTCGAAGCTTGGCGCAAGCGGTTTAGACTCCCGTCATCTGTTGAAGTGAAGATTCCATATCCGGAGGCACGTGCCCAGAACCCCCCGACCGGCTTTATTACCATTTCTGAGAGTTGTTTGAAGTCGGGGTTCCGCTTCCCCCCATCGGAGGAGGCGATTGAGATACCGCTCGCCGCATGGTAAAGGGAGGCATTAATCAACTTGAAAGCAATACAATTGAATTGTTCCGAACATAAATCAATGGAAAATGTGAAATGAACAACTATTATCACTACATTACTAGTGAAACAAAGAAAAAATTACTATAACTAACACCACCTGAAATCCTACACCAGCATCGATCTCTAGTTGGGAGCAAAAACATTACACTCAAAATACAAAGACAAAAAGGAAAGAGTTGAACCGTAAGCTTTAATTGTGACAAACTGAATCCATCGGCAACGGTGAACCGTAAGCATGTTGCCTACTTCAATTTCTCTAATACATATATCGCAAAATAACATCACGTCATTTGTATCCCAAGATGCCGACAATCCTTTCTTCATTCGAGAACCCATTTTCTGTAAGCAACCATTTGTATTAAATTATAGAAAATTTTACACACACATGCACACTTTAATTCATCCACAAAAACACACACATACTCACACAAACACACACACACCTTCATCCACACAAACACAAACACATTCACACACACATGCATACAAAGATACACATTCATACACACACATTCACCAAACAAACATACTCTCACACACACATTTATCCACATATACATACACATACTCACTCACACAAATATACACACACACCTTCATCCACACAAATACAAACATACTCTCACACACACATTTATCCACTCATACATACACATAATACTCACACACACACACACATTTATCCACATTCATCAAAAAAAAAAAAACTAATATTCATCAAAAAAACAAAACATAAAACAATTTCATAAACGGAGCTACCTAACATTCATAAAAAAACCCAAAAAAACCCGGAACCCTAAAATCCAACAAAAAAAACTAAAGATTACTCTAAAAAATAGAAAGGATTCTTCAAATCTAACATAAATGGAGCTACCAATAAGCCTAGACAAGAAACAAAAGAAAAAATAGAGAGGAGTTACCAAAAAACCGGAGGAATCGGCAGTGACTGAACGGATGTCTCGCAAAACCGGCGGTGACTGCTCGGGGAGGGCTTCTGGACGTCGTTGGCCTCCCATCGAGGGATTATAGAGATCGTCAGAGGAGGAGGCGGTGGTATCAGGAGGGATCTGAGGTATCGGGAAGAGAAATAGTAGAGAGGAGAAGGAATTGTGCCACTCGAACTAATACGCGTAAGCAGTGCCCGGGTGCGGTCTAAAAATGCCCTAAAAATGCAAATAATAGCGGGTGTCGTTTGCGTTTTTGCGCGCCAAACGAACAACACATTGCGATGACATTTTTAAATAAACGCCACCGCAGATAAAACTTCGCGCCAAACGGGCACGCAACTTAATGTAGTATTTAATTATATGACCAAGCTTAATGGAAAATTTGAAGTTAAAAGAATTTTTGAATTTTCCCTGTCCTAATCACCACTCTATCATATTTATAATCCTAGTCATCATTTGGAGTTATTGCCACGTATTAATATTGGCAATTGTTAACCGTAGCTAAGATATGACTATCTGCACACCAAAAATAAAAAATACGCCTATTTTTTCTTACCACCTCATTTCCTTATCCGCAACCCATCTTTTTTCCCCAAACCCAACCAAGCCCTGCTTTCATCATTCTGCTCGCGGATGCCGCCTTCGCTACCCTACTCTCCGACGCTGACTTTGCCTCTCCTATAACCGACGCCGACTTCGTCTCTCATGAGGGTGAGGGAGGAGGAAGAAAGAAGGAGATGTCATTGTCGTGGCCATTGCTATTCTCCGACGGTGAGATCTGAAACGCCTTCTTGTCTTTGCCCCACTCACTCTGTAAAAATTCTGATTCGGCTTCTTCCAAGAGTTTGGCGCTCGAGTCATGGAGGAAACTTTGGTACGCACTGTGAAGAAGCTCCCTCTCTACTTCCTGCACCAAATCCGACAAATCGAAGTTGTCTGAGTCTTCCGATGGATCGTCTTGCTCGTGAGGTTTATCATCGAGATCGGCGTAGGCTTTCATGCGGCAATCTAGTCTTCGTGCCAAACATGTTAAAATTTCAAGGTGGGATCGCAAGAGGTGCAGTGGAACAACTACAATTTTCTCAAGTCAAGTAATCAGCACAAAAGAAAGACAAGAAATCTGATATCAAATATTTTCTTTACAATGCGAGGCATACATAGCGAGACATGCTTTGGCGAGACATGATTTATCAGAAAAACAAGGAGGAGAAATAAAGCAAGACAAAAAACTGGCGGCCAGAAACAACTGAGACCGCCAGAACACAGCACTAGCCAGACCGCACGATTATCTCCGAGACCGCGCGAACAGACTGCCAACTTGCTGCCTATCAGACCGCCAACTCAGACCGAGCGAGTTGCTGCTTTATTGAACTGCTGAAAGATACAACCTGTCCGCACTTCTTGATCGCTTGAAGACCACCATCAAACTTAGACCGCCTAACAGAGAACAGAACTGCACAAGCTGTCGGGTAACCGCAAACTTAGACCGCCTAACCACTGAGGTCGCCTGGTCGCCGAGTTCGCTGCGAACAACACAAGAACTACAAGTCTACAACACAGATCACCCAGAGGAAAGCCGCTGGCGAACTGGTTATTCACAACTGGGAAGTCACCAAGGAAGAAGACTGCACCCTGCTTGGCGCTGACCTGCGAACACAACAAACAGTCAAATCTCTTCCAGACCGCACGACCTCAAAGAAGAGACGGGCACAAATAACCCAACTTGTAGCTCTTACAATTCTCTCTGTCTCATGACGGGCCCTGCACCTCTATTTATAGGCAAACTAACGGATGTCGTCACCGCCAAAGAGAGGTGCAATAACTGCCCATCCAGATCGCCACGATCTCACAAAAGGACAGACCACCCGATCTCACTACTTGGACAATAACCCGTCCAAGATAGCACAGCCAGAGCAACCACGCAAACTGTGCGGACAGCGGTCTTCAACCAGGCAGACCGCCCGAACAGAGGGAGCAAATAACTTGAGCGACCTGACCGACCACACCTGGCCGTCAGAACCCCGCGCAGGCCGCGCGGTATGTGCGGTCTACAAAACGGGCAGACCGCCCAGAACCACTTCCACATCTACTTCAAAAATTCAACACTCCCCCTTGAAGTGGGAAGTGGAAGTTAGCCCAAGTAGACTCCTCAACCGTATAAATGGTCCCTTCGACAACGACTTCGTAAAGATGTCAGCAATATTATCCTTGCTCTGCACATGCTCAACCATCAGAGATCCCTCCAACACCTTCTCACGAATGAAATTATGATGAATCTCTATGTGCTTCGTACGCACGTGACAAACTGGATTATTCACTAGTTTGAGAGCACTCTCATTGTCACCACATAGCAGAGTAGGACCTCGCACCTCCCCATAAATGTCCTCTACTAGCCTCCTAAGCCAAATGACTTCCTGAGCTGCCAAAGCCGAAGCTTTGTACTCCGCTTCCATAGTAGAGACATACACAGAATCTTGCTTCTTACTACACCACGAGATAGCTGAAGAGCCTGTCATGAAGACATATCCAGATGTCGACTTCTGATCATCTGAATCTCCCTCATAATCAGCATCCGTGTATCCATGTAAGCAGAAGCCCGAGTCTCTCCCATAAAAGAGACTCAAATCTGAGGTGGACTTGACATACTTCAAAATACTCCTAGCCGCCATCAGATGAGGTCTCCGGCTCTGCCATATACCGACTTACTCGACCAACCGCATAAGTAATATCCGGCCTTGTGATCGTCAAATATATCAGACTTCCGACCAGAGCCCGGAAGACCAAAGGATCAGAAAGAAACTTCCCCTCATCACGTCGAAGATGAAATCCAACCTCCAGTGGAGTAGAGCTGCTCTTCCCTCCTTCCATGCCAAATCTCTTCGCGATCCGATATGCATAGCCTTTCTGGGAAACAAGAATATCGCTCTCTTTCCTCTCCACCTCAAGTCCAAGGAAATGGTGGAGCTCTCCCAAATTCTTCATCTCAAACCTGATAGCTAACTCAGCTCGAAGCCTAGATACCTCCATCTCAGAATTCCCCCTGACGATCATGTCGTCAACATATAATAACACCAAGACCTGAAGCGCCCTCGTCTTCTTTACGAATAAGCTCGAATCAGAATCAGAAGTAAAGTATCCACAGAACTGGAGGTATTCTGTGATCTTCCCATACCACGCCCGAGGTGCCTGCTTCAAGCCGTAAAGAGCCTTCTTGAGCTTACACATATGTCTTGGGTGCTCTTTGGAAACATAACTAGGTGGCTGATCCATGAAGATATCATTGTCAATCTTGCCATACAAACAAGAAATCATTCATTACGTCGAGTTGTCAAATCTTCCATCCTTCGCAAGCTGCCAATGCGATCACCACCCGAACTGAAGTCATCTTGGAAACTGTACAACCCCGATATTCGCCTAGAGGTGAACGAAGACTAAGGGATAACCAACAAGCAGAAGTAATGTGGAAGGCGAGCCAGAATCCCAATGGTCGCTCACAGGAAGGCGAGCTAGCCACCCGCCGACCGCTGACGAGGGAGAGGGGCGAGCCAGGTTCACGCGGCCCGCTTACAGTGATGTTCTAGGCAAACCAGATCCTTTCCAAGTTTTGATGTTCGACGAACTTGCTTCTCAGGACGACGAACGTCGCGCATCAGATTGGCGAGCCCGCATGAAAGCGGGCGAGCTGAGCGCTCGCCGACCAATCGTGTGGAGGTGGATGGGACGAAAGTGCTCCTGAGTTCGACTAAAGCCATCCCGAGTTCGATGAATTCCGTTCTCCGTTCGACGAAATCCGTTCGACGAGCTTGCTTCTCAGTTCGACGAACGTCATGTTTCATCCGCGACGAGCGTCTCTTAGCAGCTATCTCTGTCCTGTCCCAACGGACCCGCTGGGACAAGCAATTGTCTCAGCGGCTCTCGACCCTTTCTCAGCGGGAGAACTCGCAGGAGG
Source organism: Dactylorhiza incarnata (assembly GCA_033032865.1). Classification (NCBI taxonomy): domain Eukaryota; kingdom Viridiplantae; phylum Streptophyta; class Magnoliopsida; order Asparagales; family Orchidaceae; genus Dactylorhiza; species Dactylorhiza incarnata. The sequence continues at coordinate 1,533,071 of JAWHQI010000261.1, forward strand.
AAGCGCAAGACCCGACATCGGTGGATATCGCCGGTAGGAGTGCGAGCGGTGTCTTCACAGTCCGCTCACCCAAAGGGGGTCTCAGATCCGACAGGCGGAGGAGGTAGCAAAGAAGGCGAACCCGAGCCTCAAGGGTCACTCGCGGGAAGGCGCGCGAGTCGTGTCCCTGCGAGCCTGAGCCTCAAGGCCAACTCACAAGAAGGCGAGCGAGCCGGGTACTCACCGGCTGCTCGCAAGAAGGCAAATAAGTTGGATTTCCTCCAAGTCTTAGGGTTCGACGAGATCCGTCCTGCGTTCGACGAACGCCGAGCGTCTGTTGAGATCGACGGACCCAGTTCAGCGTTCGACGAAATCAGTTCAGCGTTCGACGAAATCCGTTCTCCGTTCGAAAAACGGAACTCTCCGTTCGACGAATTGGGTCCTTAGCTCGGCGAACTCCGTCGACCAACCAGTTCAGTAGGTTTACACAGGGCCGGAGAAAGCTCGCCGGAAGGCATGCGAGACCTGGCCACGGTGGCAGTCGCCAGAAGAGGCGCGAGCAAGGCCTTCACAGAATGCTCGCCTATGAGGAGTTTCGCAAACCCTGTTCGCGAGTAGACTCGCGGGAGCTCTCGCGAGTAGGGCTCTCATAAACCACTCATCCATAGACTAAAGGGGTGGATTTACTCCTCTGCCCCTGGTGGTCTGCAGGTAGCCTCTCCAAACAGCGGAGTTTGGCTGTTAGCAGGCCAAATTAGGGTGCGTTTAGTAGAAACCAAAAAGCGGAATTCCGCTATTGACAGACCATGAGCGAAAAACTATAAATAGACCTTAAAGGGCACCTTGGGAGAGGATTCCAATCTCAGTTCTCTGAGCTTCTTCTTCTTCCTAGGTTACTTTGGTTAAGCTTTCTAGCTCCCCGAGGTGCCCAAGTCTCAGCTTTGGCTTGGGAGGGGAAGCGCTCAACGATCTTTCGAGTTTGTGGTGGGACATCCTCGCTGCGACTAAGGTCTTAGTCCGTTTCCAAGTCTCCGGTCTGCTCCTTTCGAGGGACTAGTAAGGGCTAGCTGCTCCTCAACTTGTTGAGGGCCCGAGCTTCACAAGAGACCGAGAAATCGGTTTCAACATTTTGGTGCGGTGAGCATGGAGCGCGGCTGGTCCCGGAAGATTCTGAGAAAGGAACATGGCAGGAGATGAAGAGCAAGGCGAGGAGCTCTGCGGGTCACCCCCGGCGGCGGTGCAGAAGATGTTCTCAGACTTCAGGTGAGAAGTCCTCGACACCCTCGGGTTTGCGGTCGCAGCGCTACGTAGCGAGTTCGCGACCCCAGTGGTTCAAGCGTCCCAACCTCCGACAGCGGTTGGCGAGGGAGCCCCGGGAGGAAGGGCTGTAAAGGAAGTGGCCGGAGGGTTAGTGCCGGACCTGGAGGGGCGAGTGCTGTTCGCCAGTCCGGTGACCTTGGCGCCAGCGAGTGCGGCACAGGCGAGTGCGGCACAGGCAGGTGCGGCGCAGGCGAGCGCGGCCCTGGCGGGCGTGGCATCCGTAGGAGTGGCCCCGACAACAGTGGCTCTCGCGGGCAGTGCCCCAACGAGCTCAAGCCAGGCGAGGGATCTCGGGGGGCGAGTGGAGCAGGAGAAGGCAGCAGGTAGGGGAAGTCCCTTTTGCGAGTTGGTGCTTTCCGCACCCATTTCGGAAGGGTTCGGAAGGGTTTCACCAACTTCCCGTCGGATCGATCTATGCATTCGAGGATTTGCGTAGAAGTTTCTTGTTGAGATTTTCAACTTCGAAGAAGAGGAAGAAGGATGGCGAGTCCCTCTTCAAGGTGAAGCAGGAGCCCAAGGAGTCGTTGGCTCATTACGCAGATCGGTTTCAGGAGGAAGTTCTGCTGACCCAGGAGATGCCTGGGTTTGCTCTTCAGCTCGCCTTCACGTTGGGGCTGAAGGATAGTTTCTTCAAGATGGATTTGAAGAGGAAAGCCCCCGTCTCCTACGAGGAGTTGGTGGAGAGGGTGGCGGAGGAGGTCGAGAGTGAGGAGGCCAATCCGGAGCTCACCAAGAGGCTAGCGAAGTTCACTGAGCCGGAGGTCAAGCAGCAAGAGGTGCGAAGAAGGGAAGAGCCTCGAGCCCCGAAGGGGGGGGGGGGGGGGGGGGGGGGGGGGGGGGGGGGGGATGGAGGCAACATGGCGGGGGGATGCAAGGTCAGGGAAGAGGCTACGCCCCAGGAGGGGATAACTTCTATGGGGGGCAAGGAAGACCTCAACAGTTAGGATGGAGGCAGGGTCCGAGGCAGATTCCTCCCCCGCCTCAGCAGGCTATGGCGATCAGACGCGAAAGAGGAGTAGGAGGAGGAGGAGGAAGAGGAAGGAGAGAAGGAGTGGAAGCAGGAGCGGGAAGGAGAGAGGAAACAGGGCGGCAGAGGCCGAGAGGGGAGAGGCGGCGTTGCCATACTGTGACTTCCATGATGAGGAAGGTCATAAAATGACCACCTGCCCCGAATTCTTAGAGACAAAGAGAGCTAGAGTGCCGGTGCCGCGACAGCAGCAGCAAGTGAGGATCGAGGAAGTCCAGCCTCGGGAGGACGAGGAGGAGAGGTGTGAGGACAGGGTCGATTTGGGGACCCGAGGAGGGATCAGGGTGATCCACGGGGGAGTGGGGGTAGAGGCAACCCGCAAGGCGAGCCTCCATACCATCTACCGTCGGAGCGTGGCTTCGACATCCACGGCTCCACCCCCGGCCGAAAAAAAACACTTTCTCTCAGAAGGACATGCCGGGTCATGAGGACCCTTTCTGCGCTTTGGTCATCCAAACCGCCATCGAGAACTTCACGGTGTCCCGAATCCTCATGGATAACGGGAGCTCGATCAACGTCGTCTTCAAGAAGGCGTTCGACGAGATGAAGGTGGAGGCCAGAAGGGTGTTGGCTTCGGATGGTCCCTTGTTTGGGTTCTCAGGGTAAAGGAAGGAAGTGGAAGGCGGAGTGGGACTCCATGTGACCTTGGGGGGGGGGGGGGGCAGTCTCGGAACTGCCGCTTCATGATAGTGGATTCCCCCAGCAGCTACAGCGCCATCTTCGGAAGGCCTCTCATCAGCGCGTTCCGATGCGTCCCATCCACCTTCCACCAGTGTCTCAAGTTCAGCACCAGAGGAATCTAGATTCGGGTCCGGGGAGACCCCAAGGTGGCGAGGCAGTGCTTTGTGACTGTCATCAACACCATAACTTGGATGGAAGAAGAGGAGGAGTGGGACAAGTGATGGAAGAGATGGCCGAGGCCGAAGAAGAGGAGAGGACGGGAGGAAGAACGGAGGGAGGAATAGTTCATGCCCAGGAAGGGGTCGTTGAGGGGCCCAGGGCGGAGGAAGGGAAAGAAGGAGAGAAAGAGAAGAGGCTCCGGGAGGAGGGGCGGAAGAAGGGGCGGAAGAGTTGATGATGGTGGAAGAGGAAGAGATGGGGGAAGGAGCCAGGGGGCTCGCTTGTGGCGGAGAGGAAGACGGTGCCTGGGGGAACGATCCAGGTTGGAAGCCGTGGAGGAAGTGGTCGAGGTGGAGGTGACCACCAAGGCCGGAACAATCGAGAAAATCAGGATCAGCGGGGAGCTCAGCCCGGAGGACCAGAGGAAGGTCTCGGCTTGCGTCCAAGACAACGTGGACGTCTTCACATGGAGTGCCGCGGGGATGCTGGGGATTGACGCAGATGTGGCGTGCCATCGCCTCAACCTCAATCCCGGCGCTCGCCCCATTCGCCAAAAGAAAAGGTCCACTGCTGACAAGCTGGAGGCACCTATCCGGGAGGAGGTGAACAAGCTCGTCAAGTCTGGTTTTGTATCGGAGATCCAGTACCCAGGCTGGGTCTCCAACGTAGTAATGGTGAAAAAATGGGATGGTAAGTGGAGGATGTGCGTTGATTTTTCCTTGCTTAATAAATCATGCCCCAAGGATTGTTACCCCTTGCCAAGAATCGACGCGCTGGTTGACTCAGCCGTCGGTTTCTCTGTGATGTCTTTTTTAGATTCTTTTTCAGGTTATCACCAAATCCGCATGAACCCTCCGGACATCAAAGACGTCTCCTTCATCACAGGGGATGGATGCTATTGTTACAAAATGATGCCTTTTGGGCTCAAGAATGCAGGGCTACATACCAACGGATGATGGACAGGGTCTTCCGCGAGCAGAAGGGGGAGAAACCTGGAGGTGTATGTTGATGAATTCATGGTAAAGAGCCGGGACCTCAAGTCTCACCTCCAAGACCTTGAAGAGACTTTTGGGACCTTGCGGAAGTACAAGATGAAACTCAACCCCCTGAAGCGTGTTTTCGGGGCTAGCAGGGGAAAATTCCTAGGCCACTTGCTCACCCCTGCAGGGGTGAAGCCTAATCCGGATAAGGTTAAAGCAATCTTGGAGTTGGGGCCGCCAAGAAATGCGAAGGAGGTTCAACGCCTCACGGGCAAATTGGTCAGGCTCAGCAGGTTCCTCTCCAAGGCGGGTAAGAAGTGTGCCCCCTTCTTCAAGGTGTTACGGGGAAGCAAGAAGTTCGAATGGACCTCAGAATGTATGGAAGCTTTCCAAGCTTTGAATGGGCAACTCACCCAGACCCCGCTACTTCAGGGGAAAAGGCAAGGGGAGGACCTATCCTTATACTTAGGGGTAGGATCGGAGGCAGTGAGTTCGGTGTTGGTCCGTGAAGAAGGGAGAAGGCAGTTCCCCATCTACTACGTCAGCAGAGTGCCGAGGAAGGCGGAGCTCCGATACCCGATTTTGGAGAAGTTGGCGTTCTCCTTGGTGGTATCGTCCCGGAAGCTCAGGCCATACTTCCAAGCACACTCAATCAAAGTGGTGACCGACCACCCGCTTCGCAAAGTTATGGAGGGGGTGGAGCATTCGGGGAGGCTAGCCAAATGGTCTGTGGAACTAAGTGAGTTTGATATCGCGTTTGTGCCTAGGACGTCAATCAAGGGACAAGTGGTGGCGGGCTTCATGGTGGACTACGCAACTGAAGTAGGGGAACATGAATCACCTTCCCTGGTCGCCTGGAAGATACTGGTGGATGGTGCGTCAGGGAAGCACTCCTATGGAGGAGGAATCGTCCTGGTAAGCCCCCAAGGAACAAAGATCGAGCAGTCCCTTAGCATCCATTTTCCCATTACCAACAACCAAGCCGAGTACGAGGCCGTGATAGTGGGCCTGCGACTAGCTAGGGAGCTAGGAGTGCAGGACGTGGAGCTCTCAACAGACTCCATGGTCGTGGCGTGCCAAATCAGGGGAGAATTTGAAGCAAGGGAGCCGACCCTCCAACGCTATCTAGAGAAGGTCAAGGGGGTCATCGGCCAATTTTGCACTTTTTCCATCACACATGTGCCGGGGGAGGGAGCACCCCGGCGGACCTACTAGCCAAGTTCGGTCCCCGGGCAGGGGGAACGGTGTCGGAACTCTTCCGACCTTCCATTGAAGAAGGGAAGCTGATGGAGGTGGATCAGCGAGCATTATGGATGGATCCCTTCATCACCTTCCTAACATCGGGAAAGTTCCCCGAAGGAGACATTAACAAACGGAGGTTCAGGTACAAATCTGCATATTACTCCTTACTTGCAGGGTTGCTATACCGAAAAACACTCTCGGGGCTCCTGGCTCGTTGCGTGTCTGAGGAGGAGGTCCCAAGGGTCCTCAAAGAAATCCAGTCGGGGGAGTGCGACAGTCACTCCGGGAGCCGGACTTTGGAGGGAAGAGTGCTGAGGCAAGACTACTTCTGGCCTACCCTCAGCAAGGATACATCAGAATTTGTTGTTTATGGGGTGTCTTACTTTAATCACCTAGAGGGGGGGTGGGGGGGGTGGGGGGGGGGGGGGGGGGGGGGGGGGAGGTGAATAGGTTTTTCTAATTTATACTATCCCCTTTAGGTATTTCTCGATTGTGATTAACGGATTAGCAGAAGGTAAAGAACTAGTCACAGAAAGCACACAATCGATCTATAGAGGTTCCTCAAGACCAGGTGTCTTGAGTAGTCCTCTATCCCTCTGCGCCTACCCAGCGATCCGCTAGGCTCGGCAAACTCCGCCAAAATCTTCCGGCCCTCAAGCCTTACACCACGGACCCGCAAGTCCCAACAACCTAGGCCCTCAAGCCCCTACTACCCCCGAGCCCGCAAGCTCGACACTCAGGCCCTCAAGCCCTATCTTTCGGACCCGCAAGTCCCAACAACCTAGACCCGCAAGTACCTACTGCCCCCGAGCCCGCAAGCTCGACAACTCGCACCCGCGAGTGCACTGCCCTGGCCCTCAAGCCTCACAGCTCTCCAGCCCTCAAGCTAGACAATATTGCCCGCCATCCTTACAAGAAATTACAGATATAACCTGTTTCTTCTGCCTGATGTTGATTGGCAACCTTAGCCTGATGATGATCGGCTTCTTGAGAATTAAGAGAATGCTTCCGAATCAGATCTTGAATGCACGGTTCTTCTTCAATTCATTCTTAGCCTGATGTGGATTGGCTTCTTAGCAGTCGGTGAGTATGACTGCTTCCTTAGAACTTCTTTTTCTTCTCCGCAAGGATGTACTGTTCAATTGAACGGCGGGATACTTTTTTTTGCTTGTTCTTTCTTGCACGCCGAGTTCTTGTTTTAGGGCAACCATGTTGCCTTTTATAAGACTGAGAGGGGTCACCCAACGGTCTTCTGAAAAGTTCATTCATGTGTCAGATCTCCAAATCTTTTTAGCACGCTCGAATACCTCGAAACTTTAAGTGCACGCGCTGATTGAACAATCAGGCGGCGGCATTAATTGCTGACGGTACGCGTCCACAAGATTTGAATTTGTCTCGACGATATATTCCATCGTTACGACGACATGGAATATCTCTCGACGACATCTCTTTGTCGGCTCCTTGTGCTTTGGAACTTCTTCTCAGATCTCCTTTCTTCTGCTTCTAATGCTTGTATTTCAACGATACGGGACATGCTGGCTTTCCTGCATATACGACGATATGCTTCCTTTGTTTGTGTCATTGGAACCTTCTTTGTTCATTATGTCGTTGTAATTGTAGAATTGTCTTGTCGACATGGCTGCTACTTTGATATCGACGATACTCCATTCTTCTCGACGACACGCCTTTCTTTGATAGTATCTCTGCGTTTGCTTTGCCTATCATTACAGCGATAAGCATACTTTGCCGACCATCCCTTCTGTCCTTCTCGACGATATATACTTGTATTCTCCTGAGATTTATGAACTAGATGGAATGTCAAATACAACTTGCATTTATCATTGGGCTGTGCACTTCTTCAAATCAGGAACATTGCAGGGCTCTGTTCCCAACAATCTCCCCCTATTTGAAGAAGTCATAACCCACTCAATGATAAGTGCCATTTTCATAACATATATTAACATTTGAGCAGATAAGCACGTAATGATGACATTTCAACAAGATTAAGTAAACAAATATTTCTTCATTTATAATTAGTGCCGAATGTTCAGAAGAGTTTTGACAATTCTATATTTAACTATCTATATATCTGGTGCATTCGTACCAGCAACTCTCTTTGCTTTCTTGGTACCGACTTCCTGCTCCTTTTTCTCCATCTCTTCCCTGTACTTTCTCTTTCTAATTTCTTCAGTCTCAATTGTGTCTTTGATAGTGTTAGAGGTCTAGATGGCATGATCATAGCTGGCCTTTATCATTGATCTCTCCCCCTTTATGATTTCTTTAGATATCCCTTTTTGGAGGTTCTTTTCGGAGGTCAATATCTTGTTTTTGAGCATGTGAATTCCAGCTTCCAAGTGATTCTTGGTTTCCAGCAGATGACTATCTAAATCTTTATTTTGTTGATCTAGACTTTCTTTGATGTCAGCTTTGTGTTCACCCATTCTCTTGGTTGATGCAACACAGGCCTTTTCTATGCTGCCGATAATCGATGACTGATTGATCCCTAGGTTAATTAGAGCTTTGTGAGAGCGGGTATTGTAATCTTGTAGGCTTTTCACATCATTTCTTAGGTTTGCTGTTTCAGCAGACAGTTTCTTTCTTAGATCATTGATGGCAGAGGTGACATGTCTTTCTAGTTTTATCCTTTGCTCTTCCAGGAGCATCTTTATTTGAGATAGAAGGGAGGGGTCTTCTTGTCTATTCTCTGTAGATGATCCCTCTTGATCCTCTTCTTCATCCCCTTCCAGTATTGGAGATAGAGATTTTCCTATTGGTGAGTGGCTTGGATTACTCACCTTTTCAAGACCTTGCTGATCACTCCTAGTTCCATTAGCAGGGATTTCTTGATTGTCCTCTTGCATTGCAGACTCAGAATGTTCAGCATCCTCAGTCCCTGTGATCTTTTGGATCACTGTTTCTACTTGAGCAGGGATCTCATTGTTTTTCTCCCCCTCAGTTTCAGCACTTCTTGGATCTGTGCCTGCAGATATCCTGAATCCTTGACTTAGATCAGAGGTCTGGAGGGCGACATTCCTTGTTTCTGCAGCTGTATCTGACCCAGATGGAGGAGAGTTGTTCCCTGACTTACTCTCTTCAGATGAGCTTTCTCCCTTCCTCTTTGCATCTTCCGCATTTTCTGTCTTCGTGGGAGGCTTAGTCAGAGTTTTCTCCCATCTTGCAAGGATTTTGATGTCCATTCTTTTCATGTGATGTATTTTGACTCCATACTTTTTGTTGAAGCTTTCAGGGTAGGAAAGCAGAAGATAAAGTGATAGAAATCTTCCAAGATTCGGGGCCTGAAAGCTTTCTTGGATCCTCTTAAAAATTTGCTGACCCCAATTGGTCTTCTTACTTAGAATTATCCTTGCCATTATTTCGAACATGGGATTGGATATTCTATCATGCGACCCTACCTTGCAGAGGAGGGCCTTTCCCACAATGCCCGCCATCAGTTTTCCTTGCTGACTGAAGCTCTTCCTTTCCAGAGACCCATAGGTCTTGCTGGAGTGTCCGCACCATGCCAGAGCCTTGTCAAGGTCTTCCTGGGTGATCTTTTCATCTTCCCCCCCTTGGCAAAGACCGGCATCCGAAGAGCCGTGTTCAATCTTTTAGGGTTTACCTTGACATTTATCCCGTTGATTACGCTCTTCACTAATGTTCCCTTTGAGCCACCCTTGGCATTCGAGTAGAACTCCAGCACTTCTCTTCTTAATATTACTGTGGGCTCAGAGAGGGCGTATTCCAAGCCGATGGTCTCGAGCAGCTTAATGGTGCTCTGGATTTCTTCTGAGCCTTCTGAGAATCCATTCCTCACCACTTCACATCCTTTGAATAGAAGATCTTCTTTCTTTGGCGCCATATTTTTGATTCCAGAGGATTTTAGCTTAGTCGACTCGTTTACTCTTAGATGGCGTGGGGAACACGACGGCTTTTTAGGGCTAATGTAGAGAGCGTTTTGACCTTAAGACATTTGACCTTATTTATATTGTCTGAGTTGGAAGTTGAAGTGTCATTTGTTAAATGTCTGACTAACTCGAGTTTAACTGTAATGATTGATCTTAGACCTAATTAAGAGTCCGCTGACGATTGGGTATCGTCGTAATGCAGGTCTTTCGACGATACTAATAACCATTCCGACGATATGGTTTTTGAAAGACTACCTTTACAAAATTAGATGAAGATGTGTTTATGTGATAAACATTAACATGGTTACCTTCACCTTGGCCTCAAAGTCTCCTTGAGCCAGTTGCTCCCCTTTGATGGAATGTCCACTTATCATTACTTCCAGCTCCCCCTAGATTAGTGCACCTTGGTATGTGGTAAGTTCTTCTTAGTCCTGAGCTAAGCCTGGAGCACTTTATTGTCCATTAGCCTTGTTTGCTTTTTAATGGCTAAATGGACTTCCCTACAAGACCGATTTAATATCCCTTAGGAACCCAATGTGACTTGGGTCCTAGGTTCTTGTTAGCATAATAGGGGATCCCTCTACTCACCGCAGCCCTTCCAGAAGGTCTCACCTTTGCATTAAGCACACTAGGGTTGTGCCAACAGTCGATGGCAAAGTGTCCCACTTTGCCACAGCACCAACACTCATGGATGTTGTACCTTCTTTTCTGATCACTTTTTGAAGTATGTTCAGTAGAGAAGGCAGCAGCATTCTTCCAATCTCTCTTAGTCAAGAGCTGACTAGCTGCTCTAGTATCATCGTTTCTTCTTGACTTTATCTGTTTGTCAGCAACAGATGTCAGCTGGGTGGTTGACGTGGTGTTGATGGCATCAGATATGTTCAAGTGAGAATTGATTATACTTGGGCTACTAGTCTGCTTCTTATCTGAGGGTGATTGAGAAGATGTTGTTCCTTTATCCTTGAGAGTGGGGGCTGGAACACCAAATGCAAATGTTCCAAGATGGGCCATTTGAATTTCCTCATGGGGAGCCTTTAATGTACTCAACCCCATGCCCTTTCTCTTTCCATTGTCAGGAGCATTTTTATGACTAGTGGAGCTTCCATTCATCCAGTGACCATGGACACTGTCCTGATCATACCTATTTGAGGGAAGCACTACCTTCTGAAAGGTGGTGTGAGGCTTTGCTTTAGTTTTGCCCTTTTCTCCATTCTTAGCATCTGTTGCTCCTTCCTTGTAGCCTAACCCCCTCCTATTTTTTATAGGATGGGAAGGTGTCAATGATGGGGAGAACAATTTTGGGCTTAGAGAATTGAGCAACCAAGCTTCTTTCCTTAAGAAGATCACTCTCAAGTTTCTTGATAAGTTCTTCCCTTTGGCTTCTCTCATCATAAAATTTGTCCATGACTTTCTTCAGCTCATGTGGATTGGTGTCCTTACAGTAGGACATACCCAGTTCCCCATCTGACTCAACCCTATGAGGCTTGAGTGATTCTAGCTCTCTAGCTTGTTTCTTAACAAGCCTCTTGCTCTTCCTCAGAGCTTCCAAAAGATCACCAAACTGTTATAATAGATCAGCATGGTTCTGATTGTTGCATGATGAGCAGTCTTCTGCATCATCTTCAGAAGATAAATAATTTTCTGATGCACTCTTGGTTTTCTTAAATGAAGCAGGGAGTAAAGATGTGTGAGTGGTGCATACCTGATCATGATGCAATTCATCATGATCTTCTTCATCTGATAGAGCCATCAGTCCATGAACCTCTTCATCCTCAGAGTCACAGTCTGTAGGGGACAGGGGTGCTCTTATCCTCTCTTTTGCTCCAGAGCATTCATCATCTTCTGATTCATTGTCTGAAGTAGTTAGTGGTGCTCTGATGTATACCTCTTCATGAGAAGTCTCTTCTTCAAAATCTTCCTTTGACCCTTCCATGAGAAATTTTAAGAAGTCCCACATGTCCTTTGCTGATGAGCAACGACTCAGCTTCTGATGTGTTGCCAGATCTACTGCACCAGCTAGAATGCTTCTAGCTTCTTTGTCCAAGCTGGTAAGGAGAGTTTCATCTTTTAACATTGTCATGGAGGGACCATTTTGAACAATCAAAATCATTCTTGGATCCATCGCCTCCATGAATATTCTTGCTCTGACTTTCCAAATGGAAAAGTTCTCTCTGGAGCAGATAGCTATTCTTGATTTCATGGCTATGATACTTAGACACCAAATGGCATATCTGTTGAAGCTGTTAAGCTTTTCTTTGAACAACCTGGCTTTGATACCACTTGTTGTTTATGGGGTGTCTTACTTTAATCACCTAGAGGGGGGGGGGGGGGGGTGAATAGGTTTTTCTAATTTATACTATCCCCTTTAGGTATTTCTCGATTGTGATTATCGGATTAGCAGAATGTAAAGAACTAGTCCAGAAAGCACACAATCGATCTATAGAGGTTCCTCAAGACCGGGTGTCATGAGTAGTCCTCTGTCCCTCTGCGCCTACCCAGCGATCCGCTAGGCTCGGCAAACTCCGCCAAAATCTTCCGGCCCTCAAGCCTTACACCACGGACCCGCAAGTCCCAACAGCCTAGGCCCTCAAGCCCCTACTGCCCCCGAGCCCGCAAGCTCGACACTCAGGCCCTCAAGCCCTATCTTTCGGACCCGAAAGTCCCAACAGCCTAGACCCGCAAGTCCCTACTGCCCCTGAGCCCGCAAGCTTGACAAATCGCACCCGCGAGTGCACTGCCCTGGCCCTCAAGCCTCACAGCTCTCCAGCCCTCAAGCTAGACAATATGGCCCGCAAGCATTCAAGAAATTACAGATATAACCTATTTCTTCTGCCTGATGTTGATTGGCAACCTTAGCCTGATGATGATCGGCTTCTTGAGAATGAAGAGAATGCTTCTGAATCAGATCTTGAATGCACGGTTCTTCTTCAATTCTTTCTTAGCCGGATGTGGATTGGCTTCTTAGCAGTCGGTGAGGATGACTGCTTCTTTAGAACTTCTTTTTCTTCTCCGCAAGGATGTACTGTTCGATTGAACGGCGGGATACTTTTTTTTGCTTGTTCTTTCTTGCACGCTGAGTTCTTGTTTTAGGGCAACCCTGTTGCCTTTTATAAGACTGAGAGGGGTCACCCCAACGGTCTTCTGAAAAGTTCCTTCATGTGTCAGATCTCCAAATCTTTTTAGCACGCTCGAATACCTCGAAACTTTAAGTGCACGCGCTGATTGAACAATCAGGCGGCGACATTAATTGCTGACGGTACGCGTCCACAAGATTTGAATTTGTCTCGTCGATATATTCCATCGTTACGACGACATGGAATATCTCTCGACGACATCTCTTTGTCGGCTCCTTGTGCTTTGGAACTTCTTCTCAGATCTCCCTGCTTCTGCTTCTGATGCTTGTATTTTAACGATACGGGACATGCTGGCGTTCCTACATATACGACGATATGCTTCCTTTGTTTGTGTCGTTGGAACCTTCTTTGTTCATTCTGTCATTGTAATTGTAGAATTGTCTTATCGACATGGCTGCTACTTTGATGTCGACGATACTCCATTCTTCTTGACGACACGCCTTTCTTTGATAGTATCTCTACGTTTGCTTTGCCTATCATTACAGCGATAAGCATACTTTGCCGACCATCCCTTCTGTCCTTCTCGACGATATATACTTGTATACTTGTATTCTCCTGAGATTTATGAACTAGATGGAATGTCAAATACAACTTGCATTTATCATTGGGCTGAGCACTTCTTCAAATCAGGAACATTGCAGGGCTCTGTTCCTAACAGAATTCGCGAGGAAGTGTTCAAAGTGCTAGCTCTATGCTCCACTCCAACTCCTCCCAGCCCAAAGGCTCCGGACCATCACAGCTCCGTGGCCCTTCGCTATCTGGGGATTGGATTTGGTGGGACCCTTCCCCCAGGCAAGCGGCCAAAGGAAGTTCCTACTGGTGATGATAGATTACTTTTCCAAATGGGTCGAGGTGAAGGTGCTGGCCAAGGTAACCTCCCAGGTAGTGAGAAATTTCGTTTGGGGTGAAATAATTTGCAGGCATGGGCTCCCCCTAGCCATCGTGACGGATAATGGACCCCAGTTCGCCAGCGAGGAGTTTGTTAGTTTTTGCACCCAACTCGGCATAGACCTCAGGTTCGCGTCGGTCCACCACCCAAGGAGCAACGACCAGGTGGAGGCGGCGAACAAGATATTCGTCAACCTACTAAAGAAGAAGGTAGAGAATCTCAGAGGCAATTGGGTGGAGCAGCTACCTTCAGTCCTATGGGCTTTGAGAACTACTCCAAACACGGCCACTGGGGAGACCCCCTTCAAACTATCCCACGGGTCCGAGGTCGTTCTTCCGATAGAGTTCGAAGTCAAAACCCCCAGGGTGATCACCGCGGGCGAAGGAGATGGAGAATGGTTAATAGAGAATGATGTAGAGCAAAGGTTGTCCCTGGACCTGGTAGAAGAGCTCCGAGACCTCGCTACTGTACGACAGGAGGAAGTCAAGAGGCGGATCGCCAGATACTTCGACCAGCACATCGGGATAAAGCACTTCGAAAAAGGGGATTTAGTACTAAAGAAGGTTGACGCGGCCGGAAGAGGAGCCGCGATGGGAAAGCTAGAGCCCAATTGGGAGGGGCCTTACATTGTAAGTGAAGTGCTCAAGTCAGGAGGGTACCACCTCCAGGATGTGGAAGGGGTATCTCTCGGCCGAGCCAGGAGTGGGGATGATTTGAAGAGATTCTATCCTTAGCAATTTTTGTAACTGACTTTTGAATATTTCCTACTCAATACATGTATTTTGGAATAACTCTCTCGCAGGTTTCAAGTGGTTTGGTGCTGGAATGCCCCAGATCAATTTCGCCGCCGGTCTCTCATAGACGGTGGGTCAGGGTGATCTCTGGAGAGGCTGACAATGTCTCAAATGGTTTGGTGCTGGAATGCCCTAGATCGATTCCGCTGTCGGGCTCTCACAGACGGTGGGTCAGGTTGATCTCTAGAGAGGCTGGCAATGTCTCAAATGGTTTGGTGCTAGAATGCCCCCGATCGATTGCGCTGCCGGGCTCTCATAGACGGTGGGTCAGGTTGATCTCTGGATAGGCTGGCAATGTCTCAAATGGTTTGGTGCTGGAATGCCCCAGATCGATTCCGCTGTCGGGCTCTCACATACGGTGGGTCAGGTTGATCTCTGGAGAGGCTGGCAATGTCTCAAATGGTTTGGTGCTGGAATGCCCCAGATCAATTCCGCTGCCGGGCTCTCACAGACGGTGGGTCAGGTTGATCTCTGGAGAGGCTGGAAATGTTTCAAATGGTTCGGTGTTGGAATGCCCCAGATCGATTTCGCTGTCGGGCTCTCATAGACGGTGGGTCAGGTTGATCTCTGGAGAGGATGGCAATGTTTCAAACGATTTGGTGTTGGAATGCCCCAGATCGATTCCGCTGCCGGGCTCTCATAGACGGTGGGTCAGGTTGATCTCTGGGGAGGCCGGCAAGTGGGCTACTCTGAAAGTGAGAGATTAGTTCTTATTATATAATTAAAGGATCTTGTTTAAATTTTACTTTCAAAATAAGTGATATATATATAAGTGATGTTTGCTGAGTAATAAAATCAAACAGTAAGAGTGCATATAAAATCACAACACATGAAATAAAAAACATAAACAAACAAGCACATCCAGATGACACAAGAAAATATAGTAGTTCCCCTCAACTGGGTACATCTACTCTTCTACCCACTGGTAGGAATCCACTAGGAGTTTTGATCAGGTGCCCTTACACCAAGGTGTTTTTGTTCAGGTGTCCACACACCAATGGAGGTTTGATCAGGTGCCCAATTCACCTATAAGCTTTTGATCAGGTGCTTATAAACCAAGATGCAGGTTTTTGCTAAGGTGGCCTGTCACCAGGAGTTAACTTTTGAAGGGAGTTATAACCCTTTACAAGATGAGAGAAATAAAGAAAATAGAAAAAGGTTTGTTGTTCTTCTCTTTTGCTGAGAAGACTCTTGATGAAGATGTTGTTGAAGAAAGCTCCCCCTGTCTGATTTAGATTAGATGACAGCTTTGGATGGAGCTCCTTCTCTAGATTGCAAATCCTCTTTTCTTTTTCTTGCAGTTTAGATGCCGAGCAATTGATAGTGTTTGGTGTCTCAGGATATGTATGATCTACAAGAAAGAGTTAGGCAAAAAGAAGATATAATATATATTGATATGTTCTTCTTTTTGCTCCTGTTCTTCCTTTTCTCTTCTTCTTCTTCTCTTATTCCTGTACAACAATATGATAATATATTCTGTCTATGTAAATTTGTACAGCAATATAAACTACATATGTAATCTGACGAGATCAAACAGCTGTATATTTATCTGCTGTATATTTATCTGCTTTATATAGAGATGCTTCCTGCTGTCGTATATAGAAGTTGTCCTCTTTACTGGCTGATTTGAATCCTTGTCAACCAAAGAGGAAAGGAGTAATATCTCTTTCTTTTTCCAGAACCCCGAGCAGAACAATTTCTTTCTTTAGCTCGCTGCAACGGCTACAACATTTAATGCTTTGCTGCCAACAACTATATCATTTAATGCTTGCACACTGTAAGGTTAAATCAGCAATATATATAGCAATATATAAATAGAATAAACAAAATATTGCTTTATAAATAACTCTGTCAGCATATATATAATATTTAATGATATAAAATAATACTGAAGAAATTCGTCGATCTGAGCTTCACGTTCGTCGAGCTCATCATTTGATTCGTCGACCTGATCATTAAATTCACTGTTCTGAACTTCTGCTGAAGATTCGTCGAACGCAGACTTGGTTTCGTCGAATGGAAGGATTCGTCGACCGCTGAGACGGGCTGGATCGTCGACCGCTGAATATTGAGCTGTTCGTTGAACGCAGACTTGAGTTCGTCGAATGCAGGATTTCGTCGACCGTTGAGCCTGGATAAAAGCATCGAGCGCTGAGCTTGAGTAAAGGCGTCGAGCGCTGAGCCGCTGAGACGTGATCGTCGAGCGCTGAGATAGGTGATCTTCGTCGACCGCTGAGATGGCTTGATTTCGTCGAGCGCAGAATGCACGCCATTCGTCGACCGCAGGACGTCGTTCGTCGAACGCAGATGGATGTTCGTCGAACGCAGAGAACAAGTGTATTTTTAATCTTTCTCTTATTTTTCAGCCAATTAAATATATATATTTATATTTCTTAGTATATTATATATATATATATATATTCTTTTCAGCCTTCTAACTTAATAGGATTTAATCTAAGTTATAATATATGTTATGATTGAAACTTAGATATTAAAAGTGGATCCTAACTCAAATCAAAACTAAGGTTCCAACAATCTCCCCTATTTGAGTTGGGATCCTAATCCAAATTAAGACTAGGTTCTAACAATCTCCCCCTATTTGGTTTAGGATACCTAAGCATAAAAAGTCTTTAAAGCTTAATGGTCAGAGATTATTTTCTTCTTTTTGAAAAACATTTAAGCAATTATGATTTCCTAAATTTTGATTTAAATAGGATTTTAATGAAGGATTGCTAGCTGTTGTTAGATTCTAGGAATTTTAAAATAAAAAAGACAATGACTGATAGCTTCTTTCTATAGAATCCCCTTAATCAGAAGAGACTCACACTTAGTGTTTTGATCATTTCTGAACTATGCAATCTGAGTAGAATGCTCAACTTGATTTTAGGAGAAAATCTGAAAGAATGTGAAGTCT
Source organism: Dactylorhiza incarnata (assembly GCA_033032865.1). Taxonomy (NCBI): domain Eukaryota; kingdom Viridiplantae; phylum Streptophyta; class Magnoliopsida; order Asparagales; family Orchidaceae; genus Dactylorhiza; species Dactylorhiza incarnata. The sequence goes on from JAWHQI010000261.1 coordinate 1,550,095, forward strand.
ATCTGACTTGTTTTTAAGATAGAAAATTCCATTGAATCTTATAATTGCTGTTTAATTATAAATGTTTTAAAATAGGTAAAAACAAATGCTTTATAATTAGATATATTGGCCTCTTTATTTCATTAAAATATAAATTTGAAAATTTTCTTTGAAGTTGCTGATCATAAAATTTTTCTTTTTCTTTACAAGTTTGTTTAAAGTTATCAGCTTTAATGAACTTATTTTCTAAACAGATAATGTGTTCTGCTGATATTTTAAAGTTCTCTTGAAGTTTATTATATTCAGGAGTTGAAATATTTATTTTTGTTAGCTCCTTTTTAATTTCCTTCTCAAATATTAAATCTGTATATGTTAATTTAAAACCAGATTTGTGATTTTCAGATTTGTAATTTTCAGCAATTATTAAATCTGTACCTAATGAATTGAAAACAGATTTGAAATCAGAAGTAAAATTAGGAATAGAAGATACCTCTTTTACCTTTTCTGATTGAGATTCTGCATCTGAGATATAATTTGAGCCATATATGGCCATCATGCAGAAATTTCTAGCCTACTGTTCATCTTTTTCTTCTTCTTCACTTAGAGTTGAAGATGGTTCTGCATCAAAAATGATGTTAGTGGAAGAGGAGGAATGGTTCATTTACTATCCTTGAGAGGGTGTTCCGGATGCCCTTTGCTGAAGTGCAGTCATTAACTCTTTGATAAATGTCATTTGACATTGATTGAGTTAATATATCAATAGCTTTTGCATCAGCACTTTTCATCTTTTCTTGATCATCTGATGAAGGGATTGAAGATGAAAGTCCTGTCAAAACAGATTTATAAATATTTTCATCAATGGCATTCATATATAACTTAATTCTAACTTGCCATAAAGGAAATCTATCCAAATTACATAAAGGTGGATGTGAAATAGAAAAATCTGATAGTGCCATTTGGAAAAACATTTTTTTAAACAAAATAAGAACTAAGTGATCTTTGTGATTTCAGGTGTTAGCATGTGTGAAAAATCAACCTCCTCTGATACCAATTGAGAGTGAGTTCAATTGAGTATCAGTTGCAAGAAATTGAAATAATAAAATCAACACGCTTTGATACCAATTGAAAGCGAGAGATTAGTTCTTATTATATAATTAAAGGATCTTGTTTAAATTTTACTTTCAAAATAAGTGATATATATATAAGTGATGTTTGCTGAGTAATAAAATCAAACAGTAAGAGTGCATATAAAATCACAACACGGGAATAAAAAACATAAACAAACAAGCACATCCAGATGACACAAGAAAATATAGTAGTTCCCCTCAACTGGGTACATCTACTCTTCTACCCACTAGTAGGAATCCACTAGGAGTTTTGATCAGGTGCCCTTACACCAAGGTGTTTTTGTTCAGGTGTCCACACACCAATGGAGGTTTGATCAGGTGCCCAATTCACCTATAAGCTTTTGATCAAGTGCTTATAAACCAAGATGTAGGTTTTTGCTAAGGTGGCATGTCACCGGGAGTTAACTTTTGAAGGGAGTTATAACCCTTTACAAGATGGGAGAAATAAAGAAAACAGAAAAAGGTTTGTCGTTCTTCTCTTTTGCTGAGAAGACTCTTGATGAAGATGTTGTTGAAGAAAGCTCCTCCTGTCTGATTTAGATTAGATGACAGCTTTGGATGGAGCTCCTTCTCTAGATTGCAAATCCTCTTTTCTTCTTTTTGCAGTTTAGATCCTGAGCAATTGATAGTGTTTGGTGTCTCAGGATATGTATGATCTGTAAGAAAGAGTTAGGCAAAAAGAAGATATAATATATATTGATCTGTTCTTCTTTTTTCTCTTGTTCTTCTTTTTTCTCTTGTTCTTCCTTTTCTCTTCTTCTTCTTCTTCTTCTCTTATTCCTGTACAGCAATATGATAATATATTCTGTCTATGTAAATCTGTACAACAATATAAACTATATATGTAATCTGTCGAGACCAAACAACTGTATATTTATCAGCTGTATATTTATTGATGTATATAGAGATGCTTCCTGCTGTCATATATAGAAGTTGTCCTCTTTCGTGGCTGATTTGAATCCTTGCCGACCAAAGAGGAAATGAGTAATATCTCTTTCGTTTTCCAGAACCTCGATCAGAACAATTTCTTTCTTTAGCTTGCTGCAACGGCTACAACATTTAATGCTTTGCTGCCAACGGCTATATCATTTAATGCTTGCACGCTGTAAGGTTAAATCAGCAATATATATATAACAATATATAAATAGAATAAATAAAATATTGCTTTATAAATAACTCTGTCAGCATATATATAATATTTAATGATATAAAATAATACTGAAGAAATTCGCCGAGCTGAGCTTCACGTTCGTCGAGCTCATCATTTGATTCGTCGACCTGATCATTAAATTCACTGTTCTGAACTTCTGCTGAAGATTCGTCGAACGCAGACTTGGGTTCGTCGAACGGAAGGATTCGTCGACCGCTGAGACGGGCTGGATCGTCGACTGTTGAATATTGAGCTGTTCGTCGAACGCAGACTTGAGTTCGTCGAACGCAAGATTTCGTCGACCGCTGAGCCTGGATAAAAGCATCGAGCGCTGAGCTTGATTAAAGGCGTCGAGCGCTGAGCCGCTGAGACGGGATCGTCGAGCGCTGAGATAGGTGATCTTCGTCGACCGCTGAGATGGCTTGATTTCGTCGAGCGCAGAATGCACGCCATTCGTCGACCGCAGGACGTCGTTCGTCGAACGCAGAGAACAATTGTATTTTTAATCTTTCTCTTATTTTTCAGCCAATTAAATATATATATTTATATTTCTTAGTATATATTATATATATATATATATATTCTTTTCAGCCTTCTAACTTAATAGGATTTAATCTAAGTTATAATATATGTTATGATTGAAACTTAGATACTAAAGGTGGATCCTAACTCAAATCAAAACTAAGGTTCCAACATACTCCTGGTAAGAGACTTGACTCGCAAGCAACTTCAAGGCTCGGGCGAGGCGAGACCAGGGGCCCGTTCGCATAAGATAATTGATCGCAGCAGAGCGACTGAGCCTGCTGTTCGCAAAGTTACTTGTGAATTTTGGGGGCGTGAGTAAAGACGGCGAACCAGAAAGGGTCCGTCGTCGCGGTGGCCCATGGATAACGATGAAAGCTCGCAAGAGGCGAGTGCGAGCTTGGCAGGGTAATGCTGGCCCCGCTCGCAAGGTTCCCCAACAGGGTACATCCCAAGCAAGGATAATGTTCTACAACATGAGTCTCATCGTCGCCGCAGAAGAGAATGAGGCGAGAGCGACCTAGATACAACACGACAACGGGAGAATCGTCAATTAAGGAGACGCGGACGCGAGCGTCAAATGAAAGCTTTAAGGGCGCGAGCGCAAGAAAATCAGAATCGAGCGAGCACGAATGAAAGGGAACATGCGAATAAGAAATAAGACCATGACATTGGGAAAACAAAATGTTTCTTTTTCATTCCTCAAAAGCGGGTTACAGTCCAACGGCGAGCTCGCCGGCAAAAAGAAAATTTTTACATTATAAACAGTAAAAAAGTTAAGGCGCACCGCCGGGTAGTTCTTTAATCGCTCCCGCGATCTTCCACCTCAGAGATTGGTGCGAAGAGGTCTGGGACGACGTCTTCCGCAGTGAACTCCATGGCGTCGGGAACGATCATGTCCGCCCCTTTAAGGGTATCGAGGACGAGTTCCGCGATCTACATCGACCTTTTGCGATCGGCTTCCTTTTCCTCTCACGACTGACCGCGAGCTCCAGCTCACGGAGGAGGGGGTGGGGGGGGGGGGGGGGGGGGGGAAGCACCGCCAGGGTCAGATCGCGAACCTGGGCCTTGAGGCAATTATTCTCCATTTCCAGGTCGGCGATCCTTGCGTGAAGTTGGCTGACGGACTCGGCATCCTACAAAAAGCAGGTTAGCAAAGGCAAAGCGAAGCGAGACAGAAAAAGACTTTTTGCAAAGCATTGCTTACCAGTCCGCCTTGAAGGCTGGCGAGGAGGCCTTCAGACAAGGCCTCCTTCCCTTTAAGATCCGCAATCTCGTCAGCGGACTTCCGGAGCTCAACGTTGAGCTCTTTGATTTCCTTGTCCGCAGTGAAGTAGCGGCGACCCACCATATGGGTAAGCTCCGTCGCCTGGAACTGGGCCCGCATGGCCTCGTACACGAGTCCTTTCTGGGTGTAGGCCCGAAAGAGGGAGGCATCCTCGCGGCCGTAGAGCCCGAAGGCGAGGGCGAACGCCTCACCTCTGATTTTGTCACCCTCCACCCAGGAAGGGAGGAGGGAGGAGCAGACGATCTTATTCTGGTCAGGGTTCCATGCGAGCACCGGCTCGCCAACTGCGTCCGCAAGCTTCATGCCGAGCTCGAAATTCATGTGGCTCGTCGGCTTGGGCTTGGCGGACGCCCCCTCCGGCTCGCCACCCTCAACAACGAGCTCCTGATTCACTGTAGAAGAAGGGGGGAGGTCTGGTTCGGAGAGATCCACGACCTCCTTCGCCTTTAGGGCGGGGGGGGGGGGGGGGGGGCTCTTGGTTTTCTTTGGCAACCCATGCGAGGCGGGCCGGCGCGGAGGGAGAGAATGTTTCTTTCCCGACGAAGAGCTCAGGACGTCGCGGAAGGCCTCGACGGCCACGCTCGCGAGTGGGCCAGAGATGAGGGAGGAAGGAGGCGCGTGCGGGGGGTTGAGTGGAAGTTCACGCTCTCCTGCAAAGATAACTAAGAGCGTTAGCTAATCGAAGGAAAGGAAAGTGAGGAGATTTGCGAGCGCGAGTCAAACCTTCTCCTTGGGGGATAGGCGGCAGCAGGTCCACCCGCTCTCGGAGGAAGACGACCTCAAAGTTCTTCCCCTGAAGGTATTGGTACAGATTCGCGTCACAACCCCCTAGCGAGGCGGGAGGGCGGTAAGCGGCCTCATCTCGCTGGGTGGGGGTGTAGGAGATATTGCCGAAGGGGCCCTTCACCAGGACGTATTTCTGCGTCCAGTAGTGGGATTTGTTCACCGTCTCGCAGATGGTGAGATGTTGGCTCGCAAAATGAGCCGTCCCGCCTTTGTACGCACGAAAAGAGAACACCTTGCGGAAGACGAGCAGGCTAAACTCGATCTTCTCCGCCCGAAGGTAACTGGCGAATGCGACCACCACGACGATCGCGTTCGGCGTCAGCTGGCTCGGCAGAACGCCAAAGTATTTGAGCACCTAGAAAAATCGACAGGAATAAGAGTGTCATTCGCGAGGCGAGTCAGGAATGCAAGGGTCAAAGAACAAACATACTTGGCGCACTTTCGGCCAGAGGGGGAGTCGCAGCCCATTCTCGAAGTGAGCGATGGGGATAGCGAGCTCGTCAGGATGCGGGTTGCTGATGGTCTCTCGCTCAGTAGGGCAGTGAGCCACGAACCCGGAATGGATGTACTGGTCAACAGTAGCTTGGTATTCCTCCTTTGTGAGGTTGGCGCAGAAGAAAAGGCCCTCGAGGAAGGCTCCGAAGCACTTGGCCCGCCCCTCCGCCTCCACATCTGCGACCATGGTGTTTGGAAGCTGCGAATCACAAAAGTGGCGAGAGCGAGCTATATTTGCGAGAGAGTTAGAAGGAGAGGAATGCAAAGGAAGAACAGTAAATGCGGTGGTTGAAAAGTAAAGCGACCGACTATTTATAGAAATAAAAAGGCGGGAAGAAGTCGAAGCGCCGGAGTCTGCAGATAGCGAATTCGCGCGGTACTCTTCCGCCTCCAGGGGTCCCGTTCTCTCCCAGCGAGTCAACACCTTGCCAAATTTCCTCCCGTTAATCGTCGGCGAGCTAGCACTGGATAATGAAACAAAGCAAAACGCGAGGGCAGGATGCGAGTGCGAGTAATAGAAGCGCAAAAGTAACCAAGTCAGACATAGCGAAAGAAAAGATAATAAAAATGGAAAATAATTGCTCGCAAGCGAGTCAAAATATCATTATTAAAGACTTTTAAAATTGTTCGCGACCCCTCCCTACGAAGGGGAGGGGGAAGAAAAATAATAAAATGCAAACTGCGAAGCATGAGTTCTTAATATCGCAATCATTTCCAGCGACCGCGACCCCGTACACTAGAGCGAGGGGGACTCGCAGGTAGTGATATTCGCGAAGCGACTGGCTCGCTTGGTTCGTCAGCCACGTGTAATCTTCAATCCGAGCAATGTACACCCCGGGGGAGGTCGCGTCGCCATGATCGGTCGGCCGCACCTCGGAGAGGATGCGCACGTTCGCGTCCTCCATCACGGCAAATCTTTCCTCATTTGCGAGCCAGTCCAACCTATTCTATTCATGTAGGTCCCGCAGCAAGGAGGTATGCTTCTGGAATATCTCAGTGACCCGCCTCTTCATCCGCGCCGGATCACTGGGTCCTCCAGAAAATCTGCGACCTGACTCGGCGAAGGAGGTGGAGACATCTCCAACGCTCTAGACTCCGACTCGGTGAGCGGGGTCATGGAATCACCTGCGAAGTAGAAATCAGCAAGAAGGTGGAAAGTGACACCCTATAGCGATGGTCTAACCTAGTGGAGGAATTTGAATATTGGGCCGCTGGAGAGAGGTGCCTGGTTGGCCTCGGAATGCCTCAACGAAGGCAGGGGTAAAGGCCTTACCCAGACCAGGAGCGAGCCCGGGCTCGGCAATCAACGTCCCTCAAGGGCTCCTTTGCTAACCTGCTCTCTTGTAGCTCCATAGATGAGCTACCTTGGTATGGCGTCAGCTCGTCAAATACCACATCCCTTGAGACCACTGCTCTCTGTGTCTCAGGATCCATGCATCTCCAGCCCTTCTTCCGGTCATCATAACCGACAAATACTAGCTTCCTTGCTTTCACATCTAGCTTTGTTCTATGAGCATTAGGGACGTGCACGTAGCAGGTAGATCCAAACACTCAAAAGTGTTCCATGCTTGGCTTCTCCTTAAACATCAACTCATTAGGTGTTTTCATGTTGATAGGACTGAGAGGCATCTGATTGATGACAAAATCTGCACAAGACATTGCCTCTGCCCAAAAGGACTTCAGAATGCTCTTGACATGAAACCAACACTTGCAGTTCTCTGTCAGATGACGAATCTTCCACTCTGCAATTTCGTTCTGTTGTGGAGTGTGAGCACAAGAGAGCTCTCTTCGGATGCCACGCTTCTTGCAAAAGTTGAATAACGCATGTGAGGTGAACTCCCCTCCATTGTCGGTTCTCAACCTCTTGATCAGCAGGCCAAGCCGGCCCTCCACTAACTCCTTGAACTCCACAAACCTCTCGAACACCTCTGACTTCTCCTTCAGAAAATATACCCAAGTATATCTGGTGAAGTCATCAACCAAGACCAGCATATACCTGCTACCTCCAAGACTGGCATTCTCGGTAGGTCCACACAGATCACCATGGATACACTCCAATGACACCTTGCATCTTAGATGCTTTGTGACTTGTCGAATGGAAGGCGATTAGCCTTGCCATATTGACATCCCGCACAAACGTGACCATCTCCCATGGAAGATAAACTAGACAAGCCTCTCACCAGGCCTCTATCAGCCATAACCTTTAGCTTATCCATCCCTACATGCCCAAGTCTTTCATGCCAGATAGCAGCACTGTCATTCGCCCTCATCTTATCAACATAGGAGCTTGTTGAAAACACAAACAAGTCCTTCACCCGTTGATACGCGAAAAATATTTTATACGCAAGTGCACGTGTCGATCAAGTAATAAAGAGTGAATAGAGATCGTTCCCACGGAGAAGTGACTATTCTAAGGCTTACAAATACTAGTTACACCGTTTCTTTGAAATTCAAGTGAACCAAATTAGGTGATTTTTATTGAAATATAAAATTTCTTAATCAAAGATTTAAACTAAGGAAAGTATTCAAAATAACTTTTGAAATATCAGTCGGAGAAAATAGTCTTGTATAATGATTTCCTACGATGATTATGATGAATATTCGAATCCCTAATACTTTATTTGAATGCTTTACGAGTTTCTTTCAACAAATTAAACGGAGATAATCGTATCTCTCGATAACGGAGATCTCAATATCCAAGTTTCCCCTAGTTATCTCTAACATAAGAGAAGTGAAGAATATTGTGCAAAATAACAACCGTAGTCGCAAGCAAGAAAAGTGAATCTCTTTCATTCTCCTCCACTAGAATGAGATTATGAAACTCATGCACCTCTCCTCTCTTGACTCTCGAAGTGATGCGTAAAATAGAGAAATTTGGATTAAAGACTTACAACGCTCCTCTCTCGACTCTCACAGTGTAGAAAGATAGAATTTTTCCTAGCACTACGCCTCTCCTCTCTCGACTCTAGGAGTGTAATAGTAGATAAAATTCATTGTCCAAAATTTCAACAATAATTTCATAACTCAATAAAGAACACTCATCAAACATTCATAAAAGTTAAGTAGAAAACTTCATCAAAACAACCGTAGTACTTTCACCATACAAGACTAAACGAAATTAGTTCATGACAGATAGAATTCCGCAAAATTGAAAAGATCTTACAATACATGATCATAGAAGTTCGGATTCTCCCTTTCCCCAAGCCATAGCGAAAGTTCTGCACTTCCTCCTTGTTCGATCCTCTCCAAGAATGGCCGAAAATGATGATAGATGGAATAATCCTTTTTCTCTGTCCTCCCCCACTTAAGTAGTCATATGCCCCCTTAGAGACCACATATGGACGAATAGATGCATCCCGTGGCTGTCGTAACTGCCCAAAACTGATTAATTTCGAATCTAATTTTCCAGTTCCCGCTGATATGTTATAACATTTTTTTCTGAACTGCAACAATATGTTGTAACATATTTTCTGCACTCCAAATATGCATAATTCTTGACCGTTCAAGCTAAGTACATTGGGATTTCTGTACAAAAACATGTGAAAATGACGATAATACCCCAAACTTTCACCAAGTAATAAATCACTCATGTTTAATATATTTTTAACAAATATATTTAACAAAGGGTACGCAATATGAGTGAAAATAACTTCTTTGTGAGAAGTTATCACACCCCCACACTTAGCTCTTTGCTAGTCCCGAACAAAGATATATCATTAAAAATTAATTGAATGAGTGAATATTTATCAACACATAAATTTGAGTCTCCTTACCCTTAAACATATTTAATCAAGAATTAGCAAGTAATTCGCATTAATAGTTGGTAAATATGTCAATCATTAAAATTTCAAAACATGCACAAATCCATTAGTTTGATAAGAGTTAAAGTTCAATTATGATTTCCTAGTGTTGTGTGTGCTATTCCTTAAAATTATTCACTCCCAAACAATTTAATTCATTAAACTTCTTCATAATTGGAAAAGATAAGAATAATCTGAGTTTTTGATTTGGCTTCCACAAGTGTTTAATAGTTTTATTTGAATAGAAATCATAAGGACTTGCAGTAGGAATCACTTTGGCTTGGTAAGGAACTTTAGGATGGATTTTGATAGTGGAAGGAATTTTCCTAGTTAAAATTCTTAATAACTCTCCATACTTTGAGGTTTATTAATCATCATCATAATTTTTTTTAAGTTCATAGTTGGGATCATTCCAAGAAGGTGTACGCATACTTAGGCCACATATCACTATGTCATTATACCATTTTTTTCTTTTTATTTATGAACATAGTTGGGATCATTCCAAGTAAGTGCACACATACTTAGTCCACATATCACTATGACACACATTTTGCTTGCTTTTTTTATTAAACACCCAAAGTTGGAAAATTTACTAAGAAATAACTAGTAAAATTTATAGGGAAATTGTGTATAGTCAATGTGTATCAAAATGGCAAGGCTCAAGCTCAAAGCATTAGGGATAATCAAAATAATTGTAGGCTTTATGGTGCAAAATTATCATAAGGCGTCTTTAATCATTTTTATCAATTAACTACATACACTCAATGTCTAAGCATACAACATTGACTCAGTTCTTGCTCACCCCTCCGCAATATGTTTGGAAGTAAATAAAGTTATTTTGTAGGGAGTAAATTATTGTTTAATGAATATTGTGCATAGAGGAAATACATAAAGGAACTCTAACATATCTTACTAACTTCTAATGCAGAAATCTGAATTTTTAGGAATGACAAGTCTACCAATTAAAATGAATTGCATAACTTGAAATAAGAGTAAGGTTCCACAAATCATTATGTAATAAACTATCCATCACTCAATCGGTGGAGGTTACTCTCACAACCCAATCGGTGGAGGTTATGCTCACACCCCCACATGATGTAGGCCCGACCAAATCGAACCTACACGGACGACGAAACAACGACTCTCGTTACGTTCTACGCCCTCTTTACCACACGCTAACGAAACACATCAATCACAAATTATTTTTATTTATCTTTCGCGCTAACGTACGGGTAGCCACACCGCACTTGGTTCGGAGAATGGCTATAGGCCAAAATCCGCTCCGGCTAAAAGGAATAATATTGATTCCGACGAGCTTGGAGTTGTACCAAAACAGATCCACCAAAGAAAAGCACGATTCGAAAGTGGTAGGATCTATCCCAACTAGAAAAAGAGCGAGGGTCGCCAATCCTCTCGAGAGTTATCGGAAAACCAAACGAAAACCACAGATCTATTATAAAAATTACCGCGATAATTAAAGCTTCGAAAATCCACGCAAAAATCATCCACCACAAGACTATCAAAGAAAGGAAGATCTTGAGTAGTAATTTTCGTTACCCCTCTCGGAAAAAGTAGATCCGAGATGTTGGATCCACAAGAAATGATCGCCTTCCGTCGAGATCCACAGGAAGCGCACCAAAGAGGAAGAACACGTCTGTCTTCCCAGATTCACGCCGTAGAAGATCACCAAAGCCTTTCCTTCTTGCACGAGAATTTTTGGAGCCATGGATGAAAGGAGAAATAGAGAGATGAAAGGTGGTGGAGGATTAGTGTGGAGGAGAGAATATGGAGGAAGGAAGAAGAGAAAGAAGGGTGGCGGGCGAACCTTAGAAGCAAGGGGAAACCCTTAAGGGGCGGCGACAATGAGAGAGGAAGAGGGAGAGAGAAGTTTAGTTTTGGGGGGTGGGGGGGGGGGGGGATTATAAACCTGTGAATGTCACCGTCGGAAGTGGGAAACACTGCATCCTGCAAAATTCTGTCAGGCAAGAAATCGGTCCGGGGGAACCTTGGAAAGGCATTAGGCAAAGAAGAAAAACATGTTTTATCACCAGTAGGCAACATACCTCCCGTAGAATCCGAAGGAGAGAGCGATCCAGAAACAATCTCACCCCCACCCCATTAGAAGATGTAGTGGAAATATTAAACGGAGAGACAGACAGTTCAGGTGGTGGAGCGACATAAAGCGTTAAATCCGAAAAGTTAAAAACAGGGAAAATTCCCCAATCAGCGGGTAACTTCAATAGATATGCATTTTCACTTAGCTTCTTTAAGACCCGAAAAGGACCGGCTCTCCTATTCGCCAATTTCTTTACGGTGCCCGACGACATCCGTTCATGGATTAGAAGAACCATTACCAAATCACATCAAGGGGACTGCTTGCTTATGTACGTTAGCATTCGATTGATAAATAGAATATTGCTTAGCTAACGTCTCGCTAATGTGCTTATGGAGAGTGTGAACATGCGAGGCGAAGTCCTGTGCAAATTGATTGGATTTAAAAGATGGAGGTAGCGGAACCAAGTCAAGAGGCACGGGCACCTTATATCCATGTACGATCTCATTTGGTGATAATCCGGTGGATCTATTCTTAGAATTATTATAAGCTAGTTGAGCATGAGGAAGAATAAGGTCCCACGTACCTTTATGATCACCCACGAGGCAACGAAGTAAACCGCCCAAGCTTCGGTTAACCACTTCCGTTTGCCCATCCGTTTGGGGATGATAGGACGACGAAAACATAAGTCTAGTTCCCAAAAGCTTCTAAAGTGTTTTGCAGAAATAGCTAGTAAATTTAACGTCCCTATCAGTCACTATCGTTTTGGGGATGCCCCGATGAGCAACGACATCCTTGAAATACAATTTAGCAACATGTGATGCATCGTTGGTGTTATTGCATGCGATAAAGTAAGCCATTTTGGAAAATCGATCCACTACGACCAGAATGGAATCGTGTCGCCTAAATGTTAGGGGTAGGCCCAATATGAAGTCCATGCTAACATCCTCCCATGGGACAGACAGAATCGGCAGTGGTGTGTACAGACCCGCATTGGTCTTGTTACCTTTCGCTAATTGGCATACACGGCAACTCCCAATGATTTTGTTGACCATTGGTTTGAGGCCTGGCCAAAAGAATTTGTCCTCGACTAGTGTGATAGTTTTATCCCAACCGAAATGTCCACCTAACCCTCCACTATGTAACTCCCATATAATGAAATGGCGTAGCGAGGAACGGGGAATACATAATTGCGTATGCTTAAATAGATAACCGTCACGGATGTAGTATGCAGAGATAGTAGAAGGGGAATTGTCCTGAGCTGCTAAATATATATCCTTAAAATCCGGGCATTGAACATATTCATCCTTAATTCTCTCAAATCCTATGACCGTTACTTCCATTGCAGATAATAATAGTGTGACACGACTAAGAGCGTCCGCCACACGATTTAACGTACCCTTAAGGTGCTTGATAATGAATGTGTACTCCTGAAGGTACGAGACCCATTTGGCGTGCCGAGGGCTGAGTTTACTTTGGGAGTTTACAAATTTTAGCGCCTCATGATCAGATAAGATTACAAATTCTTTTGATATAAGATAGTGTCGCCAATGTTGAAGACAACGTATTACGGCATAGAACTCACGATCATAATTGGAGTAATTTAATTTCGGGCCCGCAAGCTTCTCGCTAAAATAACCTATCAGATGTCCCTCTTAACTTAAAACTCCTCCAATTCCTATCCCCGACGCGTCACATGATAATTCAAACACCTTGCTAAAATCCGGAAACCGTAGCAGTGGGGCTTCGGACATCCGTTCCTTAATCGCTTGAAATGCAGTAGTGGCCGCTTTAGTCCATATAAAATCACCCTTCTTCATGCATTCAGTGATTGGTGCCATGATACTACTAAAATTGCGAATAAACCTTCGATAAAACGTGGCCAATCCATGAAAAATTCTAACCTCCCGGATATTTTTAGGTTCCGGCCATTCTCGAATAACTTGGACCTTTTTAGGGTCAACATGAATACCTTCGGAACTCACAATGTATCCTAGAAACTCTACCGCAGTCACACCAAATGCGCACTTTTTAAGATTAATAAATAAAGTTTCTTGGCGCAATGTTGTAAGGATCGTTCTCAAATGTTCTTCATGGTCCATCGGCGAGAGGCTAAATACTAAGATGTCATCGAAATAGACCACTACAAATTTACCCATATATGGTTTAAATATTTGGGTCATCAACCGCGAGAAAGTACTCGGTCCGTTGGTGAGCCCCTCTTCAAGCACCAACCACTCATAGAGCCCATCCTTAGACTTAAATGTCATTTTCCATTCGTCTCCCTCTCGTATCCTTATTTGGTGGTAACCACTTTTAAGATCCAACTTTGAGAATATGGTGGCTCCAGATAACATATCTAATAAATCGTCCAAATGTGGGATGGAAAACCTATATTTAACAGTAATTTTATTTATGGCCCGGTAGTCTACACACAATCTCCAAGACTTATCTTTTTTTGGGACCAAAAGTGCAGGGACGACACATGGACTCTTACTATGACAGATATATCCCTTTGCTAATAAATCTGAAATTAAAGTTTGTAATTCATTATGTGCGGCGGGATTGAGCCGATAATGGGGAATATTAGGCAATGATGAGCCCGGGATGAAATCAATCTCGTGCTGGATTTCCCTCATGGGTGGCAACTTAGATGGTAATTCCACCGGATAGACGTCCTTATACTCTTCCAAAAGTGTTCACAGAGATAACGGTAGGTTCTCTAAAGATGGTGAATCGTCCTTAGCTTGTAGACATACTAAAGCATAGATGACGCCATTCAAGAAGGTCTCACGCTCTAGTTCCTTCCTACTTATCAAGCCTATTGTTTTCTTTTCCGCAGGCACAATTGTGTCTTTGGAGGCAACCGACGGATCCTTAGGCGGTGAGGGTTTCAAGACAATGGTCTTACCATTAAACTTAAACTCTTATGTGTTGGCTCATCCAAAATGGGTCACGTCATAATCATAAAGCCACGGTCGTCCTAGTAGTACATGACAAACTGTTGGGGCCATTGTCCACAATATCTTAGATTTAGAGATGTCCATTCCCGAGTCAAAGATATATCTCAGAATGTATTTGATATACTCTCTAGAATCATTGTGCAGGAGATCAGGTCAAGCAATGTGCTCAAGGAATTCATCCAAGTTCACAAGCGTCAAGACACCATACATCGCTCGACGCCTGTGACCCAGAAGCGTCGACTCATGTCTACTGCTCAAAAAGACAAGGTCGCCGCTGAAGTTATGAGATCAAGTTTGGAAGCGTCGAGCCAAGTTACATCGCTCGACGCCGTGGAAAGAGAAGTGTCGACCAAACTTCAGTTAGCTCTACGCCAACAAGAGGAGTCTAGATATGAAGGCACAATTAAGAAGCGTCGAGCCCCTATACATTGCTCGACTCCTATAGATAAAAAGTGTCGAATAACTGATGATTGCTCAACGCCTAAGAAGGAGGAGTCGAGAGCTTCAGTCTAAGAAGTATGTGTCGAGTATCTACATATCGCTCGACACCTAATTGAAAAAGCGTCGACAAAGATGCACAGTGCTCAACGCCTTTTCTATAGATGCTCTGAGCTGAGAAGTTTCTTCTACAGCTAGCTGAGCCTTTGTTTCTTCTGAAGCTATTAAAGACCATTGGAGACTTAGCGTCGTGCTGACGTGGAGGAGCGTAACAGATGTTGCAGATGGCGGGCTATAAATAGAAGGCATGACCTATGGGTTAATAAGAAGTTTACTCCTATCTTTCGAAAGCCATTATCGTCTCCATCATTTTGAGGGAAAGTCTGAGAAAGAATCTGAAGAAGTCGTCTTCTCTTTCAAAACTGTTTTATCTTGAAGATTTCTTTCAGCAATCTGGTGCTGATACATCTTTCTGAAAGAAGAAGATTAAGAAGGAAGAATCTATCTTCCTAGGAAGAAGAACAGTCATCACAGTCTGTCGAATCAAGAAGATCAATTGCTGCTGCTGTTCTATTGAAGATCTCTGTCTGATCATTCAGGCAGATCAAGAAGACTCAACAATTTGGAGAATCTGAGTCTAAGTATTGTTATTTTCTTTATCAATCCCTGTAGGGTCTGAGTTGTCAGATCTGAGTGTAGGATCTGTCAAGGATCTGAGTTGTAAGATCAAGTGTGATCTGAGTTGTAGGATTCAGGGGTGAATCTGAGCTGTAAGCCTAATTATAAAGACTGAGGTAGGATCTGTGAGATCTGAGTTTGTAAGATCTGCTGAGATCTGAGAGAGTAAGATCTGTGAGATCTGAGTCTGTAAGATCTATTGTGATCTGAGCTGTAAGACCTGTTTGTGGTCTGAGATCTGGAGGAGCTATAAACCCTATCTAGCACACTGCTAGAAGGGAGAAGGGGGAAAGTGGATCACCCAAGATAAGGGGAACCACTATGAAATTCTGTGTGTCTTTTCTGTGTGTGCTCTCTTTCTTGAAAGCTCTGATTATTCTTTTAGGTTATAATTAAGAACTGCAATAATTGTTCAAATAACCTATTCACCCCCCCTCTAGGTGATTAGCTACCCTTAATTAAAGTCTTTCACAAACATCCATGAGGATGACGTCGCACCACACCTTATCGATATAGCTCTTCACCGTAAGCGGCACTAGACAACGTTTAGAGACCGCAATAGACGTTTTGTTTACCCACGCTATTTTATACGGATGGGGGTGCGGTTCAGTGATTAAATGCATACGAGTGATAGCGTTCTCCGAAATGACATTCATGCTACTACCGCTATCTATTATTAATTTACACAACTTCTCACCGCTTTTACTGTAACACCCCAAATCTGGTAGTTCCGCGAAGTAGGCGGAGTGGTAGTGCGGCACGTGAAGCAGGCTAGAATTTTCCCTGTCTGCTCTTAGCGCACGATCAGTGGCCTCATCGCGCACGACCAGTGATCGTGTGCCAGCGATCGTGCGTTAATTCAGAAGAGAATCGAGTTCTGTCTCGGACAGTGCGCACGGCCATTTCCCTCTTCGCGCACGACCAGTGATCGTGCGCCAGCGATCGTGCGCTTATTCGCAAGAATTCAGAGTTCTGTCCCGGATAGTGCGCACGACCATTTCCCTCGTCGCGCACGACCACTGACCGTGCGCCTGTGATCGTGCGCCCTGTTTATTCTGTTCCGCGATTTTGAGCGGAGAAGAAGATCGGGCCGTCCAAATCTTTTGAGATCTGATCCGATGGCCAGGATTAGATGCTGGAGGCTATTAGGGCTTATGAGAGGAGATTAATCCTCATTATTTTGAGGTGTTTCTCTCTCCTAGGCTAGAGGAAGAAGAAGGAGGCAAGGAAGAAGAAGGAAGATCCCGCCATTGACGGAGCTCCGGAGCTCCGTTTCGCGAGCCGTTTCCAGATCCGGAGAGTGCAGCCCGGTGCGGTTCTTTCCCTCCGCGTAGAATCTCGGATCCATGGCGAAGAGGAACACGTCTAGGGTAACGATTCTTCCTCCCGAACTTTGGACTTGTATTTGTCCATTTATTCCTCTTTCTTTGCTTGCATGAGGTATCTCTTTCACCAAATGGGTGAAGTGTAGGATTTCCTCAAGTCCTTCGGGACTCCGGGTAGATTGTGTCCGTCCCCGGCATATTGCATGTAGAAAATCCGGTAGTCGTGCGGATTTAGGCATTTTGTGTGAAGCCTATTCGTGGCCGTGAGCCCGAATCGGTGATGCTTGATTTGCGACGTTGCATTTAGGTTAGGCCTAGAATGCGTGCCGGAGAATGACTCCGTGAACTCACCTATAGTATTGCGGGGGTTAAGTGTAGGCGTCTTGTGAAGATCCCTACGAAAGCCCCATGCTTTGAGTTTTGGATGAAGGCAAACCTTCACCACGTTATTGATGCGGAGCGTATGTACCTCCCTTGTTGAGAATTCGCGAAGCCTAGATCCTTATGAAGGGGTTAGGTGCGTAGCGTATATTTTGAGGAGCACTTGAAAGTGCTAAACCCTTACGGGCCGAGGTGAAGCCGTACCCGCGTCGTGCGATAGATCGCGACGATTAGAGCACGGGCAAAGCTGAACCGAACCCGTTTCCATGCAGATCGGCGAGAGGTCCCTTCCTCATGAAGGCCGTGTGATCATGGGAGAGGTCGTGGAAGGTGTCATACCTAGACCGACCAAAAGCTCTTGTTTCCCACCTAAGGTTGTGACCCTTAGGGTGGAGTGTTGTGAATTTGATGTTATGTTTAGCCTCATGCGATTTGCTTAGGCGGTTGTGGGAAACCTTCGGGTGAACCCAACCAACATCATGTGCATACCTAGGTTCCCTTCTTTTTGATGCTCAACCTAGAAGATTGATTGTGCTTGAAACCTCACCTCGTGTAGTTGCACTTTCTTTAGTTTAGTACTTGTGCTAGTATGGCTTACTTGCAGGGTAGAATCTCCGCCACCCCGGGAAAGGGGTGGGGTCGTTATAATTTGGTCAGCTGTGCTGACCGTTACTTTGTTTGCCACCGCTTGGTGGAATGTTCTTATGCAGGTGCAGGTGAGCCTAGCGGGAAGTAGCGGGCGTTGGCCCCTTTGCTGTGTTGGCCCTCGAAGGCCAGCCTTTTTCCTGCTTTCTCATGTTTTGCCGGCCTGCGTGCCGATGTATGTTTTGTTGGAGTTTTGTACATTGATTTGATGTAAGGCCCTAAGGCCGTAACTCTCATTTCTGGATTCATTCCAATGATAGTGGACATGTCTATTTGAATGGTTTAATTAATGCTTCCGCTTACGTTTTGTACTCTCGTTAGTTGTTACTTTTCTGGTTATCACCTTTTAACTCCTAGCTAGTGTGGTTTGTATGGCGTGGGGTCCCGGCCGGACCTGCTGTTATACTTTTTGTACTGGCAGGGTGTTACAATTTGGTATCGGACTTAAGGCGTCGATCCGTAGTTTAGCGAATTCGGGACGAATTCCTTTTAAGGGGTGGTGCGCACGGGCTGTGCATTCACTTAAAACGACAAAAACTAATAAGAATGTCCACTTAGGAATGAAAAAACATACTTGTTTGCGGAACCTGAGCGTTCCATGATTGATGTTTGATATGTTTAGGGTCACTAAATTGTGCCTTGCATGATTATAGGTGACTAGAAGTGCTGCGGGGCGGTCTCAACCCCGTAACACCGCTGAAAGTAGTGGGTCGGCTGAGGTGCCAGTGACCACTCCTTCGGCTGAGATGATCAGAATGGTCGCAGAAGCAGTCTTCGCGATGATCAATGCTCAACCGCAAAGGCTTGCACAGCCTGCTACGCCTACTACTGATGCAGCCCCGGTAGTTGAACCTGCAGTGGAACCTGCGGTAGCACCAAGGGTTGATGCCCCTGTGCCAGTAGCTGCAGTGGAACCGGCGTTAGCACCGAGGGTGGAGCGTCAAGTTGCGCAAGTAGTTGCGGGGCGAGCGCGTGACCAACAATTAAAGCACTTCTTGAGCTTTAATCCTCCTACCTTCTCGGGATCTGAGTCCCCAACGGAGGCAGAAGACTGGTTGTCAAGAGTTAGAAGAACTCTGAGGGCGACGACGACGGACGAAGCCATGATGGTCACCTTAGCCACTTTCCTTCTTGACGGAGAGGCTGTGCTGTGGTGGGAAGAGCAGGAACTGCACAAATTCGGCGATAGAGACATTACTGAAATATCAATGGCTGAGTTTTCAAAGTCGTTCCTCCAGCGGTTTATCCCCTCTGCCCAACGCATTGCGTTACAAAACCAGTTCCTGAGGTTAACTCAAGGTGATCGCTCCGTTGACGATTACTTACATGAGTTTACCAGACTGAGTCGCTATGCGGGGGCATTGGTGGAGGATGAGGAGACGAAGACGAATAAATTCTATGAAGGGCTTCGGGACGAGTTGAGGCTGCTCCTTGCAGGCCCTATGACGTTTGGCTTCCAAGTGATGGTGCAAACCGCCAGATCTTTGGAGTTGGACATGAAGAGGGTACAAGCAAAGAGTGTTGTAAAGAAACCCGAGTTTCATGCGCCGGCCTCTCAGTCCAAGCCGGACTTCAGAAGGAACAAGCGGAAGTTCAAGCAGGCGGAACCAGCTTCTTCGAATGTTTCGGGAGCCACGACCGCGCGGACTCCTATTACGTGTTTCACCTGCGGGAAGGTGGGACACAAAGCTGCGGTGTGTCGAAGTGGTCCCCCAAAGGCGGCAAATCGAGCGGTGGATTATGCTCGGGCTGCGGAAAAGGGCAAAGCGGCAGAGTCTTCGGCCTCCCAGCACATTCCGACTCAGCCGAGAGTCTATTCGCTTGGCCAACAAGAAGCTATACGACAACCCGATGTCGTCACAGGTACGAATTAGAAGTTAGCTTTTACAGCTATGTTATGATTCTTACTGTGGTACGACTATATGTGTTATTTGTGTACAATTAGGTTTCGTCCTAATTTTCAACTATCCGGCGAGAGCTCTATTCGATACGGGTGCATCGCACTCTTTCCTGTCTGAGGACTTCGTGGTGCGAATCGGAGTGCCGTCTACCTTTGTAGAGGATAGATTGGAAGTAGTGCTACCCAATGGATCTCGAATGAGTGCGGATAGGAAGAGCCGTGTGAAGGTGCGGATCGGAAGTCGAGATTTCGACTTGGAAGCGTCGTTACTACCGTTAGCTGAATTCGATGTGATCTTCGGCATGGACTGGCTCTCGGAGCAGCGAGCATGCATAGATTGCAATACAAAGGAGATCACTCTGGGAACGAACACCGACGATGAAACCACATTCGCCGGTATGCGAGGAGCGAGCAAGACGCTGATGTCTGCTCTCCAGGTGGTTAAGGCGGTGAGAAAAGGCGCCGAGTTGTTCTTCACCTTGTTGGAGGCTTCGGAGCCAAAGCCCAGGTTGTGTGATGTCCCAGTTGTAGCGGAATACGCCGACGTGTTTCCTAACGAACTCCCTGGGGCTCCGCCTCATCGGGAGATTGATTTCTGTATCGAGTTGGTGCCAGGTGCCAAACCTGTGGCCCGCTCACCATACAGAATAGCGCCAAAGGAATTGGCAGAGTTGAAGGTCCAATTGCAAGAGCTGCTAGAGCAAGGCTACGTACGTCCAAGTTCTTCGCCTTGGAGTGCACCGGTCCTCTTTGTGAAAAAGAAGGATGGGAGCTTGCGTCTATGTATTGATTATAGAGAGCTAAACAAGTTGACCGAGAAAAACCGATATCCGATTCCTAGAATCGATGATCTTTTCGACCAACTGATGGGGTCGACGGTTTACTCCAAGCTAGACCTAAGGTCCGGCTACTATCAACTGCGAATAAGGGAATGCGACATCCCAAAGACAGCGTTCAGTACCCGCTTTGGGCACTTTGAGTTCACGGTAATGCCGTTCGGTCTATCCAACGCACCGTCGGTATTCATGGACTTGATGAATAGGACATTCCGTGAGTATTTAGATCAATCTGTGATCGTCTTCATCGACGACATTTTGGTATACTCTCAGTCGGAAGAGGAGCATGTAGGGCATCTGCACGCAGTCCTGAGCACCTTGAGGAGGAGTCAGCTATATGCCAAGTTCTCCAAGTGCGAGTTTTGGCTACCGTCAGTGGCATTCCTTGGTCATGTTGTTAGTGGCGAAGGAATTGCAGTTGATCCGTCGAAGATAGAAGCGATCCAAGCGTGGCCTTTGTTGAAAAACGTAGCGGAAGTCCGAAGTTTCTTAGGACTTGCCGGCTATTATAGGCGCTTTGTGGAAAACTTCTCGAGGATCGCACTTCCTCTCACAAAACTGACTAGAAAGGATAATAAGTTTGTTTGGTCGCCCGAGTGCGCACGAGCTTTTGAAGAGCTAAAGAGCCGTCTGACCACGGCGCCCATTCTATGCTCGCCACAAGGTACGGAAGGCTACGAAATATATAGCGACGCCTCAGGAAGTGGTTTGGGTTGTGTCCTAGTGCAGTTCGGGAAGGTAATTGCCTACGGCTCCCGGCAACTGAAGGTTCACGAGAGGAATTACCCGGTCCATGATTTGGAGCTAGCGGCCGTGGTTTTTGCCCTCAAACTTTGGAGGCACTATCTATATGGCGTGAAGATCGATATCTTTACCGACCATAAGAGCCTCAAGTACTTACTAGATCAAAGGGAGTTGAACATGCGCCAAAGGAGGTGGATGGAGTTCCTTGGGGACTACACCTTCGATATCAAATATACTCCTGGTAAATGAAACGTAGTTGCAGACGCGTTGAGTCGTCGGGCTCCCGCACGAGCAAATTGGATTTTGATGCACGATGAGCGTCTAATCCGTGAGCTAGAAGATATGGAGATCATATGCATTGATAGGAGAACGTCTACTTCAGCATGCTTGAACTGGACGGAAGTTCACTACGACCTTGCCGACCGAGTTCGACAAGCATTGGAGTTGGACGAGAGCTTGAAACGATACAAAGCGGAAACCGTTGAAGGGTTAAACGCTGATTTCTCCTTCGAAGACGACCTTATGTGGAAGCAGGAAAGGTTATGCATCCCAAACGTTGGTACTCTACGGGCGGAATTGATGTACGAGGCTCATCATACCAAGTACTCGATCCACCCGGGGAGCACTAAAATGTTTATGGATATGAAGAAACTGTTCTGGTGGCCGGGCATGAAGAAGGACATTGCCCTTTACGTGGCCAAGTGTCATACTTGCGCGTTGGTGAAAGCGGAATGTCAACGTCCCGGTGGGTTTCTGAAGTCCTTGCCGATTCCGGAATGGAAGTTTGATGATATTTCGATGGATTTCGTGCACGGATTGCCGAGATCGCAACATGGAAACGACGCCATATGGGTGATCGTGGACCGTTTGACAAAGGTATCACACTTCATTCCGAACCGGAAGGATGATTCCGTAGAGAAGCTAGCAAAGCTCTATGTGGATAGTATCGTGAGACTGCACGGTGTCCCTCGTAGCATCGTCAGTGATCGTGACGGGCGTTTCACATCGAAAGATTGGAGACTTATCCATGAACTGTTGGGCACAAAATTGAAGTTCAGCACGGCCTTCCACCCGCAAACGGATGGACAGACCGAGAGAACCAACAGGACTATGGAGGATATGCTCCGAATGTGCGCTCTAGACTTTGGAAAGAGGTGGGAGGATCACCTCTTTATGATCGAATTCGCCTACAATAATAGCTACCAAGCCAGCATAAAGATGGCTCCTTTCGAGGCCCTCTATGGTAAGAAGTGTCGTACGCCGTTGTCTTGGGCGGAAACGGGCGATACTAAGCTATTGAAGCGAAAGGATGTTGAAGAAGCAACGTCGACGATCCGGACTATACGCGAAAGGCTATTGGTTGCCCAGGATAGGCAAGCAAAGTATTTCAACGCCAAGCATAGGAACTTAGAGTTCGCCGTCGGTGACCGGGTTTACTTGAAGATCAAACCGTTCAAAGGGGTATCAAGGATTCGACGCTTGAAAAAGCTCAGTCCGAGGTACTTAGGACCGTTCGAGATCGTGGAGCGTGTTGGTGATGCGGCTTATCGGCTTGCGCTATCTGCAGAGCTGAGCGGTCTGCACGACGTGTTCCACATTTCAGTGTTGAGGAAGGCAGTGCAAGAGCCTACTCATATCGTTGCGGTCGGCAAAGTTCCGGTCGATAGTGGGTTGTCGACGAAAGTCAAGCCTTTACGCATCGAAGATACCGAAGTAAAGCAGCTGCGGAACAAGTCCATTCGGATGGTAAAAGTCCGGTGGGATAACTGCGGCCGAGAGGAGCTCTCTTGGGAGAGAGAGCAAACGATGCTTGCGGAGTATCCCGAGCTATTTCCCTCAGGTAAAGTATAACGGTAATTTATGCTATTACTGTTTCCTGGATTTCGGGACGAAATTCTTTTAAGGAGGGTGGAGTTGTAACACCCCAAATCTGGTAGTTCCGCGAAGTAGGCGGAGTGGTAGTGCGGCACGTGAAGCAGGCTAGAATTTTCCCTGTCTGCTCTTAGCGCACGATCAGTGGCCTCATCGCGCACGACCAGTGATCGTGTGCCAGCGATCGTGCGTTAATTCAGAAGAGAATCGAGTTCTGTCTCGGACAGTGCGCACGGCCATTTCCCTCTTCGCGCACGACCAGTGATCGTGCGCCAGCGATCGTGCGCTTATTCGCAAGAATTCAGAGTTCTGTCCCGGATAGTGCGCACGACCATTGCCCTCGTCGCGCACGACCACTGACCGTGCGCCTGTGATCGTGCGCCCTGTTTATTCTGTTCCGCGATTTTGAGCGGAGAAGAAGATCGGGCCGTCCAAATCTTTTGAGATCTGATCCGATGGCCAGGATTAGATGCTGGAGGCTATTAGGGCTTATGAGAGGAGATTAATCCTCATTATTTTGAGGTGTTTCTCTCTCCTAGGCTAGAGGAAGAAGAAGGAGGCAAGGAAGAAGAAGGAAGATCCCGCCATTGACGGAGCTCCGGAGCTCCGTTTCGCGAGCCGTTTCCAGATCCGGAGAGTGCAGCCCGGTGCGGTTCTTTCCCTCCGCGTAGAATCTCGGATCCATGGCGAAGAGGAACACGTCTAGGGTAACGATTCTTCCTCCCGAACTTTGGACTTGTATTTGTCCATTTATTCCTCTTTCTTTGCTTGCATGAGGTATCTCTTTCACCAAATGGGTGAAGTGTAGGATTTCCTCAAGTCCTTCGGGACTCCGGGTAGATTGTGTCCGTCCCCGGCATATTGCATGTAGAAAATCCGGTAGTCGTGCGGATTTAGGCATTTTGTGTGAAGCCTATTCGTGGCCGTGAGCCCGAATCGGTGATGCTTGATTTGCGACGTTGCATTTAGGTTAGGCCTAGAATGCGTGCCGGAGAATGACTCCGTGAACTCACCTATAGTATTGCGGGGGTTAAGTGTAGGCGTCTTGTGAAGATCCCTACGAAAGCCCCATGCTTTGAGTTTTGGATGAAGGCAAACCTTCACCACGTTATTGATGCGGAGCGTATGTACCTCCCTTGTTGAGAATTCGCGAAGCCTAGATCCTTATGAAGGGGTTAGGTGCGTAGCGTATATTTTGAGGAGCACTTGAAAGTGCTAAACCCTTACGGGCCGAGGTGAAGCCGTACCCGCGTCGTGCGATAGATCGCGACGATTAGAGCACGGGCAAAGCTGAACCGAACCCGTTTCCATGCAGATCGGCGAGAGGTCCCTTCCTCATGAAGGCCGTGTGATCATGGGAGAGGTCGTGGAAGGTGTCATACCTAGACCGACCAAAAGCTCTTGTTTCCCACCTAAGGTTGTGACCCTTAGGGTGGAGTGTTGTGAATTTGATGTTATGTTTAGCCTCATGCGATTTGCTTAGGCGGTTGTGGGAAACCTTCGGGTGAACCCAACCAACATCATGTGCATACCTAGGTTCCCTTCTTTTTGATGCTCAACCTAGAAGATTGATTGTGCTTGAAACCTCACCTCGTGTAGTTGCACTTTCTTTAGTTTAGTACTTGTGCTAGTATGGCTTACTTGCAGGGTAGAATCTCCGCCACCCCGGGAAAGGGGTGGGGTCGTTATAATTTGGTCAGCTGTGCTGACCGTTACTTTGTTTGCCACCGCTTGGTGGAATGTTCTTATGCAGGTGCAGGTGAGCCTAGCGGGAAGTAGCGGGCGTTGGCCCCTTTGCTGTGTTGGCCCTCGAAGGCCAGCCTTTTTCCTGCTTTCTCATGTTTTGCCGGCCTGCGTGCCGATGTATGTTTTGTTGGAGTTTTGTACATTGATTTGATGTAAGGCCCTAAGGCCGTAACTCTCATTTCTGGATTCATTCCAATGATAGTGGACATGTCTATTTGAATGGTTTAATTAATGCTTCCGCTTACGTTTTGTACTCTCGTTAGTTGTTACTTTTCTGGTTATCACCTTTTAACTCCTAGCTAGTGTGGTTTGTATGGCGTGGGGTCCCGGCCGGACCTGCTGTTATACTTTTTGTACTGGCAGGGTGTTACATTTACAATTCAACGAAAAGATATTCGTCCGATTATACTCATCCGACGCACCCGGTGTGACCAAAATACACCTCATAACAATCATATAAGATTCATCTTCAATATCACTCGGCTCGGCATCAGATTCATTGCCGGCTTCATAGACGATCTCGGCGGGTTCAGATGTGGAGTCTAATAGTTCTATTGGTTTACTCTTAGTGGGGCACTCACTAGAGTAATGTCCTTGGATCCCGCAAGAATAACATGTGGCATTAGTCTTATTAATCCGTCCTACCGGAACTATCTCACCAGTGGGATTCCTAATGTTCCTAGCGGTAATGACTACAGAATTCGAATCAGTCGATCGAAACCTTCCTTTGTCCCTCATGGAGGACGAAGGTGGGGCTCCTAAAAGGGAATTTCCCTTGTGGAATGCTCGTCCCTTGGACTTGTAAGCGTTGTGCTTCTCTATGTCTAAGGCGGCATTGAATGCCGTGTTAAGGTTCGTATGACCATAACGCAAGAGCTTGCCTTGGATGTCTGGGTTGAGTCCCTTACGAAAATGAGATAGTGTAACTTCGGGCATTTCCCGTACGTCACACCGCACCATCATATCTTTAAGGAGTCCCATGTACTCCGCTACCGATTTGCCCCACTGACGATGGGTGGCTAACTCGTCGAACATTTGGGTTCGGTGATACACAGGGACATATTGGTCCGACAGGAGTGCTTTCATGGCAGCCCACCCAATTGGGGGGGTGCTCCAATCACGGTACCTAATCGCCTCTCTTCGTTCAACCAGAATGTTTTGGCCCTACCCAGAAGCTTCATCCGTGCAACCCGCACCTTCTCACCGTCCGTCAGATTTTTCCACTCAAAATAACACTCGATCTCCATGATCCAGTCTAAAAATACTTGGGGTTCACCCATACCATCATATGACGGTGGATTAATTTTTACGGCTCTAGTTACATCGAACTCATGAGGGGCTCGAGGCGCTTGCTCATCGTCCTGATTACGGGGATGGTTTGGTCTCTCATCTCGTTGGTTGGCAGCGGAATTTCGAGGCGCCGCTTGATTTAATGCTAACCCTTGTATTAGCTGTGTGAGTGCATCGAACTTAGCGTTAAACTCGTCCCGTAGCTCCGCAATCGTTGTCGGAGCGTGCTCGTCATCATGGTCGTCTGCCATAGTGGAAGTGGTTGGGAGATACTCCGTGCCAAACCTAGTGCGCGTGAACAGGACAATGGATTTTTATTGTATTTTTCTGCAGAATTTTTTTTTTGTTTTTACTAAATGCAGAATTTTTATTGTATTTTCCTTTATTGTATTGTTTTTGCCCTCACATATTAGGCGTCCTAGAAAAGTTGATCGTAGGATTTGTGATCGACTTAGGTTTGGAAGTTGGAATATAGGTACGCTAACGGGAAAAGCGATGAAAGTAGTGGATACAATGATTAGGAGAAAGATAAATATTTTATGTCTGCAAGAGACTAAATGGGTGGGTGAGAAAGCTAAATTTCTAGATAATTCAGGTTTTAAATTATGGTACACAGGAAAAAATAAAACAAGAAATGGAGTAGGTATTATTGTAGATACTACTTGGAGGGATGGAGTTGTTGGGGTAAGCAGAAAAGGTGATAGAATCTTAGCTCTTAAATTAATCGTAGGAAAGGAAACTATTAATGTAATTAGTGCTTATGCGCCACAAGTAGGATTAAATGAAGCTATTAAAGTACAATTTTGGGAAGACTTAGATGATTTGGTAAGAGAAATCCCACAAAGCGAGAAAATTTTCATTGGAGGAGACTTAAATGGACATGTAGGGAAGCAAAATACGGATTATACAGATGTTCATGGAGGATTTGGGTATGGAGAAAGAAATGAAGAAGGAAGAACCATTCTAGACTTTGTCATAGCACATGAGCTAATTGTGACAAATACGTTCTACATAAAGAGGGAAGAACACTTAATTACGTTCAAGAGCGGACAAAATAAGTCACAAATTGACTATTTTATGACTCGCAAAATGGATAAAAAGATTTGTAAGGATTGCAAAGTCATACCAGGAGAAAGTTTGACAACGCAACATAGGCTAGTGGTGCTGGATGTGCAAATTAAATATAGTAACTTTAAGAGAAAGACAAAAGTGTTGCCAAAAATTCGGTGGTGGAACTTGATGAAGGAAAAACAGGTTGCTTTCAAGGCAGCAGTTATAGAACGACTAGTTGATGATCCTTATGTTGATCCTAGTGTCGCATGGGAAGTTATGTCTTCTCATTTAAGGATAAGTGGAAAGAACGTACTTGGAGAGTCAAAAGGTCGCGCGCCCCCACAAAAAGAATCTTGGTGGTGGAAAAAGGAAGTGCAAGACAAAGTGAGGGCAAAGAGGGTCAGCTACAAAACATTATATGCTTGTAGGAATGATGAAAACTTGACAAAGTATAAAGTCGCCAAGAAAGAAGCTAAAAATGCAGTAAGTAAAGCAAGAAGTCAAGCTTATGAAGAATTTTACAAACGACTAGATACCAAAGATGGAGAGCGCGATATATATAAAATTGCTCGAGCTAGAGAGAGGAAGACAAGAGATTTAAGCCAAATTAAATGCATAAAAGATGAAACAGATACGGTTTTGACGGATGATGTGGCTATTAAGGAGCGATGGAAAAGATACTTTTATCAACTATATAATGAAGGAAAAAATAATGAACTGAACTTGGAAGAGTTAAGTAAATCGGAGGAGTATAGAGACATAACTTTTTATCGTAAAATTCAAGCATCAGAGATAGATGACGCTCTGAAGAAGATGAAAAATGGAAAGGCGGTTGGACCAGACGATATACCCATTGAAGTATGGAAATGCTTAGGGAGGGAAGGAATTTTATGGCTTACAAGTTTCTTCAATAAGATACTGAAGACAAAAAGGATGCCAGACCAATGGAGAGAAAGTATTTTGGTACCTTTGTATAAGAACAAAGGAGATATACAAAATTGTGTCAATTACAGGGGAATTAAATTAATGAGTCATACTATGAAACTATGGGAACGAGTAATAGAGAGACGAGTTAGACGAGAGACTAGCATCTCAGAGAATCAATTTGGATTCATGTCAGGGAGGTCAACCATGGAAGCTATACATCTCTTGAGGAGACTCATTGACAACTATCGGGAAAGACAAAAAGATTTGCATATGTTGTTTATCGATCTGGAGAAGGCGTATGATAGGGTTCCAAAAGAGGTCTTGTGGAGAGTCTTAGAAAAGAAATGTGTAAATGTATCATACATTGACGTAATCAAAGATATGTATACAAATTCAGTGACCAGGGTGAGGACATCTGGAGGATTAACACAGGAATTCCCTATCGCTGTTGGCTTACATCAAGGGTCAGCTTTAAGCCCTTACCTCTTTACCCTTATCTTAGATGAGCTCACCGGACATATCCAGCAAGCAATACCTTGGTGTTTATTATTTGCAGATGATATTGTTTTGGTCGATGAGACGCGCGAGGGTGTAAACGCGAAACTGGAATCTTGGCGAGACACTTTAGAAAAGAAGGGTTTTAGGTTGAGCAGGATAAAGACAGAGTATATAGAGCTTAAATTTAGTAGTGCAAGAAGGTCAGATGACTCCGTCATTAAATTGGGTGACCAAGATATTTCCCGCAGTGAGTGCTTTAAATATCTGGGATCGATAATTCAAAAAGATGGAGGTGTAGATAAAGATGTGATTCATAGAATCCAAGCAGGTTGGTTGAAGTGGAGAGGCGCGTCTGGGATCCTATGTGATCGTAAAGTACCACTAAAACTTAAAGGCAAGTTTTACCGTACTGCAATTAGGCCTGCAATGCTCTACGGTTCTGAGTGTTGGGCAGTGAATGGTGTACACGAGCAAAAAATGGGAGTCGCGCAGATGAGAATGCTTAGGTGGATGTGTGGTCACACGAGACTGGATAAAATTAGGAATGAATGTATCAGGGATAAGGTAGGAGTGGCGCCAATTGTAGAGAAAATGCGAGAAGCTCGTTTAAGATGGTTTGGACATGTACATAGGAGACCATTAGAGGCACCTGTTAGGCGTTGTGAGAGTTTAGTCACTAGACATGTTAAACGGGGGAGGGGTAGACCAAAAAAGACTTGGAATGAAACTATAAAGAAAGACATGATGTACTTAGGCATTAATGAGACTATGCTTAAAGATAGGGCGCAATGGCGACAGAGGATCCATATAGCCGACCCCACTATGGTGGGATAAAGGCTTGAGTGTTGTTGTTGTTGTTGTTGTTACTAAATGCAGACCAGATTTTTAGATCAGGATAAAAATTTTACGAGAGATAATTTTATTCCCGCCCAATAAGTAAGGTAAGTAGAATTTTTTTTTTTGATTTTTTACAGACAATAATAAGTAGAATTTCCAGAATTTTTGTTTTTGAATTTCGCTAAAAAATAAGAATTGTAGACCGCTATTCGCAGACCGGCGAAATTTTATTTTTAAATTTTGAGTGTCAAATCGTGTGAAAATTGTGAGTGCCGTCGTTCTACGAAATTCCTAAGGAATGCGTCAATTTAGAAATTGACTCGAACCTAGCTCTGATACAAATTGATGTAGGCCCGACCAAATCGATCCTACACTGACGACGAAACAACGACTCTCGTTGCGTTCTACGCCCTCTTTACCACACGCTAACGAAACACAGCAATCACAACTTGTTTTTATTTATCTTTCGCGCTAACGTACGGGTAGCCACGCCTCACTTGGTTCGGAGAATGAGTATAGGCCAAAATCCGCTCCGGCTAAAAGGAATAATATTGATTCCGACGAGCTTGGAGTTGTACCAAAACAGATCCACCAAAGAAAAGCACGATTCGAAAGTGGTAGGATCTATCCCAACTAGAAAAAGAGCGAGGGTCACCAATCATCTCGAGAGTTATCGGAAAACCAAACGAAAACCACAGATCTATTATAAAAATTACCGCGATAATTAAAGCTTCGAAAATCCACGCAAAAATCGTCCACCACAAGACTATCAAAGAAAGGAAGATCTTGAGTAGTAATTTTCGTTACCCCTCTCGGAAAAAGTAGATCCGAGATGTTGGATCCACAAGAAATGATCGCCTTCCGTCGAGATCCACAGGAAGCGCACCAAAGAGGAAGAACACGTCTGTCTTCCCCGCTTCACGCCGTAGAAGATCACCAAAGCCTTTCCTTCTTGCACGAGAATTTTTGGAGCCGTGTATGAAAGGAGAAATAGAGAGATGAAAGGTGGTGGAGGAGTAGTGTGGAGGAGAGAATATGGAGGAAGGAAGAAGAGAAAGAAGGGGGGCGGCCGAACCTTAGAAGCAATGGGAAACCCTTAAGGGGCGGCGGCAATGAGAGAGGAAGAGGGAGAGAGAAGTTTAGGTTTAGGGGTTGGGGGGGGGGGGGGGGGGGGGGGGGGGGAATTATAATTTTCAATTTCATCAAAATCTAATAACATAGGTAGAGTTTTTTGCCTTATATAGGGTTTAGGGGCGTACATCCAAAAGTTTAATAGCAGCCCATAACAGTGGCTAAACGCACACCACAAATTCAAAATGACAGAAATAAAATAATTAAATGCAAACCACATAAATAGATTATTGCAGACCATAAACTAGCAAAATAAACTAAATTAAATTCTTGTTGTGTGAGCGAAGATGGTAGTCGTGACCGCTACGGCGCCGCAAGTCTTTGGCCGGCGGTTCAACATCATCATCTTCCGCCACTATCCCATGATCACCAAGTGCGCCATGGACGTCATCTTCATCACCAAGTTGGCCGTCGTGGAGGCCGTCGCCATCACCACACTTAAACTTTTGGTAGTCTCTAGCAAAAATGCTTCATGCCAATTAAAATTGTATACTATCAAACATTAAGTAAAATCTGAACAGTAGAAGTAAAATAAATTGAAATAAAACACTCCCCTGAAATCATCATCTTTCTTTCTTGTCCTTGTCATCCATTTGATCATAATGTAAATTCATGTGGAAATTTTCGAGAGGCAGCTAGTTGAGATTATCCATGAATAAGAAAACTAATCTGCAGGTTTGAATTGTTGACATTATCCATGAATAAGAGACAAAAAGGAAACCAATTATGCATATGCATATCCACGATTGGGGAAATATATGCCTAACAAATTTCATTTGTTGTTATGAAATATTGCACTTCATGCAGACACAAACAACAACGAAAACCAAACCCTAAACACAATTGAATATCAAGGACCATCAACACAATTAATTTAATCCAAGTAGTAACACAATAAGGAAGTAATGACCATCACAATAAATAACTCCAAGAACAGCAACACCATTAAAAATAAATCCAGTGATCTCACATAATATCCATAGAACAAAAGCATATTAAAAATAACATAAATTGTTTGATGCAAACTGTAGGATCAATTAAAAATTGCAGAAATTGACAAACAAGAAAGATGCGGGAATGCCGCTTCACTCTTCCGCATCACTTTCGGTGTCATTTTCTTCATCACTTTCGATGTCATCTTCTGGGTTGTCACTTGCAGTAGGGTCGACCCTCATCCCGTCGCCTGTCAGCAAGTAGCCCTTAAAATCAAACTGAGATTATAATACATATTTTGGCTCTTCTACTGCAATCTTAGCTTTGTGCATCAGTTTAACTTGATTTTGATACAGGTGCTCAAGTCTAGATTCAAAATATAAATGCTGACATCTCTGGTTCGCCTTCATATATTCGATATTATCAAACGAAATGGTTGGTTCTATATCATCCGCATCTGGTAAGTCAATCCAAATAGGAGTGGATGTCGAAGTGGAGGAATGAGATTTGTTGCTCTTGTGTTGTTGGGCTGAAGTTGTGGTGACTTTAATATTAGCAAAGATGACTTTTTCAGTTATGTGGTGTGCTACGGGAGTGCAAGCATCGTCATTTCGTTGATTCACTCCAGCATTACGACATAGTTCCGTTATTAAAGTGGGGAACCACAACTGTCTCCCTCCATCACCTTTCACTTTCTGGCGGATTTGTTCGGAAATTAAACGCCCGCATTCAACTTAGCTCTTTTAAGAATACAAAAAATATACACTATCCATGGAGATATGGTTTGCATGTTTAGTTGGTTTGGTAAAAGGCTTGCATTGATAAACAACATCCAAGTTTTTGTTTCCCTAGTGAAGCTTGTGGAGTTAAATACCTTCTTGCGGGGGTTTGCCCATTCAATATATGTGGTATGCCAAAGAGCGGAAGCGACATCTTCCGGTGTAATAGTGTAACATCCCGACTTTTATTGGGTCACTAGGCCCTAGTGAGCCCAATAAAAGTAGGCCCGCATAATAGACATAACCCGATGAGGGGTTATATGCTACGAACCCCGAATTGACTTCTGTCAGTTCCATTAGATTCGTATGAACGATACAAGCGCAACGGAATTCGTTGCCCTCGATCCGAGATCGTTTGGAGGAAAACGACCATTTTGAGTGTCGTAGCGCGCCATTACCTTCTTATTATGAATAGTGGCCATACGAACCCGAATTGACTTCTGTCAGTTCCATTAGACTCGTATGAACGATACAAGCGCAACGAAATTCGTTGCGCCTCGATCTGAGGTCGTTTGGAGGAAAACGACCATTTTGAGTGTCGTAGCGCGTCACTACCTCCTTATTATGAATGGTGGTCATACGAACCCCGAATTGACTTCTGTCAGTTCCATTAGATTCGTATGAACGATACAAGCGCAACAGAATTCGTTGCGCCTCGATCCGAGGTTGTTTGGAGAAAACGACCATTTTGAGTATCGTAGCGCGCCACTACCTCCTTATTATGAATAGTGGCCACACGAACCCCGAATTGACTTCTGTCAGTTCCAGTAGACTCATATGAATGATACAAGCGCAACGGAATTCGTTGCGCCTCGATCCGAGGTCGTATGGAGAGTATGTCATTTTAGGACTATGCAGACCACCTCAGTGCAACGCATGAAATGTGAAGCACACAAACTCGGCATCGGCCCAGACAAATCTTGATGGACCCTGGGACCATGAAGGACCCCGCCCTAAGTTGACCTCGGTCAACCCCCACCCCCCCACCCCCCAAGCTTGAAATCTATTGAGAAAAGGAAAGAAAGGGGGGGGGGGGGGGGGGGAGAGAAGCCCCTCCCCCAAGGGAGGGGGCTGCCCATGGATAGGCAGCCCCCGATTGGGGCACGGGGGGGGGGGGGGGGGGGGGGGGGGGGGGGGGGGGCAGGGGAAAGAAGGGAAGGGGGAGAAAATATCTCCCCCCACCCATCCCTCCCTTTAGCCCGCGTGGGATAAAGGGAGGGAGAGGGAAGACCTCCCTCTCCCCTATATATGGAGGGGCTCAGCCCCCTCCCTGAGTGCCAAACCCCCCCCCTCTCAGCCTCCTCCTCCTCCTTCTCCCCTGCCGGCTAGCCCAGCCAGCCCCCCTGCCGGAGCCCTGCCCAACCAAATCGCCACCCTCCTTCCTCTCCAGGGCGAGCCACCACTGCCCCTCAACCTCCCGAGCCCCTCCACCTCAGGTAGACGCCTTCCCCTCCTCCTTCCTACTCCCCTGAGCCAGGCCGACCCCTCCCCGTCGCTGGAGCGTCGCCAGCACTACCGCGAGCCTTGCAAGGCTCGGGTGGAGGCATGGCCGTGGATGCCAACCCCCCCCCCCCCCCCCCCCAGCGCCGGTGGTGGCGCTGGGGGAGCAGGTCCCCCCTCGGGGACCATCGCGCTGGCGAAGGGAGGCGGTCGGGCCGCCGGAGGACGCAGCCCCGGCGGCACCCGTGGCCCAGGTTCCCCCTCCCTCCCGTTTCCTGTACGGGGAAATACCCCACCCCCGGAGGCGGCCGGCGGCGCCAGGCCGCCGGACCACCACCGGAGTGGTCGCCGGCCCCCGGCGCACCGACCGGGGGCGGCACCGGCACCCTCCCAGCAGAGGCGGCGGCGCAGCGAGCCTGCATGGCGCATGCAGGACGCGCCACCGCCTCCCTCCCCTCTCTGTTCTTTTTCCTGGTGGTAGCCGGCGGCGCCAGGCCGCCGGACTACCACCGGAGGAGTCGCCGGCCCCCGACGCACCGACCGGGGGAAGCGCCGGCCCCAGCCGGCCGCTGCCCGGCGGCGGCAGCGGCCGCCTCCCGTTGATTAACGGGAGCCGCACGATCTTCCCCCCTACCTCGTTTCCTGCCTCCCGCCTCCACATATTTGCCCCCACAGCGGATCCGCCGCAGATCCGCTGTGGGAGCCTCGGGATGGCGGGCGATGCAGCACCCGCATCCCCCTCTCCTTCCTGCTATCCGCACCCCAACTGCCCTTCCCCCTTCCCCATTTTTCTGAGGAAAAATCGGGCAGTTATGACAAAAATTTCCTAAATGAAAAATATTCCCCACTCTGAGGGGCAGCTCCAGATTTTTTTGGGGATTTTTAGAAGGTCATTTACTATTTTTATAACCCTACCAAAGGTTTATTTTAAGAAATTTAAAGGCCAAAAGAGTTGGGAAAAATCACCAAAAATTATATGCTCCACTTTAGGGTATTTTGCAAATACTATCAAAAGTTGAGATGGTAAGCTTTTCTTTTGGTCCTTTAAAAGCTTTTACAAGCAAAATAAACGCCCGAAAGGGGAGCGAAATTAATTGGAATAAATCGTCCTCGCGACGCGTATTTTAGCGTTATAATAAAATTACGCGTATCGATCTAAGAAATCGATTAGGTTTAAAATATCGACGCAAAAATTGGGACGAAATCGCGGAGCGACGCCGCAATGCAGTAATGCCGAGATAATAAAAAGAACGAATCCACGGCAAAGGGAAAATACTAAATCTCATGGAACGTAAATAAACTCCTGGGAATGGAGTAGAACCTCCTCCTACGAACGGAGTCGACGTTGATGCCTCCTCTTATGGAGTGATTGGACTACTAACTCTTTATTTATTTACTGCTTTCTGTACTTTCAATACTCCAGTCTCGCACTGGTCCTTATTTACTGCTTTCAGTACTTTCATTTCTCCAGTCTCGCACTGGTCCTGATTTACTGCTTTCAGTACTTTCATTCCTCCAGTTTCGCTTTGGTCCTTATTTACTGCTTTCAGTACTTTCATTCCTCCAGTCTCGCTCTGGTCCTTATTTACTGCTTTTAGTACTTTCATTTCTCCAGTCTCGCACTGGTACTGATATTATGGCCCCCTGCTTCCGACCTATTTTACTGCTCATATTGCACTTTCTAATTCAGCGCTAACTTCGGCCCTACGCTAGCAAGCAGTGCTTATCCTCCCTTCTGCGAGGCCTTAGTTGGGGAAAACCCGGAGTTGAGCCCCTCCTCCCAGGATAGCCCCAAGTAAGGAGCCCTCATACCGCTGATCCTCCCGATCAAAGGTCGTGTGACCGTTCGAGTAAGTTGCCACGCGTCTTAAAGCGCTTATTCTGTATTTAAAGTAGTTGAAGATTGTTTGGAAGTGGCGGGTCGGTCACGCCCGAAGACCGTTCGTACCGGTGCGGGTGGGTTGACGACTCATGGCGACAGGGAGATGTGCACAGCAGGTTATCACCACTCTGAACCTGCAGTTTTGCCTCCGCTAGTCGGCCTAAAAATCGGTTCGCAGGATGTCGCTCACATCCAGTTAGTACACCAAGTTGTACATGAGGGTCTGAGTGATACAGTACGACTATACTCAGAAGTGGCAAGACTGGACACTGTCACTGATGGCCATATCGGTGAGGCCCGCGGGGTTAGCTCCCCTGCTTGAAATAAAGCGGTCTAAACTGTGTCGACACAGGGTTTTGTGTGTGTACAGGTTTGAATACCTGGGTGCGAGTATGCGCGAGATGGTGTTGTATGTTGGTTTGAATACCTGGGTGCGAGTATGCGCAAGATAGTATTGTATGTTCGTGTCACCACGCGAATATTAGGGTGGAGACCCTATTGATATATATATATATATGTATATTTACCTGCTGCTAACCATCTACCTTGCTTCGGCTATTTATTTATGTCCATTAGCCCGCCCCCTGGATACGGATCCGGGGAGGGGATGTGTTTTCTACTTAGCTCTGTGACTAACGGTTATTCTTATAACCAATCACAGGAGATGGGACAGCGCGAAGCCCCCGCACCGCAGGATGAGTTACCACCCTTAGAGATGGCTTGATCGGACACTCCAGCCTCTCCCCCTATCTTCCGAGACGTGAGTCCTAGAGTATAGGACTAGCCTATGATCTTTGTTATAGTCTATGTAGCCCCCGAGGCAGTGGTTGTAAACAATAGGCTTCGGCCTGCTTTAAATATGTAAATACAAGCTGTGAGCTTGGTTTTGTCTTTTTCGATTGCTTCCGCTGTGCGTTCTGATGTGATGTTGTGATTCTTGTGCCTGACAAGGAGACCACTCAGTGCTTGAGAGGGTGGGTCGTTGCCATCCGGGGAGCACTAGTGGTCATCTTTGGGCCGTAAGATCCCCCCTCCCTGAACCCGGTTCAGGTCTGGGGAGGGGGGGGGGGGGGGGGGGGGGGGGCTTACAAATAGTACGTTTTATGAAATCGTACTCATCTCTCTGGATTATCAAGATTAAAATATTCGTTAATGGCTTGAGCAGAAAAATTAATATCCCTTCCTCTCACTATGGCCTTGTCCTCATTACAAAACTTGCAATTCGCATAGAATTCATATACCCACGACAACACTGCTTCAGTTCGGGGATGGCAGAAGGAATCCCGGCCCTGTTTTTGGATTTGATCTACATAGCTTGTACTCCATCCCATCAGTTCCATTTCAAAACCGCGCTCAAAGATGATCGGTTTTGATCTTACATACTCGTAATGCTCTTTTTCCTCGTCGTTAACAAACCGCACATCCTTGTAAGCCACCATTTTCCGTTTTCCTTTTATGCTTGACATGGTCTAAGGAGAGCATACTAAATGAGTAAAATCCCAAATGGCAAGACCTGGATTTGGGGAGAGATAGGAAGTACTTACAGAAATCGTCTGTCACTCCTTTTCCAGTTGCTAAGTGGTAGTCGCTCCACTAGGCTCTCCCTTCTTCACGCGTTTCGCCGGTCGCTTCCTCCTCCAGTCGATTTGCCGGTCGCTCCCTGCTCCCGTCGATTCGCCCGTCGCTTATGCCCTAGGCGATTCGTGTGAAATACGCGGGTTTGGGAGATGGAATACAAGCAGCGGTTCGCATACAGGCAGTGGTTTAAACAGGCAGCTTTTCAGGGATTTGGTGCGGGCTGGTTTGATTGGACCGGATATTGTTAGCTCTTCTACGCATAAGCAAAGGAAAAAAACAGTAAAGAATATGTTGTAACACAAATTTTTGAACTAAAAATTTTTGTTATAACATAATTTCTAGAACTAATTAATCAAATACAGATTTACTTAGATTTAATGCTATATATTAATATATGCTAATAACTGGGTTGCCTCCCAATTTCTTGTCCCAGCAGGACTATTCAGGCTTTAAATTGTCATTTCAGTTGGATGAACGAAACCACTCGTTCATTATCGCCGCTCCGGTATATTTTCAAGCGCTCTCCATTAACTTTAAATTCAGAATTATCTTTTTCATTTAATATGGTGATCGCGCTGTACCGATGTGCTTCTTTAACTCGGAATGGCCCCGACCAACGAGTTTTTTAGTTTTCCGGGAAATAATTTGAGTCGTGAATTAAATAATATTACAAATTGCCCGGGTTCAAATTGTTTTATGTTTAACCGTTGGTCGTGCCATTTTTTAGTCCGTTCCTTATAAATCCACGAATTCTCATACGCATTCATCCTTAATTCCTCTAACTCATTCAGTTGGTGAAGTCTCTTCTCTCCCGCGCTTTGAAAATCATAATTTATTTTCTTAATTGCCCAATACGCTCGATGCTCTAATTCCAGGGGTAAATGACAAGTCTTTCCATATACTAGTCTATAGGGGTCAATCCAATAGGTGTCTTATACGGCATACGCTGTCCTATAAGCCCATAAAGCATCATTAAGTTTCTGAAGCCAATCTTTACAATTAAAGCTAACTGTCTTTGCAAGAATTTTCTTTATCTCGCGATTAGAGACCTCCGCTAAACCATTAGTTTGAGGATGATATGCTAATGCCACTTTATGTGTGACGCCATATTTCCTTAATAAAGTAGCAAATAGGTTGTTACAAAAGTGACTCCCACCATCACTAATGATAGCTCATGGTGTGCCAAATCGATTAAAAATATAATTCTTTAAGAAGTTTAAAACCACTTTAGCATCATTCTTAGCGGTGGCTATGGCTTCAACCCATTTAGAAATATAGTCAACGACGAGAAGAATAAACAGATGACCATTCGAGTTAAAAAACGGTCCCATAAAGTGTAAGCCCCAAACATCAAAGAGTTCAACTTCTAAAATTACGTTCATTGGCATGGACTCATTTTTTCATAATATTCTCATTTCTCTGACATCGATCACATTGGCTAACAAATTCTTTGGAGTCTCGGAACAAAGTAGGCCAATAGAATCCCGCCTCTAAAACTTTCATCGTTGTTCTATCCCCCTTGAAATGACCTCCATAAGGGGAGCCGTGACATTTATCCAAAATAGATTTCATTTCTTCATCCGGTATGCATCGTCGCACAACACCATCTGCTTCGATTTTAAACAAAAAGGGCTCATCC
The DNA here is from genome assembly GCA_033032865.1 of Dactylorhiza incarnata. Taxonomy (NCBI): domain Eukaryota; kingdom Viridiplantae; phylum Streptophyta; class Magnoliopsida; order Asparagales; family Orchidaceae; genus Dactylorhiza; species Dactylorhiza incarnata. Next base: position 1,588,810 of record JAWHQI010000261.1, read on the forward strand.
CAAAGATAGGAACGTACTTGATGTAAAAATCTCTTCTTTTGTTGATATGATAAATCCGGAGGATAAATTTTACTAACTAAATAATTTACATAATCAACATACCATGGTAAAGAGTTGTCAGAAACAGCCAAGATACATTCATCAGGGAATCTTTCATCAATCTCAGTTGGAAATAAGGAATTTGAAGACTCAATCCTAGAGAGGTGATCGGCCACCGGATTATCAACACCTTTTCTATCTTTAATTTCTAAATCAAATTTTTGTAACAATAAAACCCAACGAATTAGCCTAGGTTTAGCATCTCTCTTTTCCATTAGATAGCAGATAGCCGCATGATCGGTGAATACTATAATTTTTGTGCATAAAAGATAAGATCTAAAATTTTCAAATGCAAAAACCACGGCAAGAAGTTCCTTTTCAGTTGTGGTATAATTAATTTGGGCCTCAATTAGAGTTTTGCTAGCATATGCAATGGTATGAAAGACATTTTCCCATATTTGCCCTAAAACTACCCCGACGGCGTAGTCATTAATATCGCACATGAGAACAAAAGTCTCTCCCCAATCAGGAGCTACTACAATAGGTGATGTAGTCAATCGGGTTTTCAATTCATTGAATGCATTTAAACAATTATTGTCAAAATGAAACCTTGCATCTTTCTCTAACAAACCACTCAAGGGTTTGGCGATCTTCGCAAAATCTTTAATGAATCTCCTATAAAATCCAGTATGCCCCAAGAAACTTCGCAATGCTTTTACATTTTTAGGAGGAGGTAATTTCCCAATCACCTCTATCTTTGCCTTGTCTACTTCTATCCCCTTCTTAGATACATGATGCTCAAGTACTATACCTTCTCGCACCATGAAATGACATTTTTCCCAATTTAAAACAGGTTAGTTTCAACACAATGTAAAAGCACTCTTTCTAAACACTTCAAGCATTCATCAAATGATTTACCAAAGATGGAAAAATCATCCATGAAGATTTCTATGCCATGATCCATAATATCTGAAAATATAGCAATCATACAACGTTGGAAAGTGGTCGGTGCATTGCACAAGCCAAATGGCATTCGTCTAAAGGCAAATGTTCCATAAGGACACGTGAACGTTGTCTTTTCTTGGTCCTCCGAATCTACCGTAATCTGATTATAACCGGAATACCCATCTAGAAAACAAAAGAAATCATTTCCGGATAATTTATCTAAGACTTGATCTATAAAAGGCAAACGAAAATGATCTTTCTTTGTGGCCTTATTTAATTTCCGGTAGTCCATACATATACGCCATCCTGTGACCATTCTAGTAGAAATTAATTCATTTTTTTCATTTTTTTACTACAGTCATCCCCCCTTTCTTAGGAACACATTGGACTGGAGAGACCCATGAACTATCCGAGATGGGGTAAATTATTCCTGCATTTAGCCATTTAATAATCTCTTTTTTACCACCTCTTTCATAGGTGGACTAAGACGTCGTTGATGCTCTATAGACCCTTTGAAGGTTTCCTCTAAAAGGATTTTGTGCATACAAAGTGAAGGACTAATTCCCTTAATGTCCGCAATAGTCCATCCTATGGCAAGTTTATGTCCCTTTAAAAGATTTAATAATTTTTGATGTTGTTCTGGTAGCAATTCAGAATTAACTATGACCGGCAACGTATCATTCTCTCCTAGATATGCATATGATAGAAGATCGGGAAGTGGTTTTAACTTAAGAACAAGCGGATTGATAATAGAAGGTTTATCAACACAAGACCTCTCTTGCATGTCCAACGATTCCGGATTACGAGTGAATGCCGATTGATGTGCAAATGCTTCCAAACACTCATGAATTTCTTCTTCGTCATCAGATTTTTCATCATCAGTTGACATATCCGTTACCGCTTCCTCTTCAAACTCTTGGCTCTTGCCAAGACCATAATCATATAGAGTCATGCATTTTACCTCCTCCATATCATCCTCTTCTCTATGAGGAAATTTTATTGCTTTAAGTACATTGAATGTGACATGCTCATCGTTAACTCTCATGGTTAACTCCCCCTTATGAACATCAATCAAAGTTTTTCCGGTGGCTAAGAAAGGTCTACCTACAACAATAGGTACCTCTTTGTCTTCTTCCATATCCAAAACCACGAAGTCTGCTGGAAAAATAAACTTTTCTACCTTGACTAAGACATCTTCTACGATTCCTTTTGGAAAGGTAAGAGATTTATCGGCCAATTGAAACGTAAGCGATGTTTTGGAAAACTCTCTCAAACCCAACTTCTTATAAATTAATAATGGCATGAGGTTTATGCTTGCCCCTAAATCACATAAAGCTTTTCCCTCAAATTGATACCCAATAGAACACGGAATAGTGAAACTTCCGGGATATTTTAATTTTGGTGGTAATTTCTGTTGAAGAATTACACTACACTCATGAGTGAGTGCAACCGTCTCATTTACACCAAATTTTCTTTTCTTATTTATGATATCTTTCATGAGTTTTACATAGCTTGGCATTTGCTCTAAGGCTTCGGCGAAGGGTATATTAATTTGTAGTTTTTTAAATATTTCCAGAAATTTCTGGAATTGTTGATCTAGTTTGCTCTTTCGTAGCCTTTGATGAAAAGGTGGAGGGGGTAAATTATTGTGTTTCCCTTCTTACCCGTCATCTCTACTTCATTTCCATTCTTACTTCCTCCTATTATTTCTAGTTCCTCCCCTTCATTGTTATTACACTCCTTACTTCCTTTTTCATTATTATCCCCTTGCTTAAGGTCATTATCTTTTTCAAGTGGATTATTGTCATGACCACCTATTAACTCTCGCCCACTCCGTAAAGTGACTGCCTTACATTGATGATTATCTCCCTTAGGATTTTGTGTGGTGTCCGTCGGAAGTGTACCTTGCAGACGAATTCTCAAAGCGAATGATATTTGTCGTAGTTGTGATTCAATTAATCGCATTGAACCTTCTAAATTAGAGAAACATGTTTCATTCTTTTGCATGTATTCTATAATAAAATCATCGGTTAATTTTCTTGAAGGTCCCGCTTGATTAGGATGATGATTTTGATGTTGAGGGATAGGATTAGAATTAAATAGATGTGATGGAGTTGAACCAGAATTATTTTTCCAAGAGAAATTAGGGTGGTTCCTCCATTCAGAATTATAATTATTTGGATATGAATTATGATTTTGTTTGAATTGCCCTCCAATATAATTAACTTCCTCATTATTTCCTAAAAGTTGCTCAATTGTTAGAGTGGTATTAGGTGTAACCATAGGAGTGATTATGCTATTGACTTGTGGGGTCATTTGAGTTTGGTTTAAAGTCAAAGCATCTAACCTTTTATTAATTGAATTAAATTGAGAGTCATTTGGGCTGCAAATGACGTTAATTGATCTACTTGATACATCCCCGCCGTAGTAGAAGGATGTCCTTGACGTTCAATAGAATGATAATTGTTAGAAGATAGGTCTTCTAAGATTCCATATGCATCTTCTGGGTATTTGTTCATGAGAGAACCTCCCGCAACTCCATCTACATGGATCATGGTAGATGTCTGAAGGCCATTGTAGAAGGTCCACACCTGTTGGTGGATGGCTATGCCATGATGAGGACACTTCCGCAATAATTCCTTAAAACGTTTCCATGCATCATAAAGAGTTTCTCCATTTACTTGCATGAACGTAGAAATATCTCTCATTAATTTAGCAGTCTTGGATGGGGGGAAATATTTAGCTAGAAATTTTTCAATCAAGATGGCCCAAGTGGTAATGGACCCATTAGGTAAGGAGTTCAACCCGTCTTTTGCTTTTCCTTCTAAAGAAAAAGGAAACAGACGCAATTTGATGGCTTCCTCTGATGCGCCATTAATTTTGAACGTGTCGCAGATTTCTGTGAACATTCTTAGATGAGAATTAGGGTCTTCATGATTATGACCACCAAACTTATTATTCTGAACAAGTTGCATAGCAGTAGAGTCAATTTTAAAGTTATTGGCTTCGACAGCGGGCCTAGCAATACTAATTTGAACCCCTCCCCTAAAAGGCATATTATAGTCGCGACATGTTCTTCTATTTTTAGCTTGATGTCCATTATGTTCTACTTGTCCTCCTAAATCTTGAAATTCTTGGTGAACTTCATCTTCATTATTTAAATTCATTGTGAGTTGATTACCTTGCTCCAACCTAGTTGATTTCCTATTTCTTCTACAGGTTCGTTCAATCTCAACGTTTAGTGGAAACAATTCAACCGACCGATACCGGGACATACACTAACAAAACTTCCAAAAACAGTAAAGACAAATACAATGAGCAAAGTAAAAATAAAACTTGACCTCTCAATACTAAGGTTCGCTAATATTGCAAGAAAAAAACACAAAGATTAGTTGCACCTCCCCGGCAACGGCGCCAAAAACTTGATACACGGAAAATGGTTTTATACGCAAGTGCACGTGTCGATCAAGTAATAAAAAGTGAATAGAGATCGTTCCCACAGAGAAGTGACTATTCTAAGGCTTACAAATACTAGTTACACCGTTTCTTTGAAATTCAAGTGAACCAAATTAGGTGATTTTTGTTGAAATATAAAATTTCTTAATCAAAGATTTAAACTAAGGAAAGTATTCAAAATAACTTTTAAAATATCAGTCGGAGAAAATAGTCTTGTATAATGATTTCCTACGATGATTATGATGAATATTCGAATCCCTAATACTTTATTTGAATGCTTTACGAGTTTCTTCCAACAAATTAAACGAAGATAACCGTATCTCTCGATATCAGAGATCTCAATGTCCTAGATTCCCCTAGTTATCTCTAACATAAGAGAAGTGAAGAATATTGTGCAAAATAACAACCGTAGTCGCAAGCAAGAAAAGAGAATCTCTTTCACTCTCCTCCACTAGAATGAGATTATGAAACGCATACACCTCTCCTCTCTCGACTCTCGGAGTGATGCGTAAAATAGAGAAATTTGGATTAAAGTACAACGCTCCTCTCTCGACCCTCACGGTGTAAAAAGATATAATTTTTCCTAGCACTACACCACTCCTCTCTCGACTCTCGGAGCGCAATAGTAGATAAAATTCATTGTCCAAAATTTCAACAATAATTTCATAACTCAATAAAGAACACTCATCAAACATTCATAAAAGTTAAGTAGAAAACTTCATCAAAACAACCGTAGTACTTTCACCATACAAGACTAAACGAAATTAGTTCATGACTAAGATAGAATTCCGCAAAATTGGAAAGATCTTACAATACATTATCATAGAAGTTCGGATTCTCCCTTTCCCCAAACCGTAGTGAAAGTTCTGCGCTTCCTCCTTGTTCGATCCTCTCCAAGAATGGCCGAAAATAATGATAGATAGAATAATCCTTTTTCTCTCTCCTCCTCCACTTAAGTAGTCATATGCCCCCTTAGAGACCACATATGGACGAATATATGCATCCCATGGCTGTCGTAACTGCCCAAAACTGATTAATTTCGAATCTAATTTTTTAGTTCCCGCCGATATGTTATAACATTTTTTTCTGAACTGCAACAATATGTTGCAACATATTTTCTGCACTCCAAATATGCATAATTCTTGACCGTTCAAGCTAGGTACATTGAGATTTCTGTACAAAAACATGTGAAAATGACGATAATACCCCAAACTTTCACCACATAATAAATCACTCATGTTTAATATATTTTTAATAAATATTTAACAAATATATTTAACAAAGGGTATAAAATTTGAGTGAAAATAACTTCTTTGTGAGAAGTTATCACCCGTCTCCCTACATGAGTGACCTCAGCCTTCACATCTGACACATTTCGGAGAAACTTCACTTCTGTTGGACCAAACAGAACATGATAACCAACATCAACAGCATTGGTCACGGAGCAGAGGTTCTTTTTCATTCCCGGAACATGATAAACACTCCTCAACGTGAGTGGACCTCTATCACTGCCTAAAGAGACAACTCCCTCCTTCTCTACTGCATGAACAATATCATCATCGATAATAATAGCATCATTACCTGAGTATGTCTGCAATGAAGAGAACTTCAACTCATCCCCGGTGAGGTGATGACCACACCCTGAGTCCACTATCCAATCATCTTGATAGTTGATGGAATCCAATGCCCGAACACAAGTGCCCGTCATGAAAGCACCTCCACCACCCCAACTACCTTCAGCATTGGAACAAGCCTCCTCCTTTCCCGCAGCATGCCCTGGCTGAAGATTGACTTTGCAGTCTCTCTTGAAGTGACTAAGCTTGTTGCACCTGTAACACATCGGCCCTTCCTTCTTCTTCCCATCAAACTTAGGAGCATAACTCATCTCCTGCTGATATGATGTAGATGGACCATCTCCAACAGGTGACTTCTTCTTCTTGTCCCATCTCTTCTTCTTGCCATAAAAGAGAACCTCACTATCTCCTCCAGAGATAGTCATCCCAACCATTTGCTTAGCCAAACTCTCTTGCGAAGCAAGTAAGTTCTCCAGCTCCAGCAACGATGGATGATTGGCCCAGCCTTGAACAGAAGTGACAAATGCCACATACTTCCTCCGCAAGTTGCGGATTATGTGCCTCTTCAGCCTCGCTTCTGAGATAGGCTCATCCGGGTCCAATGCTGAAATCTCAGCACAGAGGTTCTTCACCTTCAAGAAGAAAGATGAAATGGACAAGTCTCCCTGAGTTGCTTTTGCCAACTCATTCTCCAAGAATTGTAGCCGTGCTACGTTCTGCTTATTGAACAAGCCATCCAAGGCTGTCCAAATCTCAGCAACTCATGACTTACATTCGATGATGTGGTCAAACAGCTCCGAAATGATAACACGCTTGAGAGTGAACTCTGCCTTATCATTTATTCTCTTCCAAGCCTTCACCTGCTCAGCATTCCCTTCAGCAGCTACAACAGCTTGTCTAGCATCTCCTCCGACTACCTCCCAAAGATCCTCGCCAAGAAGATAACTCTTCATGCAAGACTTCCACTTCTTGAAGTTAGTCTGCGCAGGAGCTCAATACCCAGACCTCTTGCATAACCTCCTTCCATTGCTATTCCACTGATTAACTTGAACTTGCAGAAACCCAATTTTAGAGAGTATTATGTTGACTCATATAGTGTTCCTAATTAGGGTAGTATGTTATTTTGGTAAAATTTCTTGAATTTTTTGCACTTTTTCATAGTCATTTCTTTTATATTTTCCACTTTTGTAAAACTTATCATCCTTTATTTCCTTTATTAAAATTTTTTTTAAATGTTGATTAAGGTTAAGTGTAGTAGATGCAAAACGGTCTAGACGTTTGTTATCGCCATTTTCATGAAGAGCAAATTTTCTTTATTTTCTATTTTAAAAACTTACATCTTTGGAATTTTTGTAAAACTTTACTTTTAGTAGACTTATAAGCATGGAAATGATTTAGGCGTTCTTTTTTATTTAGTTTGAGCCTATGCAATCCACACCTAAAATATTTATCGTTGCTAGCCACATTGTGCCTTTTCCCCATTCCTTTTTGTAGCCCCACTTATCTTTTACCAAAGCCAAATGCCTACCCATATTGCACACTTAAATTATTTTTTAGCTTGATTTTAGTGGTAGTGTGTTTCATTTTGTGAAAATAGTGGATAACTATTGTTATCTTTTTGCTACAAAAGAAGGATGTCACTTTGTAAGTGAGAAAAATGATGAAAAAAAGAAAGAAGAAAAAAATATTTGGAAACAAAAATGATGAAAAATAGAAAACAAATTTGGGAAATGAAAATTTACTTTCTAGCAACCAAAAATTTCTTTTTGCAAAGCTCACCTCTCTTGTTTAAGTGTGAAAAATAAAACCCTTCATCTTTATATATTGAATACCGCACCCTTAAACCTAAGCCAAACTGTACGCCTAATTAAACTCTTATTGATTCATGCTTCATAAGTTTACTTTTAGTATAGTAGTGAAATAGAAGATTTGGTAAAGTTTTTAGGTAGGAATATTGAATTTTAGCTTAAACTGATATGATTATAAAATGTCTCTTAGACTTTAGTAGCGAATCAATGCATTTCTCATTAGTCACTTTATTAAGTTTTTAATTCTGTTTGAAATCTGGTATGATTTGCTTTTATGATTAGTGAAAACTATAAAATCATATGCTAAGATTAAGTAATAAATTTCAATTTCTTTTCAAAAATTTCTCTACTTCTAATTTCGCATCGTACTCATGTTTAGCATAGTTAAACCATTCGATTAATCCTTTTTATTCAGACTAACTCGTTTTCTTTGCTTGAGGACAAGCAAGATAATAAGTATGAGGGAATTTGATGAAGCTAATTTAGCTTAATTTATTAGGTTAGAAATATGTATTTTCTTACTTAAATTTATGTACATTATGAATTTGAAGCCTATAATTAGTTTTTTTTTAAATATTATCCTAACTTAGTCTTATTTGATGTTTTGTAGAAAATCAGTTGTTTTGGCTAATTTTCCAAGTACACGCACCAAGTCACGGGCGTGACCTGGGGCGTGTAACCCGATCCCGACACAGATGTCATCCCGAGCCCAAACTAGAAGAAAAGCAGATTACACACCCAGTGTCACGGACGTGACCTTGGTCACGCCCGTGTCCGAGAGCGTGTTCATTAAGTTCCAAGCTCTGACCGATCCAGTGCATCTCTCGCCGAATTGCAGCCCAGCGTACTCAACACGCCCTAAGTCACGGGCGTGACCAGGGAGGGCGTGTTCACCAAGTCTCGAGCACCAGCTGCTGCAGAGCATCTTTCATCGAATTGCGGCTCACCATACATTATACGCCCTAGGTCACGGGCGTGACCGAGGGCGTGTTCACCAATTTTCGAGCCCATTGCAATCCCGCCAGCTTATCTCCAGCTGAAAGTCAACTTAATATTACACGCCCTAGGTCACGGGCGTGACCAAGGGCGTGTACTTCGCAAAAAAATTCTGTAAATTCCAGCAGCTCCCATGAGTTCAAGGTTCAAAAATTTGGAGTGGGGAGGTGCTGCTAGTTGCTGTTCTTACTGTTTTTAAGTGGTTTTCTCTTATGTTCTCATTTTCTCTCCCTTCTTTTCATTTAATTTTCTCTTAGTTTTTTTTATGCAACCTCTTTTAGTGAACTTGTAATCTCTTTTAATTATTGTTGTAGCCACTTCTTGCACTTATAATCAACTTTTATTATTAATAGAAATTTATTTGTCTTTCCTTAATCTCTCTCTTTTCTTTAGTTAGTTTTCATTAAATTTTATTGCATATTTTTCTCTTACCCTTCCACCATGATTAAGTAAACTCTCATTAGTACTCGATCGAGATGATCCGAGGATGAGATAATCAAATTATGATCTTCAAGCCCTATTTTTCTCTTAAAATAGACAATTTTGATTTACCCTTGATTTTTAAAGTAGTGAGATCATATTTTCGATATGTGGTTTTCACTTAGGTTTTCATACTTAGTTAGCCGAGAGGCTCAAGTATGAATCGATCACTCAAGGGTAAAGAGAGTTGCACACACCTCTCAAGAGAAGATGACGTAAATCTCCCGGATTTAAGTCAAATCTAATAGTTGGGTTCATAGCATAAAGCGGGCCTTAGGTATTTGAGAAAAAAAACGAGAGTTCGATCGTTTGTTCCTAAGCTCAGTTGGGCACTTCCTCGAGAGAGGCGTGTTCGTGCTTCGGGAACCTCCATGGTCAAGGTATTTTTTATTTAAAGAGAATTAGAGTCTTGTTATTTGCTTTTTGATTATTCTCAAGCCGAGGTGATTCAAGATCGGATACTAATCTTTTAAATAATTACCTAAACACTTCCCTAATCTTGCAATTTTATTTTTCTTTTTAGTTAAGTAAAACAAATCCCAAAAATCTGTTGATAAGATAATAGTTTCCTCCTCGAAGTAGAAGTAATCGACGCGCCCCGGAAAATACGACCTTGATATTTCTCTTAAATATCATATACTATAGACGATAAGGTATACTTGCCTTCATCGGATATAGAATCGAAAAACATCATCAATAATCGTTTCAATCATATATCATCCACACTTAATTTTCTTATCAATGGGAGAGTCACCATCTCCATCCCCCTAAACCTTATATGTGGATTAACACGTCAAGCAACATTCATTGTGGTTGCGAGTAGCTATAATGTCATCTTTGTCTGACCATTACTCAATGAGTATCAGGCCATTGTCTCCACATACCATCTAGTGAAATTTGGCATGGAAGGAAAGTAGTTATGGGTCAAAAGTGACCATCAGATTGCTCGAGAATGAGATGTGAGCTTGGTCAATGCGATCAATACTTATCCTCCTTCTGCAAGGAACACTGAAGGAATTGAAGAGTACTGCCAAGCCACCGGGAACCCTGAAAAACCCGTCAGGGAGGAATTTCCCACCGAGAAGGATGCAAGAGATGGTTGTCATCTCGAGGCCACCCTGCTATCCAAAATATCCCAGTGGAAGGGGGAGACATAGAAAGAACATTGTCCATCAATGCCGAGGTGAAAGAGGAGCACATGCAAAGTCATGTTGATCACCTATTTCATTACCAACTTGGACGTCTTCGCTTGGTCAACTGCTAACTTGCCTGGGGTTGCCCCCCAATGTCGCTTTCCACCATCTCAATATCGATCCAGCCTTCGAGCCGATCATACAAAAGAAGCAAGTGGTGGCAATAACCTTGGCATGACCCATTCGGGAGGAGGTCTCTAAGCTCCTCAAGGCCAAATTTATCAGGGAGATCCATACCCTGAATGGGTGTCAACCATTGTAATGATCAAAAAATCTAATGATAAATGGTGTATATGTGTAGAATATATAAAATTAAATAAAACATGGCCTGAGGATTACCCCTTGCCTCGGATAGATTCCATAGTCGATTTTGTTGTGGGGTTTCCTGTAATGAGCTTTTTAGACGCTTTCTCAGGGTATATAAAATTGAATGCATACTCCAGATATTTTGCATACATTATTCATCACAAATGAAGGATGTTATTGTTATCGGGTTATAAATTTTGGGCTTAAGAATGTCGGCATTATGTACCAACACTTGATGGACCATGTCTTCAAAAATCAAAAGGTGCAAAATTTATGTGTATATATAGATGATCTCTTAATCAAGTGTTGGAGGTTCAGAGAACATATCTATGACCTCAAGGAAACATTCTCGACCTTGAGGAAATACAAGATGAAACTCAATCCCGTGATGTGTGTCTTCAGGGAAAGCAAGGGATTGTTACCCCTTTCCTCAGATAGATTTCATAGTTGATTCTGTTGTGGGGTTTCTTATAATGAGCTTTTTAGATGCTTTCTCGGGGTAAATCAAATTCAAATGCATACTCCATATATTTTGCATACGTAATTCATCAAAAATTAAGGATGCTATTGTTATCGGGTTATATATTTTGGGCTTAAGAATGTCGGTGTAATGTACCAACACTTGATGGACCATGTCTTCAAAAATCAAAAGGTGCAAAACTTATAGGTATATTTAGATGATCTCCTCATCAAGTGTCAGGAGTTCAGAGAACATATGCATGACCTCAAGGAAACATTCTCGATCTTGAGTAAATACAAGATGAAACTCAATCCCGTGATGTGTGTCTTCGGGGAAAGCAAGGGAAAGTTCCTCAGTATCTTTTGACCCACAATGGCCTTGAAAATAATCCAGAAAAGGTCAAGGAAATCGTAAACAAGTTACCTCCTTGGACACCGAAGGAAGTTCAACATCTAGCAGGGAGGATCACTGGATTAAGTCATTTCTCTCTCAATCCGAAGATAAATGTGCACATTTATTCAAAACCCTTAGCAAAGCTTCGAGGTTTGAGTGGACCGAAGAGTGTAGCAAAATCTTCGAGGAACTCAAGAAGTAATTAACGTCCATTCCTCTACTCCAAAGTCCCAGGAGGGGGGGAAATCTATTACTATACCTAGGAGTTGGATATTAAGTCATTTGTTCTATACTGCTCCAAGAAGAAGGGTAGAAATAATTTCTAATCCATTATGTTAGCAGGGTTTTAAAAGCGGCTGAGACTCGGTACCCAATCTTGGAGAAGCTGACCCTTCACTTGAACATTTCAACATGGAGACTTCACCATTATTTCCAAGGACATTCTATATAAGTCGTGATGGATCATCCACTGAATAATATCCTGGAGAGACCCGAGCACTTAAGAAGATTGGTCAAATAGGCAATTGAACTTGGACAATTTGACATCTTTTATATGTCAAGGATAGCGATCAAAGACCAACTTCTCACGGACTTCATGATAAAATTTTCATAAGAGAAGTCCACAAAAGGAGAAGTTACAACTCCTCTGGCCTGGATGATCTTCATGGATGGAGCCACTGGTAAAAATTCCTCTAGAGTCAGAGTCATACTGTTCAATCCAAATGGTGTTCGGATCGAGAAAGTCGTCAAACTACATTTCTCCACTACAAACAACCAAGTGGAGTATGATGCACTCATCTCTGGGTTAAGGCTTATGAAGAATTGGGAGTAGAAAATATTGAAGTGCGAATAGATTCATTGGTGATGGTTTCACAAGTGAAAGGTACCTTCGAGATGAGAGATGCAGTTCTAAAAAAGTATTTGGTGACGATAAGGACATTGGAAACTTCATAACCTTAGGCATTTAACATATACCTTAGGTGGAGAATACTGAAGCCGATAAGATAACAAAATATGGACATCCGTCAGAAGGAACCATTAAAGAACTTTTCCATCCAGTGATTGAGTAAGGGGAGGTCATGGAGATCGCTCATCACTCGTCGTGGATGGATCCATTCATAAATTTGTTATCCATCGGAGAGTGTCATTCAAGCGTCACCAACAAGCAAAGGTTCAGGTTCAAGATGGCACACTACTTTCTTCTTTCTGGAACTGTATATTGAAGAACATTTCTCTCATTTTTTGCAAGGTGTGTCTTCGAGGAAGAGATATCTATAATACTACAGGAAATCCTGTCAGGAGAAGTGTGGAAGCTATTCATTGGGACATACCTTGGAGAAGAGAATCATCAAGCAAGGATACTTCTAACAGTGGATGAAAAAGACACATAACATTATACCAAGAAGTTTCTTCAATGCCAGGAGCTTTCTCTGTTACAACTGAAGCCCGCTTGACAACTACGTTAAATTTCCACTCCTTGGTCGTTGGACATTTTGGGGAATGGATCTCCTTTGACCCTTCACAATGGCAAGTAGGTAAAGGAAATACATCCTGGTGATGATCGGCTACTTTCACAAATGGATTAAGGCAGAGGCGTTGGCAAAGACGACAACTCAGATTGTGAAGAATTTTATCTGCGGAGAGATCGTTTGTCAACATAGAATCTCGATGGAAATCATTACTAACAATGGCACTCAATTTTCCAATGATGCGTTGAAGAACTTCGGCCAACAAACAGATTTGAGCTCTGGTAGTCCTCGGTCCACCGTTAAAGGAGTAATAGACAAGTTGAAGTGTCCAATAAGTTGATCATGAACCTTTTGAAGAAGATAGAAAATGTCAGGGCAACTGGACCAAAAAACTTCCTTCTCTACTTTGGGTCCTCCGGACCACTCCTACCTCCTCCACAGGGGAAATATCATTCAAACTATCACATGGATCTGAGGAACTCAACCCGGTAGAATTTGAAGTAATGACCCTGAGGGTTCTCCTATCAAAGAAAAGGAACAAAGACTGGATGAAGGAAAATATAGATGATATGAAGTGAAATTCGGACCTAATCACTTCGACAAGAGTAGGTCAAAAGTAAAATGGCAAATCACTTCGATAAGAACATCAAGGTGAAAAAATTCGTCGTTGGGGATCTTGTGATGAAGAAAGTAGATACGGCGGGAAGAATGGCCTCAATGGAGAAACTAAATTCCTACTGGGCAGGGAATTTCATCATCAAAGAAGCAATGAAGAATGGGGTTACCGGTTGCAGACCTATGATGGTGACGACATCCTAGACACCTGGAGCAGAGACAATATAAAGAGATTTTTCTCTTAATTATGAAGCATATCCTTTACATCCAAATATTCCATGTACTCTTTTTTTATTATATCAATGCACAGAGTTTTCGCATGGTACTTACTTGTATCACCCTTGAATCATGATCTCCAGATCTAATCTTGCAAAGGACTTTAAGCGGTTCTATTATTTCCTAGGGATCATTGTCAGAACTTGCTCGAAACTTCCTGAATTGTGATCGCTTGGCAGTAACACCCACCAAGACCACAACTTGTCTAGAATTGAATCATGGTTGTGTAGTGGTATTCTGATCCAATCTCTTGTTGTGGTCTTCAAGTTTCTGGATCTCTCGTCGATATATGTCACACCCATAGATCGGTTGCTGTAAAATCTATTATGATTGCTCTCACTGGAATTGTTCGTGACTTGCCTGAATGGTATGTTGATCAGAGTGATATAACATCTCTATTATGCATCAATAGAGATATCGTCACTGCTAAGGGACCTTTCTGAGGACAAGCTTCTGAGAAGAAAATGGATGCCTTATGCCCAATTCGATATCCTTTCTAAGGATAAGCTCTGTCTAGCATATATGTCTTATGCCCAACTAGATAATCCTTTCTGAGGACAAGATTCAAGGATGTATTATGCCCCACTGGTTTCCCATAGTGGTTTGACCCTTGAAATCCTTTTGTTCGACATGCAGAGTATGGCATCAACCCCTTTCGAATCATCTGAAACATCTTGCATGATGTTCTCCTTACTTATAATGAAAGCTTCGATATCTCGCTATCAATACCTTGGAGCTTCACTTCAGATTATTTATCAATCAATATCTCAGGTGTTACTATCGTTATGATAGGGAATTCTATTTCTAATAGAAGTCTCAGCCCATCACTGAAGGTACTCGCAGTTGGTCTTCAACAGAGATGATAAATCAAAAATACACTAAGGCTCCGTTTGAGGGGGGGGGGGGGGGGGCTTATTTTCACCGGTCAAGTGGTTATGACCGCATGAACCGGACCTTAATTAAGGTCAGGTTCATGCGGTCGTAATCGCTTGACCGGTAAAAATAAGTCCCTCCAAACAGAGCCTAAGTAATATCGATAGGTATTCGTTGTACATATTGCCTGATATCATCTCTGGAAGTTCTTGCATTTATTATGTCCTTCAGCAGAGATTTTTCTCTTTTGGGGTAATCGCAGACTAGTATGGGGATGATCTAACATTGGCAGCAAGTCATTGATGAAACCAAGGCTTATTGAATTCTCTACATCTATTAATTGGTATTCGCTGGATTTATCAGTTAGTAACATCCCAGGAAGTATTATCTTCTCCTATTTCCCCGAAATAGGATCGTCGTTTGGAATTTTTAGACATGCTGATTTAATAGTATTCGCATCGCGAGCGATTTTATTTTGGGGTATTCTTCATTTGATGATCTCTTCTTCATAGAAGTTGAACACCCTCATTGAGGAAGTACTCGCATTTATCGTTCCTGGGATAATGTTATTCATGATCTGGGATATTATATCTTTGATAGTTGTCACAGACAATCGTCTGGCATATTCGCTTTAACAGTTCACCATTGCCGAAATTGATACAGAGCCTATGGAATTCTCTAAGTATTTTTAAATGAGATTATTATTATGGAAGTCGCAGTCAATGACGAAGGGTATTCGCAACACCATCCATTTAAATTCATCATCGACTACTTCATACAGGAGGTTATTTGATTTATCCAAGAGAAGTCATCGACGCTCACAATTGGTATTCGTTGTATAATTGTTAAGCTATGAGAAAGTCCTAAATATCATCTAAGTAAATTATCTAGGAAGTCGCTGACGTCTCTCAGAAAATCACACATTTCATGTAAGTTCACTCAAGAGTTATATTACAACAGGTATTTGAAGAGTACTAGTATTCACCGAAATTGAGGTACTCGCTAAACAATCGTCATTTAAGAAGAGAGAATTTTCTGTACGCGTGCTTACACAGAGCATCGTAGGGGTCTGTAATTTCTTTGCAAATTACAGTCGTATTTCCAGTTACAGTTGTAAATGGTCTGTATTTTCAGTAAAAATTACAGTTGTAATTTACACTAGAAAATTTCACTCTGTATAGGTGTATGTATAATCATCTCAAAATATATACATATGACTACTTAAAATGACCGTAAAAATACATGGATCAATATTTCGTGACTTTTAAAATAAATAAAAAATTTGTAGCCTACAAAACGTTTTCCCGCACCATGCCTAGGTAAGAGGTCGTACCTAAAATTTTTTCATTTAAGAACATAAATACAGATATTTCGAGATATAAAAAGAAATAAGTACTCGCACTCAATATTACATAAGACAAACAAATAAACACAGTTTTATGTTCATTAATGTCTAAAATTTTTACAAGTGCAATTGCAGAGATTCGCGGTTACAAAAAGATACCGTCCGTGAATAGCTCAAAAAAATGGAAGCTAAACACTCTTCTTCGAGGAGTTGGACTCCTCCCCCTCAAGGTACTCGGCCAAGTCATCGGACTCGTTGTCGCTCTTTGCCTGGCTATATGCCGACGACTCTTGAGGATCAACCACACCGTTCGGGAAGATCATGGCATAAGTCACATCCACAAACTTTGGTTTCATCGTCCCCTATTCTAGAGCTCGCCCATTGTTTCGTCCCCACCCAGTTGCGATACCCTCATCATCTTTTCGACATACTTGAGATTTTCCATGTTGAAGGGATTTGCCATCTTCTGCATTTTAGCCAGCAGTTTCTGCAACAAAGAAGTATTCGCTTGTCAGAAAAAGAAAGGTCAAAATCGAAGAACTCGCAGAACCCCAGATATTTTCATACCTTATTCTGATCTCACAAAGCTTTCCTCTCCTTCCATGCAATGAAAATTTTATTCACCGGGTGGGAGATTTGAGCAGCAGTATGATGGTTGAGAATGAGTCTCTGCAAGTTGAATCTCGCTGCCGCATTTGGGAGATCCGCCAACTCAATCTTCAAGAGCTCGTCAAGGTCCTCCTTCGTATACATCATGTGTTGAAACTCAAAGACATTCGACGAGCTCTTGCAGGATAGGAGTCGCGTGCTCACAGAAAATCTCTGTGCCTCATCATCCTGGAAAAATATCTTATCGTAGGCAAAGACCATGATAGCCACGGCGGCATCAGGAAAGGGATGCCTTGTTCTAAAAGACGAGAGCCCCACTGGAATTTTACAAGTCCGCTTCCTCAGCACTTTAGAGGTCTCGCCGCCCTCTTGAGACAACATCCTCCTCTTTTCAGCATATCTGCGTCGTCTGACCTTGCGAGCTTCTGCCTGAGCGATGTACGATGGATCATCCTTGGGGTCCAAGTACCCCTCAGTATGGTGGAGGAGAGTACTCGGCAGGGTAAGTCTCATTCCATCAAAAAAGATTGTTAGAGGTCGCATCAAAGGAGGAACAGCGAATACTCGAAGAAGTTATTTCCTACTCTTCGAAGGATCGAAGTCAGCGACTTCGTTGATGCGAGACATGTAGTACTCGACATCGAGAGGGTTGTTAGCGATGAAGTGCGTGATCTCCATCTGCACCCCCTTTAAGGCAACGACCACAAAATCCCCCTCGGCTCTCGGACAAAAATACATTTGCGGCAAAGACTTTTTCTTCGCAAAAATCTTTCTTAAAAAATAGATTTTTACTTGGTTGTGAATCTTCTTTGACGGCATTTAATTTCAATATTTAGGTCTATGGTGTTATATATATTGTACATTAAGTAGTAGTGTTAGCCTATAGTCACCTCGGGTGTTAGGATCACCCTCCATTATTCATGTATATGTCTTGTCTTGATCAATTGTGAATACACAGAATCTATTATCCTATCATGGTATCAGAGCCTTAGGGTTTTGCCGATCGATCTCTGCTCGTCTCCCGTCGAGCTTTGCCGATCGATCTCTGCTCGTCTCCCGTCGAGCTTTGCCGTCGATCTCTGATCCCGTCGATCTCTGATCCTGTCGAGCTTTGCCGACCGATTGATCGATCTTTGTCGATCCATCCTACTGCTGCTACTGCCGATCGATCCTACTGCTGCTACTGCCGATCTTTGTCGATCGATCCTACTGCTGTTACTGTCGATCGCCGCTTCTCCGATCGATTTCTGATCCTGTTCTCCGTGCTGATTTGTCGTGGATCTCAATCTCCAAGCTGCGTCGATCTTCTTCGTGGATTGCTACAACCAAAGACGACGACTCAAGCTCCTTGGCCGCCGACGATCTTCTTCGTGGATCTCAAGCTCCTGGTCGACGACTGCTACTGGATCGATCCTGTCGAGCGATCGATCTCATCTGTTCGACGATTTTCTTCTGTACTGCTATTGCCATCTCCGAGTCGAGTGATCGATCCCGTCGAGCTTTTCTTCCTACCGATCGATCGCGCCGATCTTCAATCTCAGGCAGTCTCCTGCTACTCGATCGATCTTCCAGCCTGACGTTGCCTCCTGCAGCCCGACGGAACGCCCTGCCTCCCGCTCTCCTATGCTGTCTTCGCTGCCTATTACAACTCTGACATCCTCGGTTGATTTTCTCGATGGCCTCCGGTGCTTGTCCTCCTCAGCCACCTTCTGCAGCTCAGTTTGGTGCTTCTCGCCGCCTGCCTGCCCACCGCCACTACTGTCAGTGCCTTGGTCATATCAGATCTGAGTGTCGCAAGCTTCAGAGCGCTCAGCAGTCTGGTCAGCAGCGTGCTCCTGGTGTTCCTTCCGCTCATTTCTCGGCTTCTGCGCAGTCTCTCTCTGTCTCTGAGCTTGTGCAGCTGATTGTCCAGCAGTTTTCTCCGGCCTGCTCTCCTGCCTCTGTCTCTCAGCTGGCTGCCTCCGCCCCTGCAGGTATCTCCACCTCCGACTGGTTGCTTGACTTTGGAGCCTCTTTTCACATGACCTATGATGCTACACACCTTTTGTCATGTCAGCCCATTACTCATGCCCTTAGTATCATGGTAGCTGATGACACCATTCACCCCATCACCAGTCGTTGCCTCCTTCACACCACTCATTTTCACATTCCCGATGTTGCCTACATACCTGAGTTATCCATGAACCTTATATCTGCCAGCCAGCTCACATCCCATGGCTGTCTGGTTACTTTTGATGAGTTCACATGCCGCGTGTAGGATCGTCTGACTGGGGCACTCCTTGGGGCTGGTCGTCGTCGTTGCGGGGTGTACGTACTTGATCGTCTACACCTTCCATCCACTTCAGGGTCACCTGCAGCTTCCTCCCTTTGTCTTCCTTCGGTGAGTTTCTCTCAGTGGCACCACCGTCTTGGTCATCCCAGTGGTTCACGTCTAGCTTCCCTCACTAGTCATGGTTTCCTTGGTCGTGTTTCTATTGATCGATCTCACTCATGTTCAGGTTGTAAGCTCGGTAAATAGCTACAACTCCCCTATCAGTCTAGTGAGTCCAGGTCTCAGCGTCCTTTTGATCTAGTTCATTCCGATGTCTGGGGACCAGCACCTTTTGTATCCAAGGGTGGACACCGGTACAATGTACTTTTCGTTGATGACTACTCTCGTTATTGTTGGGTCTATTTTATGCGTTCTCGATCTGAATTTTTTCAGATCTATGTTACTTTTTCTGCTATGGTGCACACACAGTTTTTTGCTTCCATACGCATTTTTTGTTCTGACTCAGGGGGGAGTATCTCTCTCATGCTTTTCGAGATTTACTAGCTACTCACGACACTCTCCCTCAGCTTACCTGTCCCGGTGCCCATGCTCAGAATGGCACCGCTGAAAGGAAGCATCGTCATATTATTGAGACAGCTCGCACCCTTCTTATCTCCTCTCACGTTCCTCCTCACTTCTGGGTTGAGGCTGTCTCCACTGCTATCTATCTTATTAATTTGCAACCCTCCACTTTCCTTCAGGGACAGTGTCCCGGTGAGTGTCTGTACTCTCGACCCCCACGTTACACTCATCTTCGCATTTTTGGTTGTCGATGTTATGTTCTTCTCTCTCCACGTGAGCGTACTAAGCTCTCTGCTCAGTCTGTTCCTTGTGCCTTTCTTGGGCACAGTGCTGAGCATAAGGGCTATCAATGTTATGACCCTGTTGCTCGACGACTTCGCATTTCACGTGATGTCACTTTTGATGAGTCTCACCCTTTCTTTGTGTCCCCTGTCTCCTCGACCTCACACTCATCCGTTACTCCCTCTGACGTGCAGTTTCTCACTCTTCCCATCTCTCTGCCTCATGTATCCTCCCCTCCGGTATGTCCCCCTCCTCTGCCCATGCCATAGTCTACTCTGTCACCTCCTTCTCCTTTGGCGCGCTCTACTTCGTCTCCTCCTCTTTCATTGCAGTCTACTCCGTTACCTCCTCACTCCTCTCCCTCTGATGAGATGTCCACTTGGGATCGTGTCTCTCCTCTTCCCTATCACTATACTCGTCGTCCTCCTCCCATCTCCTCACCTCCAGTGCCCCCAGACTCAGTGCCTACCTCCTCCAGCGAGTGCCCTATGGATGATCCTCCTGTGCGCCGCATCCCACCTCATGAGAGGCATCCTCCCGACCGTCTTAGCCTTGCTACCCTACCGCTGGATCTACCTGCCCTTTCTGCCACTGTCTGCAGTACTCTAGAGCCGACTTCCTACCGTGAGGCTGCCCAGATACCTGAGTGGCAGGTTGCTATGTCTGCTGAGTTGGAGGCGCTTGAGCATACTCGTACATGGGAGCTTGTTCCTCTTCCACATGGTGTTGTTCCTATTACTTGCAAGTGGGTCTTTAAGGTTAAGACTCGCTCCGATGGTTCTGTGGAGAGGTACAAGGCTCGACCTGTTGCTCGTGGTTTTCAGCAGGAGCAGGGGAGAGACTATGACGAGACTTTTGCTCCAGTTGCTTACATGACTACAGTACGGACTCTTATTGTTGTTGCCGCTGTTCGCCACTGGTCCCTATCACAGCTCGACGTGAAGAATGTCTTTCTTCACGGTGATCTTCAGCAGGAGGTATACATGCTTCCTCCTCCGGGTCTATCCTCTCCTCCAGGCCTTGTCTGTCGCTTGAGGCGAGCTCTTTATGGGCTCAAGCAGGCGGCCCGCGCATGGTTTGCACATTTCAGTTCAGCCATTACAGCCGTCGGATTCCAGCTATGTCCACATGATCCAGCTCTGTTCGTGCACTCCTCCTCCCGTGTTCGTACCCTTTTGTTACTATACGTGGATGATATGATTATTACTGGTGATGATCCTTCTCATGTGGCCTTCGTCAAACATCACCTTCAGCAGCAGTTTCAGATGACTGACCTTGGACAGCTGAGCTATTTCTTGGGTCTCAAGGTCAGCTCTACAAATCGTGGGTTTCAGCTCTCTCAGCAGCGCTACACATCAGATCTTCTTGCTCGGGCTGCTCTCTCTGACTCTCGCACAGTGGACACCCCTATGGAGCTTCATCTTCAGCTACGTCCGGATGATGGGGTTCCACTCTCCGATCATACTCGATACCGCCACCTCGTGGGGAGTCTCGTCTACCTCACCATTACTCGGCCCGACATTGCCCATGATGTTTATGTGCTGAGCCAGTTTGTTAGTGCGCCCACCTCTATGCATTATGTCCATCTCCTGCGGCTCCTGCGCTATCTCCGGGCGACGACCTCTCGTGGTCTATTCTTCTCCAGCAGTAGTTCTCTATAGCTATGTGCGTACTCCGATTCCACCTGGGCTAGTGATCCTGTTGACCGCCGTTCTGTCACTGGTTTCTGTCTGTTCTTGGGTTCTTCACTTATTGCATGGAAGTCCAAGAAACAGACTGGTGTTTCCCGTTCCAGCACTGAGGCTGAGCTTAGAGCCATGGCTACCATCGCTGAGGATATTATTTGGCTCCGTTGGCTTCTTAGGGATCTTGGCGTCTCTTCTCCAGATCCCACTCCCCTCTACTGTGACAACACCGGTGCCATTCAGATTACTCTAAACCCGGTGAAGCATTCTCTCTCCAAGCATATCGGGGTGGATGCATGCCTTCTTCCTGCGTGAGCACTATAGTCAGGGCACTCTTGCCCCTTCCTTTATTCCTTCCGAGCAGCAGATTGCAGATTTAATGACTAAGCCGCAGACGAGGACCCAGCATGCCTATCTAATGTCCAAACTCTCGGTGTATGATCCCCCGTGAGTTTGTGGTGGGGGTGTTAGATATATTGTACATTGAGTAGTAGTGTTAGCCTATAGTCACCTCGGGTGTTAGGATCACCCTCCTTTATTCATGTATATGTATTGTCTTGATCAATTGTGAATACACAGAATCTATTTTCCTATCATATGGATATAGTTTGAAATACCAGTATTCTTCCCAAATTGACCAAATGAGGGACAGGAAAATGTTCTGAAATAGGTTGTCAAGTTGCATAACAGCCAGATAACACAAGTTTGGGATGATTCCTCTTAAATCATCAATACTATTTGTGTTGACATATATTTCATGAAACAATCCTTTCTTGATGGCTATTTTATGCCCTTTAATCTGATTGAATAAGGAGGGTAAGATGGTTGTGGTGGGGTTGTTCAAGCATCATCTTAGTGATTTACGAGATCAGCTGCTTTTGGATCCCCTCCGAACAAGGTAAAATGCTGAGTCCAGAAGTGCACCTTGTTCAAGATGTTGTTGAGTACTCGCACATGAGCTCCACCAAAAAAGAGGGTCCCGTCCTCGCGGGACCTTGCATAAAAGAGGTTTCGAAAAAAACCCATACTCTGTGATACCATTTGCAGTCGAAGGTGTATGGAATGATTTGAGTCGGGACGACCCCATAATGGTTGAACACGATGGCGAGTTCAGGTCATAATCGGAGTCGCAGGCCATAGTTGATGTCGTCAAAAGGTATGGCGACTTCACCCTCCGGCGTCTTGTTAATATGCTCGCCAACAGAACGTTGTCTCGCGGTGACTCCTTGCGGAAGAGGGTAGGTCCTATGGAGGCTGGCGAGTTCTCCCGTGGTGCCTAAAGATGGTTTGAAAATATGGTTAAAAAAACGTTCCACTATCCCAATCCTCTTTGACGAGGTCTTGCCCCTCTGCTATTTCTTCTTGTCTGCCATCTAGGGTACTCGCAGCAGTGGTTCCTCGTCAAGTTCTAAAGAAAGTGTGAAATGAGAGCTGCAGAGGACATTATTTATAGGGTAGACGCATCGAAAGTCAAAACGACGGACAAAGGTATTCGCCGACAAAAAGAAGAGGTTATGTGAATACTCCAAGAGACATTTCAGGAGAAAAGGGAAAGTACAAGTCCAAAAAGCAACATTGTGTGAATAATTCATAAGACATCTCAGAGCAGAAGTAAAAAAAGCACAAGTCCAAAAAACCAAGGTCGTGTGAATACATCAGAAGTTATTCCAGAGCACAAGAAGAAAAGACAAATGAAAGACAATATATGTCTGCGAATACAACAATTTTATTCAACAATCAGTAACATCACGCACATCTAAAATTCGCGTTGTGCAAAATCCGTTCTCGCGGCAACCTTTTTTCTTGCTTTTGTACTCGCGGCGCACAGTACTCACCGGCTCCTAAGCCCTTCTACTCGCAACAAAGTACCTGACCACTCACAATCACTTCATCTCAATTTCTACTAAGTGTGAAGTTGGGAACACTTCTCACCAACAACACAACCACAACAATCAAACATCATTTTCTTTAATGTTGGTAATTTTTTACATTTTTTTCAGGTTATATCTAGAGTTCATTTCTTATTTTGTGATATTTTTGTTCCTCTCTAGAGTTCATTTCTTATAGTAATACAATCAAGATTATCTTGTGAAAACTTATTTGATGGATGCATTTAGATTCTTTTCTACTTAATATACTGGATTGAAGATCAAACAACTTGTGCTAGTGCAGCATTATGTTACACTTGTTTTTGTTTATAAATGCTATGAGCAGCACTCCACACGAGATTTCTGACCATGAAAGCTATGATTACATTGTATTTGGCATTGTTTATATTTCATCATTAATAACTAACTATTTGCAGCACCTAGGTGATGTCAATTGTTGTTTTAGCTATCTTAAGGGGCATTCGGGTGAATGGGGATTACAGCATGTTCATGGATTCTCTGAAGTTATCAGAGAAAATTGCTTTAAATGGGGAGTCCCCAACTAAGACAGCTTAAATTATATTTTCTGATGGTGTATCAAATTATGTAAAATTGGTGTTGTTTTGTATGATTTGTGTTCCCTAGCTCTTTTATAATGTCTGTATAAATAATTCATTCTTTCTTAAAAGGTAATTAGTTGTTTGGTTTTTGAAACATTTAGGTGTTTTTATCCACTGAACTTACCGCGTCTGCTAGCACAGAGTTAGCCGATGCTTATTCCTCAGATACCTTCATTGTTTTGTCTCTCCAAGAAAAGAAGTTCACGGCCAGTGGGCTTTCTACCTCCACGCGGCATTGCTCCGTCAGGCTTTCGCCTATTGTGAAAAATGCCCCACGTACTGCTGCCTCATGTAGGAGACTGGGTCTTGTCTCAGTCACAGAGTGGTTGATCATCTAATACTTGAACCTAATAGTTCATTTCTTGATGGTGAAAATTTTGCTCCTATAATCTGTTGATTAAACTTCAAGCTGATGGAGAATTTAAGTCCCGTAAGCAGTCAGTTCTTTTGTTACGTTGTACGTAGTAGTCTATTGTTATGCTTTATTTTATTAGTTCATATAATTCTTATTACAAAAGTTATGTATGATATCATTATATGCATGTTTGTATTGGTTATCTTTGTGTGCATGTAATCTTTTTTTGAAATGTATTTTTATCAACTAAAACAAAATTGAAATATAACTGAAATTTATTTCAGAGAGTACGTAGTAGCTAGTTTTCCCTTGGTAGCATAGATTGAAATGATGAGGATAAGTTTGTAGTGTACAACCCTGTATTCGCCGAGTGGACCCCCGGGACCCTGGACCCCTTTTTAGAACATTGTTTGTTAGCATGGTCACAAGCGTGGAGGGGGGGGGGGGGGGGGGGGAGCGGTGGAGGCGGAGGTCTCCCGCTCGCCCAGCCCCTAAGGGGCGAGAGGAGGAGACGCCCAGCCCCTCTCGCCCCCGCCCCTTGTGAGGGGGGCGCGAGGAGGAGGCGCCCAGCCCCTCTCGCCCCCGCCCCTTGTGAGGGGGGCGAGAGGAGGAGGCGCCCAGCCCCTCTCGCCCCCGCACCTTGTGAGGGGGGCGAGAGGAGGAGGCGCCCAGCCCCTCTCGCCCCCGCCCCTTGTGAGGGGGGCGAGAGGAGGAGGCGCCCAGCCCCTCTCGCCCCCGCCCCTTGTGAGGGGGGCGAGAGGAGGAGGCGCCCAGCGCCCCTCGCCCCCGCCCCTTGTCAGAGGGGCGGGAGGAGGAGGCGCCCAACCCCTCTCGCCCCGCCCCTTGTAAGGGGGGCGAGAGGAGGAGGCGCCCAGCCCCCCTCGCCCCCGCCCCTTGTAAGGGGCGTGAGAGGAGGAGGCGCCCAGCCCCTCTCGCCCCCGCCCCTTGTGAGGGGGGCGAGAGGAGGAGGCGCCCAGCCCCCCTCTCCCCCGCCCCCTGTGAGGGGGGCGAGAGGAGGAGGCACCCAGCCCCCCTCTCCCCCGCCCCTTGTGAGGGGGGCGAGAGGAGGAGGCGCCCATCCCCCCTCGCCCCCGCCCCTTGTAGGGGGGGGGGGGGGGGGGGGGGGGGGGGCGAGAGGAGGAGGCTCCCAACCCCTCTCTCCCCCGCCCCTTGTGAGGGGGGGGGGGGGGGGGGGGGGGGGGGGGCGAGAGGAGGAGGCGCCCAGCCCCCCTCGCCCCCGCCCCTTGTGAGGGGGGCGAGAGGAGGAGGCACCCACCCCCCTCGCCCCCGCCCCTTGTCAGGGAGGCGAGAGGAGGAGGCGCCCAGCCCCCTCTCGCCCCCGCCCCAGCAGGGGGCGAGCCCAGGAGGGGCGACCTCCCGGCTCGCCCAGCCAGTGAGGGGGGCGAGCAAGGGAGGAGGCCTGCCCCCTCGCCCCACTCTAGTAAGGAGGTTCGGTCTGCATTTTGTGACGTAGAACAGCGGGATTTGGCTATTCGTAGGCCAAATCCGGGGGTATTTTTGTAATTTCGTAGGCCGAATTGTGGCTATTTGCAGACCCGGTTCCAAAAACTATAAATAAGCCCAAGGGGGCACCATTTAGAGGGATCTCTCTTTTGGCCTTCTCTCCCCCTATGTTCCTTTGTTGGGTGGAGAGAGCCTCCAAGGGTGCCCAAGCTTAGCATTGGCTTGGGAGGGGAAGCGCTCTAAGATCTTCCGGGTGTGTAGTGGGACCTCCTCACTAGGCCCTTGGCCTTGTTCCTAGTTCCTTAGCTCCTTAGCCTAGAGCTCTCCCTTGGGGGGAGTAAGTGTTGGTCACCCCTCAACTTGTTGAGGGCCCGAACTCCTCGAGAGACCAATTTATTGGTTTCAACATTTTGGTGCGGTAAGCGTGGAGAGTGATCAACTCAAGAAACTCTCAAGATGAGCTCCATGGCTGGAGGTGGAGGATCCGACCCAAGCCACTCGCATCCCCCGGTGGTTGGAGTGACGTTGGAGATGTTTGAAAATTTCAAGCGGGAGGTCCTGCAGACCTTGCTGGTAGCTTTTGCCTCGATAGGCGGAGGCAGGAGAGGAAGTGGTCCGGAGGTCTCGCCTCAGCAGGAGGGCGAGAGTACTCTTGACCAGCAACCCAGGAAGGAGGTGCCAGCGGGGGCGAGTGGGGAGGCGCCAGGCCCCCACTCGCCCAGCCCCTAGGAGGGGCGAGTGGGGAGGCGCCAGGCCCCCACTCGCCCAACCCCTAGGAGGGGGCGAGTGGGGAGGTGTCATGCCCCCACTCGCCCAGCCCCAAGGGGGCGAGTGGGGAGGCGGCCAGCACCCACTCGCCCAGCCCCAAAGGGGGCGAGCAAGTCCTTTGTGTGAGCTGATCCTCTCGGCCCCGATTCCAGAGGGGTTCGGAGGGCTGGAGATATCTCACTACTCCGGCAAGGATGACCCCGTCCTGCACCTGCAGTGGTTTGAGGACATGGTCTCCATTTGGACCATGTCGGACGCTTTCAAGTGTCGACTCTTCGCGACAATCTCTGAAGGAGAAGGCTAGAGATTGGTTCCACCAGCTCCCTGCGGGATCTATCTATGCCTTCGAAGACTTGCGTCGAGTTTTCCTGCTACGCTTCTCGACATCAAGGAAGAGGAAGAAAGATGCTGAAGCACTTTTCAAGATCAAGCAAGAGTCAGGGGAGTCACTGGCTCACTATGTTGACCGGTTCCAGGAGGAGATTCTCCTCACCCAAGTGGTGCCAGGCTACACCCTCCAGCTCGCTTTCATCGTAGGGCTGCAGGGGGGATTCTTCAAGATGGACCTCAAAAGGAGAGCTCATTTGTCTTTTGAGGAGTTGATGGAAAGGGTGGCGGAAGAAGTTGAGAGTGAGGAGGCCAACCCGGAGTTCGCAAGAAGGTTGGACAAGCTGAGTGAGCCGGAGGCAAAACAGCAGGGGGGAAGGTAGAGGCTTCCAGGAGGAAGGTCGACCTGGAAGAGGGCAGCTTCCAGGGAGAGAGGCCCGACCCCCCAGGGTGGAGGCGGGGATCGAAAACACCCTCTCCACCGCCTCAACAAACCATGGCAATTGGCGGAGGAAGAAGGAGGAGAGCCAGGAAAGCAAAAAGAAGGGGAAGAAGATGGGATATGGTTGAGTTACCCTACTATGACTTCCACGATGAGGAGGGTCACGCGACGTCCGCCTGCCCTGAGTTCTTGGAATTAAGGGAGGTGAGAGGTCTGAGGCAGCAACAACAGTAATCAGAAGAGGTCGAGGAAGATCAGACCTGGGAATAGGAGACCAAGCTTTAGCTTTCATACTTAGTTTTTTCAAGTCCATGCAGTATGATGGTCTACTTTCAGACTTAGTTTTCCTTACATGTAATATGATAATCAAAGTTACGAAAGTTTTCCAGGTACGTAGCCCCGATGCTGGCCCGCTGACCAGGCTCCCATCAAGCTGGCAGGGCCAGGAACTGCTCGGTGGCCGGATGTTTCAAAGGTACTTAGCCCCGATGCTGGTCCGCTGACCAGGCTCCCATCAAGCTGGCATGGCCGGGAACCGCTCGGTGGCCAGATGTTTCAAAGGTGCTTAGCCCCGATGCTGGCCCGCTGACCAGGCTCCCATCAAGCTGGCAGGGCCGGGAACCGCTCGGTGGCCGAATGTTTCAAAGGTACTTAGCCCCGATGCTGGCCCGCTGACCAGGCTCCCATCAAGCTGGCAGGGCCGGGAACCGCTCGGTGGCCGGATATTTCAAAGGTACTTAGCCCCGATGATGGCCCGCTGACCAGGCTCCCATCAAGCTGGCAGGGTCGGGAACCGCTCGATGGCCGGATGTTTCAAAGGTACTTAGCCCCGATGCTGGAACGCTGACCAGGCTCCCATCAAGCTGGCAGGGCCGGGAACCGCTCGGTGGCCGGATGTTTCAAAGGTACTTAGCCCCGATACTGGCCCGCTGACCAGGCTCCCATCAAGCTGCCAGGGCCAAAAGAATATTATTTAAAAAGAAGTATGGTGGTCTGCGAATAGCGTGAGATCAAAAATCCATCAAAAAATATCGACCGTCGGATATATGGCATCAAAATATGAGAGCCGTCCGATCAAATGGAGCTGCAGTACAAATAGCCAATATTTAGATTTTCCAAAATTGCCTCTCCCGAAATCCCCCGATACCAGCCCGCCAACATTCGACTCCTCCATCCTGTAAAAATACACTCTCGCGAACCTAACATCTATCGCATACCTCCTCCATCCTGTTCTCCACGACGTCACTCTTCCACGCCCTAAACCGATCAATCGCATACTCTCCAGCCACCGATCAATCGCATACTCTCCAGCCACCGATCAATCGCATACTCTCCAGCCACCGATCAATCGCATACGCCGTCACTCTTCCCCTCTCTCACAAGCTGCCCGTCCCCAGTTCCCGACCCTGCCAACATAAACCTCGACATCTCATATCCAACGCGCCCCAATCGACGCTGGTGGTTAGGGATTCACACCGTCTCGCCATCGCGACTCCAGAATCCCCCAAAATCGCAAGAAAATGATGTTTACTCTCACGCTCAAAGGCTCTCCTCACACCGACGACGCCTCTCACGCTCCATACTTCTCCCGCATGCCAACACAAACCGCCTGCTTGATCTCCCGCTTGATTTCCCTCGGGTATTTTCTCTAACCTATAAGCTCACATGATTTAGTGCATGCGGTGGTGTGTAATCCACTTTTCACAGCAACCTCATGGTGATTTTGCTTATGCAAGGTAAGAAACTGGCTCCTAGCAATGGTGCAGGCCGGCAGCCCTTACGGCAAGGCATTGACTTGCCTTTAATAGTGACGTAGGGGCACGTCACTTCTTTCATATGACCAGAGACATCATCCAGTTTGAAACAACTTGGTGCGTCAAGCCTGCCGCGGCATGGTGTGACTTGGGTGAACATAGTTGAAGATGAAGGCGAACATCAAGCTGCAGGTAGCCCTATTCTTAAGCTGACTGATGGTGGTGTGAATATGCTGAACATAAAGGAATCTATTGTAAATGGGAATGGGGGTCATTATTCCAAGCCCATGCATGCTGAAACCTGTAACAAAAAATTCTGCACCTCTGCTATTCGTGGAAATGCCAAGCCGAACACCAAGGTAGGCCACTTTTGCAGCATTATCCTTTTACATTTACAAATGGTTTCCAAACACATTCGTACTCCGACTTGATTTCTTCATGTTTGGATTTTATTAGGGCTTACATAGAAATCAATAATCTTAGGTGTGAAATCAATCATTTTCATTCTTGCTGCGGGTGGAGCCGCCGTTTGCTCCCGCCACCGCATAATCAAACGAAGCCTTAGTCTCCGTTTGGCACGACGTTTTTGCTCCGGTGAGTTTGGACAAAAACGCCACCGTCATAGAATTTTTCCTCAAATCTATTTTTTAAAAAAAATTCAATTAATAATTTGTTCTCCTTTAAAGATTTGAATCTAATTGTATTTGATTTATTCAAATTCTTCCTTTTTAATTTGTTTACCAATTAATACCAATACTGTCTATTTTAGAGTTTTACTCTACTGCCAGAATCTATGTTAGCTTCTATATTATAACAAAGAGATGTGTCTCAATTGGTTTCAGTTTACTATGGCAGCTTGACTTCAACACTGCATACAAATTCATGAAGAGGTAATATACTGGGATAGATTATGGGATCATGCTTATATTCAAGCCTTCAATTTTTACAATGTTCAAAACATATTATATCTGTGATTTTATATTTCAAAAGTAACTATGAATATTGATCAGATCGTTTTGGTCATGACATTGATTAGATCGTTTTGATTAGACCGTGTAATTTTTATAATACTCCATCTGGATGAACAGTTACATAGTTTTGCATCTCTATGAATATTCATATTAAATAAAAAAGAACATAAAAGATCGTTTTGAGGCTGAATTACAACTCTGAGCCGTCGGATCGAAAAAATCTGGGTTGCAAATAGCCTAATCCTGAATTCCTCCTCCCTGCCTCCCCGTCCAAATCCCCATTCCACATGCTGCTTTCCTGCTCGCTGAACGAGACCACCATCTGGCGAGGTTGTCGTGCCCTCCGTGCGAGGAAGGAGCACTGCTCACATGGTGTCTTCCAAACGCTGCGCGAAGATTTCAAAGTCTGCTCGCGTCACAAACTCGCTCGCTCCTGCCGAGTTACCAACAACTCCTTCATGGCCGCCGACTTCGGCCATCTCGCCTTCTTACTAGATTTTCTTCCTCTAACTACGATCCACGCTCACCGCACCAAAGTGTTGAAGTCAGGAAAATTCCGACTCTGAAAATCGGATCAATGCAGCCGGAGGCAACTCGCCCAGCGGTCCAACGAGACGACTTGGCGAGCAACGACGAAGAAACTAGAACAACAACAACTACAAGACCCCAGACGCTGCAGCAGGGAGGTCCCATCACGTACCCAGAAGCTCAGAAGAGACTTCTCCTCCACAACCAAGAATCGACGAGCAGGGTACGAGGAAGGCACCAACTTGGCGAGAAACAAGAGGGTGACGACCAAGGGGGGACGGGTCCAAGAGTTCTAAAGTTGGGTGTCGAAAGATCAGCCAAAGGTGCCAATCCAAGTACCCATGGGGTCCTATTTATAGGAAAACCAAAGGAGAGGGGGGCAGGGGGTTATATCCCAGCCCTGCCCAGCGACTTTGCGACATTGAGACGACCTCGCTTACAGATAAGCGAGTATCACCTATGGTCGCCCACCTTTTGGTGAGTATGAGGGATACTCGTGCGAGTTTTCCCATACTAGCCTAGGCCTCCTGCTCCTCCTGCTAGTTGAACTATCTTAGGTCTTTGACTTCTGGCTTCTGCTTTGACCTCTTTGACTTTGACTTCTGCCTACGTGGCTTTGAAGGGGTCCCACCCTCGGAGAATAAGGGTTGTACACAATCCCCACTGTTTACCCAGGAGACTGCATCCAAGTAGCACTTCTCGCAGACCGGGCGGTCTAAGGATACAAGTCGCCCGGTTTAGACTCATCAGGGTCCTTCAGCACCACTTAACACAAACCGGGCGGTCTGATTGAATTCAGATCGCCTCCAAGGTTTGAAGATCACCAAGGCCCAAGTACAGAAGGCAAGCCGCGGTCTCAAGTCGGAGGACGCCTGGGTTGCGCCATGAAGACTACCAAGGCCCAAGTCCAGAAGGCAAGCCGCGGTCTCAAGTCGGAGACCGCCCGGGTTGCGCCATGAAGACTACCAAGGCTCAAGTCCAGAAGGCAAGCTGCGGTCTCAAGTCGGAGACCGCCCGGGTTGTGTCATGAAGACTACCAAGGTTCAAGTCCAGAAGGCAAGCCGCGGTCTCAAGTCGGAGACCGCCCGGGTTGTGCCATGAAGACTACCAAGGCTCAAGTCCAGAAGGCAGGCCGCGGTCTCAAGTCGGAGGCCGCCCGGGTTGCATCATCGCCTTGGTCGCATCATCTTCAGTCCCCGGCCAAGACAGATCGGAAGCGCAAGCTGCAAGGCCACGCGACTTCTTTCTTTTCTCCTTTCTGTATCCCGTCACCGCCTGCCCGATTCTCCTGTACCCGGGCAGGCGATTATTTTATCCCTGCCCGTTCGGGCAGGCCCCCGAGCCTATAAATAGGGGGCGGCAATGTTCCCAAGGGACGCACACTCGAATCCAGGAGCTCGCTTGTTTGAGTTGCGGTCTCGAGTTTCCCGTCTTGCGACCTGTCTGACCGGCCGGCTTCTGCTTTCCTGCATCTGTAACCCATTGTAACCGCTTCTTTTCAATCAAAGGAAAGCCCGTCACAGGAGTGACATTCGCCGTGACGGGCGAAGTCTGGCCTTGACTGCTGCCAGCGGTCTCGTTCTCTCTAACTAAAAAGTAACCGACAGCCCGCAGCCTCCGATTTCCTTCGGAGGTGCAATTTCGGATTCAACAGAAACACGCGACCTTCAGATCGCTGATTGTCGGTGAAATCCTTGCCGCAATGTCAGACCGTCATTTCCCTCAGGGAGACCGCTCCGACCACAGTGAAGATTCCCTGTGGGAGGCTTTGGAGCAGTCGAAATGAGAAGCCGAGTGGGCTCAGAAAGCAACTAACCAGCGTCTTGACGCGATCAGCCAAGCTTTTGCGTGTTAACCGAGCGGTTGGTTCCTCAGCAGACCGCGGTTAATCAGTCAGTAACTCCGGTCCCTCCGCCTCCTCCTCCTTACCCGCTTCCACAAGTCGCCAACTTCCAACCACTGCAAGAAAGTTTTATGGTTAGGCAAAGCTTCTACCAAGAAGCCGTGCACAGCATGCCGGCCCGAATTCTTGATTTCCAGGGGGCGGCTTCTCATGCTACCCGCCTTTCCTATCCGCCAGAGGGCGCTGCCCGCCTTTCCTATCCGCCAGAGGGCGCTGCCCGCCTTTCCTATCCGCCAGAGGGCGCTGCCCGCCTTTCCTATCCGCCAGAGGGCGCTGCCCGCCTTTCCTATCCGCCAGAGGGCGCTGCCCGCCTTTCCTACCCGCCGGAAGCCACTGTCTGCTCCTCCTACCAGGCGGCTTGTCCGCGAGTATCTGTAGCTCAGGCGGATTTTTTTTCTGCTCCCCTGCTGTATGAAGATGCTGAAGATAATTCTCCCTTCGTGGACGAAGTCCTAGGGGAGCCAGCCCCAAACAATTTCCGAGAGCCGCGTCTGCCAGCGTACAATGGGGAAACTGATCCAACTGTCCACCTTCAGGCCTTTGAGTCGGTCATTGCTCTTAGGACCCTCTCGGATGCAACCAAATGTAAACTCCTTGTGATCTCCTTCGAAGGACAAGCAAGGGAGTGGTTTTATGGGTTGCACCCCAGGTCGATTAGTTGCTTTGCTGAGCTGCGAAGAGAGTTTCTGCTCAGATTTTCCACTTCGAGAAAGAGGGAAAGTAGCCCGGCGGCCCTTTTCGATATCAGGCAGCGGGAAGACAAAATGTGGGCCCATTTCGTGGATCGTTTTCAGAAGGAAATCATGGAAGTTCAGAACGTAGACCCGGAACTGTACAGGGTGGCCCTTATTCATGGCTTGAGGGAAGGCCCCCTGAAATTCGAGGCAAACAAAAGAGAGCCAAGAACTTATCAGTAAATGATAAGTTTGGCTAACATGTTCATCATAGGAGAAAAAAGCAATCCTGACTATGTCGCGAAATTGGTGAGCGACAAGGAGCAGTCTAATCCATCCTTCAATCATCCACAAAACCAACCTCACTTCGAGCCCCGTTCCCAGAGGGGAAGGAATTACAAAAACAAGCAACCCTTCATCGGCCATCAATGGTTTCAGGATCAGAAACTGTCGTTGGCCATCGCACCCGCTCCATCCGTTCCTCTGCCACAAATAATGCCAGTGTACCTGCCACAATATGCTGCGCATCCATCTTCAGCTCCTCCATCCACCCAGTATGATGACTCGTAAGAGTCATTTACTCCTCTGAATGTTACCATGGACGAAGTCGTCCAAATCCTCCAGAAGAGGCCGGACTTCAAAAGGCCTGCTCCCCTGAAATCGGATGTTCGCAACCGAAATCTGAATCTTTACTGTGAATATCACAAGGAGGGAAGGCATCTGACAGAAGATTGTCGGGCCCTCCGCTTATTGATCGAAAGGCTCTTGGGAGAGGGAAAGCTCTGAGGCCTAGTGCGGAAGGAAGTGGCTGCCGAACCAGCGGCTGAGAAGAAGAAAGAAACAGTGGAGGTAACTTGGGAGTGCGCCGACGTCGAGGACGCCGGCTGTTACGGAGATATTCACCCATCAACTGAATGCATAGAGGTCAATTCCCTGGGGGATATCTATTGCATTCATGGAGGGGCTGGGGCGGAATCATCTCATAAATCGAGCATTGCGAGAGTCCTGAAGCAAGAAGTGGCGGCAACCACAACTTCTGCCCCGGAAAGCACCATCATCATTTTTGGTCAAGATGACCTTCCTCCAAACGCCAATCCATTTGACGATGTCGTGGTGATCAAAGCCGTTATTGAAAATTATATTGTTCATAAGATCCTGATCGACACGGGCAGCTCAGTTAATCTCCTCTTCCGTCCAACCTTTGATGCCCTGAAGACTGGAAAGCCTCTGCTTTCCACCGATGGGCCCCTGTACGGCTTCTCCGGAGAGAAGAAGGAGGTTGAAGGTTCTGTAAAGCTCCTGGTTTCTCTGGGAGGAGTCGTGAAGCTGATTAACTTCGTGGTCGTGGATGCCCCAAGCAACTACTACGCCATCTTCGGAAGGCCTATTTAAGAGCAAGGTGGTAGTATCCACATTCCACCTTGCTCTTAAATTTGCTGCCGAGGGGAGGCAGTATCGGGTCAGAAGCAACCCAAAGGTGGCTCGAGAATGTTACGTGCGAACTGTCAACATGATCACCAACATTCCACTTCCCGAGGCCACGCCTGAAGTTCTGGAAATGGCTGGATCTTCAAAGGATGCTGAGGAGAGGAAAGATCAGGAAGGGGCTCACCTGGAACCTGCCCAGGAGACCCAAGAAGTCCCAATTGCTGAGGGGGAAGACAAGAAGCTGATCATCAATGCGGAGCTACAAGAAGAGGAGAAAGTGCAGCTTATCTCCTGTCTTTTGGAAAACCTGGATATCTTCGCCTGGTCAGCGGAGGATATGCCAGGAGTGGATCCGGACGTGGCTTGCCATCATCTGAACATATCTCCTGAGTTCAAGCCAGTCCAGCAGAAGAAGAGAGAAGTGGTGACCAAGTTGGCGGTGCCCATCAGAGAGGAGGTTGCCAAACTCCTGAAAGCGGGCTTTATTTCTGAAATTCAGTATCCCACGTGGATGTCAAAGGTTGTAATGGTTAAAAAAATCCGGTGGGAAGTGGCGCATGTACGTGGACTTTACCAAATTTAATAAAGCATGCCCCAAAAATTGCTACCCTCTGCCTCAGATAGATGTCTTAGTAGATTCCGCGGTTGGGTATAGTTGTATGAGCTTTCTCGATGCTTTCTCTGGGTACAATAAAATTAAAATGCACAAACCTGATATCCCGCATACCTCATTTATCACGAACGATGGGTGTTACTGATATCTCGTAATGCCCTTCGGCCTTAAAAATGCGGGTGCAACATATCAAAGAATGATGGATACCGTCTTTAAACATCAAAAAGGCAGGAACCTCGAAGTTTACGTTGACGATCTCCTTTTGAAAAGTAAAACATTTTCATTACACTTGAAAGACCTCGTAGAGATGTTCGCTACTCTACGGAGGTTCAAATTAAAATTGAACCCGTTGAAATGTGTGTTCGGAGCAAACAAGGGAAAGTTTCTCGGGCATCTCCTAACTCCTGATGGCCTTGCACCGAATCCAGATAAGGTGAAGGCCATCCTTGATATGACCCCCCTGGTAGTACTAAGGAAGTCCAACAACTTGGAGGAAGGTTGGCGGGGCTAAGCAGGTTTATTTCCAAATCAGGAGATAAAAGTGCTCCATTCTTTAAAATTCTCCGGGGAGGATCAAAGTTTGAATGGAGCGAAGAGTGCAACATGACTTTTGAGCAGTTAAAAGTGCAGTTAACTTCAACTCTGCTACTTCAATGCCCCCGTGAAGGGGAAATATTGTTCTTATATTTGGGGTTCGGCCCAGATGCGGTAAGTTCTGTCCTCGTCCGGGAAGAAAAGAAGAGGCAGTTTCCAATATACTATGTTAGTCATATTCTCAAAGATGCAGAAACCAGATATTCGATCCTGGAAAAGCTAGCCTTGGCTTTGGTTATGTCATCATGTTGGGACAACCGTATTTTTGATTTGGGCTAGGATCACTATATGTTGACTAAGGACAAGTTGACCCCAATGTATAGTTTATGGGTCAAGAGTTTAGGAAGAGTTTAGGCTGTTAGATCTAGAGAATTCATTCAGATTCTGCGTTCGACGCACTCCACACTGCGTTCGACGAACGGCTAGCTGCGTTAGATGAACGACAAGCTCTCTGCGTTCGACGAACGACAAGCTCTCTGCGTTCGACGAACGGCAAGCTCTCTGCGTTCGACGATCGGCATATATTCTGCGTTCGACGAACAGTTCAAGTCTCAGCGGTCGAAGAATTTGTCTAAGTGCAGCGCTCGACTAATTGCATTCTGCGTTCGATGAATGGCGTGCTACGATCCCGTCTCAGCGGTTCAGAGGTCGACGAACAGATTGCTTCAGCGGTCGACGAACAGAACCCGACTCAGCGCTCAACACTTTTACTCAAGCTCAGCGCTCAACGCTTTTACTCAAGCTCAGCGCTCGACGCTTTTACTCAAGTCTGCGTTCGACGAATATCCAGCAGATGTTCAGAACAGTGAATTAAATATTGAGGTCGACGAAGTAAATGTTGTGTTCGACAAAAATTCTGAGGTCGACGAATCTGCGTTCGACGAATTTTGTTCAGATCGAAGAAATATCATTTAAGTGCAGTTTTATTTCAGAATATTATATTTATTCATTCTCTGAACTCAGATCGACGACAGTAACGGCTCTTTCCATCAGATCAAGTAAGGATAATTTATTTCCTTTATTAATTCAAGTTTATAGCCGTTGACATTCCTCGGAAAAGGACATATTCAAGGAAAAGGAAAGAGAATATGACGTGACATTTGCAGTTCCCAGAAATATGTCTTCAGAATAATTTATTCCTTAATATAAGGAATGTGCATTTATTTCTGTCAGAGATTTGAAAAAGAAAAGGAAAGAAGATATTACAGAATAATTTTACAGCTGTTTTTACTCGACAACATCAATACAGATCTTCAGTACAGAAAAAGAAGAGAGAAAAATATTCAGGAAGAATAGAAGAATAAAAATACACAGAACAGATCTACTTCTTTCTCTTCAAGCAATTTCAGATTACAGAACTTCATCTTCTTCTTCCTAAGCTTTTTCGACAGTGAACAGAACTTCATCTTCTTCCTCCTTCAGCAACAAACATAGTTTTCTGAGAACATCTTCAACACCATCTCAGTTTTCCTGCTGCAAGAATCAAGAAAGAAAGAAGAAGAACAACAAGCACAGATCTTCAACAGAGCAAATATAATCTGAAGAAATATCTCTCTCTCAGATTAATCTGCTACAGGAAGATCAAATCTTTCAAGAAAAGCTCCAGCAACATCAACTGTCAAACATCTTCAATCAGACAGAGGAGTTCTTTTCAACATCAAATCCACTAGAGTCTTCTCTATACATCTTGACAGAGAAGAACATCTAAACCCCTCTCTATCCCATTATGTACAGGGTTAATACTCCCTTCAAAAGTGTAACCCACTGGTGGCAAGACACCTTATCAAAAAATCCTTGTGTGATTTTTAAGCACCTTATCAAAAGCTTATCAGTGATTTGGGCACCTGATCAAACTCCCATTGGTGTGTGGACACCTTATCAAAAATCCCTTGGTGTGAGGGCACCTGATCAAAAATCCTAGTGGATTCCTACCAAGGTTGGTAGAAGAGTAGACGTACCCAGATTTATTGGGGAACTACTATAGCTCCTTGTATCCTCTGTGATTATTTATTTCTCTGTGCTGTGCTGTGTGATTTTATTTATTCTGTTTTTATTAATCACTCTGCTTACACATATATAACACTATTTTTTATTCCGCAAATAAAACTAAGGGAAAAAATTTTAAACTCTATTCACCCCCCCCCCCCCCCCCCCCTCTAGAGTTAATTTAAGATCTAACCTCCACTTTCAATTGGTATCAGAGGGAGGTTGATCATATTTACAGGCTAACACTTGGATCACAAAGATCAATTAGATCTTAAATTATTTTAGAGTTTTTATTGTTTTTATTTTCTGTTAAAAACTCATGGCACAAAACAAGGAGTATTCAAGCACAAGACCTCCTATGTGCAATCTCAGTAAGTTTGCACTGTGGAAAGCAAGGATTAGGTTATATATGAACTCAATTGATGAAGAAATTTTTAATGTGATTTTGACAGGGCCTCCAGCACCTACAGCATCAACAAGTACTGATGCAGTAACAAACAACACTGCTGTCCCACCTCCTGAATGGACTGAAGCTCAGAAAAAGCAAAGAAGTGCTGATGCAAAAGCCATGAATATTCTGGCTCAAACAATGTCTGATGACATCTTTCAGAGAGTGGTGGATTGCACCTCAGCTAGAGATATATGGACCTCTCTCAACAATATGGTTGCAGGCTCTGCTGATGAAAGAAAAGACAGAAGATCTCACTTGATCTCTCTGTATGAGAACTTCAAGAAGGGTGAAGAAGAATCAGTTGCAGATATGTATACTAGATTAAGTGTAATCATAAGTGAACTCAGAACACTGGACAAGAAAATCTCATTAACTGAGATCAATGACAAAATCCTAATGTGCTTCCCCAACACTTGGGACTCTAGGATCTGGCCTATCAAGGAAGCCAAAAGCCTTAATGAGATAACTACTGAGACACTGCTAGGAAAGCTTAAATCCTATGAACAACTCATCAAGACAAGGGAAGCTGAACAAGTGAGCACCTCCTCTTCAACAAAGAAGGACAGGAACATTGCCTTTAAAGCTACAGAAGAAGAAGGAAAGACTCCTGACAATAAGGAGTTGATGAGTCTGTTTGCCAAAAGATTCTACAAGATGGCAAGAAAAGATTTCAGGAAAAAGTCATCCAGAAGCTATGAAAAGCCAAGGTATGACAAAAACAATTCTAAAGAAATTATATTTTTTGGTTGCAGGAAACCAGGACACATTGCACCAGACTGTCCAGAAAACTAGAAGAAAGAAAAGAAAAAGGACAAAGAAGAGAAAAGAAACTCCAGCAAGTCTTCCTCCCACAAACACAAGAAGAAGGGAAGATGATTTGTAGCAGAATCTTGTAGTGAAACTGAATCAGAATCATCATCCAGCTCATCAGATGATGACGAAGAAACAAAAGAAAATGATCAGTGCCTGATGGCAATTTATGACTCAAGCAGTGAGTCAGCAGATGCTTCTTCATCCAGTGATGATGAAGACAATGAAGAAGAGAAGAACTTCTGCATGATGGCAATCAATGCCTCAACCAACAATTCTGATGAAGAAGGATCAGAATCAGAAGCAGAAACTGATGCAGATCAGGTAATATCTACCTTTGATTTTATTTCAGTTGACTTCAAAGCTGAATTCAAAGTCCTTTGCTCAGACTTAATCAAATCTGAGAAAGAAATAATCTCACTCAGACTTAAGCTAGCTGAAATGAATCAAATAAGTGAAGAAAATATAAATCTTATGAAAGATTTGGCTGCCTCTAGGGAACATATTGTTCTCATTGAGAGCAAGTTGTCTGAAACCAAGAAGTTTGAAGAATCCCTAAATGGGAGAAGCATCAAACTGATGGACATTATAAGCACAGTAAATACTAGACTTAATAGCAAACTAGGCTTGGGTGCTTCATCAAGTGAGCCACCTCTAATTAAGAAGAACATATTATCTACACCTATAAAATTCATCTCTGCTAAGAGCAAAGAGGTTGTAGGAGTAAATAAAAACATTTCAAGTAAGACTGTCGAGAATAGCAGAATTCAGCAGAATTCGTCGAACGGAGCTCGACGAACTCTGAAGACAGATTTTCTATATAGTAATTATATGAACGGCAGTCGACGAAATATCAGTCATTCGTCGAACGGCGCTTGACGAACTCAGCCCAGTTCGTCGAACAGAAACTATACAGCAAATCTGAACAATTCTCATTCTTCACATTCTATCAATCCTTTCACTGAATGGATTATACCTCCAAGGAGATATCATCCACAAGGTTACAAGGACCAACCTGAAATGTCTTTTATTTCAGATTTTTGTGGAAATACAAAAAGACCCAAGGTAATCTGGGTCAAGAACAAATTGATTGTTTCCTTGTTTTTACAGGTACACAGCTGTCCAAGAATAAATGAAAAATGGTATTTGGACAGTGGCTGTTCAAAACATATGACAGGGAACAAGGCCAACCTGAACAACTACAAGGCAAAGCTTGGACCAAAAGTTATATTTGGAGACTCCAACTGTGGACAGACCAAAGGCTATTGAAAAGTCAAGGTTGGAGAAGTCACCTTCAAAGAGGTAGCTTATGTCAAGGGACTAAAGCACAACCTCATCAGCATAAGCCAATTATGTGATAAAGGTTATCAGGTAACCTTTAATAAATTGAAATGCCTTATTAAATCTGCTGATAATGTTATTGTTTTATCAGGTATTATGCAGGGTAATATATATTTAGTAAATTTCAATTCATCTACATCAGAAATTTGTTTATTTAATGAATTAAGCAAACCTAGTGA
The DNA here is from genome assembly GCA_033032865.1 of Dactylorhiza incarnata. Classification (NCBI taxonomy): domain Eukaryota; kingdom Viridiplantae; phylum Streptophyta; class Magnoliopsida; order Asparagales; family Orchidaceae; genus Dactylorhiza; species Dactylorhiza incarnata. Next base: position 1,629,523 of record JAWHQI010000261.1, read on the forward strand.
ACTTTGACATAAGAGATTAGGACATGTAAACCTTAGGACCATTGTTAAATTATCTAAGGACAATCTTGTTAGAGGTTTACCTTTAGGTTCATTCAAGAAAGAGGGTCTTTGTAGGGCATGTCAACTAGGCAAGCAAACTAAAAATAGTTTTAAATCATTATCTAAAAGTGATTCACCTAGAATCTTATATTTGCTACATATGGACCTTTTTGGACCTATTGCAACAAAGAGTTTAGGGGGGAAGTCTTACACTCTAGTTATTGTAGATGACTTCTCTAGATTCACTTGGGTGTTCTTTTTGAGAGAAAAGTCAGATAACTTTAAAGTTCTTACAGACTTTTTTAAGAGCATAAAGATTGAGTACTCTACTGTAGTTGCATTGATCAGAAGTGATCATGACACTGAGTTTGAGTCTCTTCTTATGCAAGAATTCTATGAGAAGGAAGGTATCAGGCATTGCTTCTCAGCTCCTAGAACTCCTCAATAAAATGGGGTATTGAAAGAAAAAATAGAACTCTAATTGAATCAGCAAGAACATTGCTTGCGATGCTAATTTGCCCCTATCTTTTTGGGCATAGGCTGTTAGCACAGCAAATTATGTACTGAATAGAAGTTTGATACACAAACTTAAGGGAAAGACTCCTTATGAATTACTTAAAGGGAAGAAACCTAAAGTTAGCTATTGTAGAGCATTTGGTTGTAGATATTTTATTCATAATAATGATAAAAAATATCTTAGAAAATTTGAACCAAAATCTGATGAAGGAATTTTCTTAGGTTATTCACAAATCAGCAAAGCTTATATGATTTATAATAAATCTTCTCTTAAAATAGAAGAATCTATGCATGTTTCTTTTGATGAAACTAACATGTTTTATAAGGAGAAGAATTCTTCTACCATAGAAAATCTGCAGGTACCTATACTATGTGAGCAGCTAGATCAATTAGCTCTACATAAAGAAGGATTTCTGAATCCTGAACAGCAGAATGCTGAAGAAAGTGAAGAGGAAAATCACCCAGATCTTGCTGAAAGTTCAGAACAGATAACAACAGATCATCCTCCACAGGATATAACAGCTGAACAAATTCCCCAAGTGGAAATTAATGATGAACCCACTCCAACTGTTGATCACATCACAGTTAGAGATCACCCAATATCTCAAATTATTGGTGATATTTCAGCAGGTGTGCAAACAAGACAACAAGTAAATCAGAATATGATGCACACTTATTTTCTCTCTCAGATTGAATCTCAATCCCTACAAGATGCAGAACAAGATCCCAACTAGATCATTGATATGCAAGAGGAGCTCAATCAGTTTGAGACAAACAAAGTTTGGGAATTGGTTCCTAGACCAAAGAATCATCTAGTTATTGGAACTAAGTGGGTCTACAGGAATAAGCTAGATGCAGATGGAAACATTGTGAGAAACAAAGCTAGTCTAGTAGCTCAATGATACTCACAAGAAGAAGGAATAGACTATGATCAAACTTTTGCACCAGTTGCAAGGTTAGAAGCAATCAGAATTTTCCTTGCATTTGTTGCATACAAGAAATTCAAAGTTTATCAAATGGATGTAAAGAGTGCATTTCTGAATGGAGAAATCAAAGAAGAAGTCTATGTGGAACAACCACCAGGTTTCATCTCTCCAACTCATTCCTCTTTTGTATTTAAGCTTAAGAAAGCTCTTTATGGTCTCAAACAAGCTCCTAGAGCATGGTATGAGACTTTAGCTAGTTTTCTTTTAGAGAATAAATTCTGTAGAGGCATAGTAGATAAAACCTTATTTTTCAGGATACATAAAAATCAAACCTTACTAGTTCAAATATATGTAGATGACATTATCTTTGGGTGAACTATCATACTTCCTTGGTCTTCAAGTGAAGCAAACCCCAAATGGAATCTTCATATCCCAATCTAAGTATGCAAAGGAATTAGTGAAAAGATTTGGTATGTCTGATTCTTCCACCATGAAAACACCCATGCCCTCTAATGCTGTTGTTGATAATGATGAATCAGGGAAACCTGTTGATTCAAAAGTATATAGAGCAATTGTTGTCTCTTTACTTTATTTAACAGCTAGTAGGCATGATATAATGTTTGCTACATGCATTTGTGCTAGGTTTCAAGTTAACCCCAAAGAATCTCATCTAATTTTACTAAAAAGGATTTTGAGATATATAAAGGGTTGCCCTAATCTAGGACTTTGGAATCCAACAACATCTGAATTTGAATTAACCGGATTCTCAGATTCAGATTATGCTGGATGCAGAGTAGACAGAAAAAGCACATCAGGAACTTGTCAGTTTCTTGGTGATAGGCTTGTGTCTTGGTTTTGTAAAAAAACAAACATTTGTGTCAACATCAACAGCTGAAGCTGAATATATAGCTGCAGGCATTTGCTGCTCACAGATATTGTGGATACAAAATCAGCTCCTAGACTCTGGTGTCAACTTAAATATTTCAATTATATTTTGTGACAATACTAGTGCAATATCTATAGCACAAAATCTAGTTCTCCATAGTAGGACTAAACACATAGAAATTAGGCACCACTTCCTTAGGTATAATGTGGATAAAAACAAAATCTGCCTATAGTTCATCTCTACTGATTTGCAAATAGCTGAAATTTTCACCAAGCCCTTGGATGAAAAGAAACATATCTTCTTTATAAATCAGCTAGGTATGATAGATGGAGATTCAATCTGTTAAAAAAAATAAGTTTTCTACTTACCCTCATTCCTTATCATATCAAACTAAGTGTTTTTTTATTATATAAATGCCTACAGAATTGTTTCTCTTTCTAGTTCCCATTTGCACTTGATCTCTATTTTATTGTGCAGGAACAATAGCAATAACAATCTTGCATCCTTCCCTACCTCCATCAAATGTCCCTTCTTCAAGGGGCCTAGCTTCAGGTCTCTCCTGAAACTAGGCAGGGGGAGAAGTTTTCATGAACAAGCTCCATTTGATGCAATTACTCAGGGGGAGTTGTTCTATAAACTAAGCAAGGAGAGAAAGCTGAAGAACCTCCAGTATCAGGGGGAGACACTCTCAGGGGGAGTTGTTGTATGAAGAAGCTTGATAAAGCTTACAGCAGTTTGCTAATTACAATTTTCTGTTTCAGAAAAATTCAGAAGTTCAGATATAGATACAGTACAGATCAGAAGAATTTTTGATATAGCAAATTCAGTATCAGTTATTGCTACAACTCAGCTTATCAGAAATTCAGAAATCAGTTAAAAATTCAGATCAGAATTCAGAATAATACAGATCAGATAAAATCAGAATTTTAACATATTCAGAAGCAGCAGAATTCAGAAAAATCAAGGTTCTGATTGTATTTTCATTTCTGTTTTTTATTGAAATGTATTTTCAAAACTCATAGTACTTTTCACTTCATATCTGATAAAATAATTAAATAATATCAGATATATTCATGCTCTGTTGTTTTTGATGTTTTAGTATTTGTTTGTTTTTAATTTTTGTCAAATAGTGTCCTAACCCAAATAGGGGGAGATTGTTGGAACAACCCTATTTCTGATTTGGGCTACGATCACTATATGTTGACTAAGGACAAGTTGACCCCAATGTATAGTTTATGGGTCAAGAGTTTAGGAAGAGTTTAGGCTGTTAGATCTAGAGAATTCATTCAGATTCTGCGTTCGACGAACTCCACACTGCGTTCGATGAACGGCTAGCTGCGTTCGACGAACGGCAAGCTCTCTGCGTTCGACGAACGACAAGCTCTCTGCATTCGACGAATGGCAAGCTCTCAGCATTCGACGATCGACATATATTCTGCGTTCGACGAACAGTTCAAGTCTCAGCGGTCGAAGAATTTGTCTAAGTGCAGCGCTCGACTAATTGCATTCTGTGTTCGACGAACGGCGTGCTACGATCCCGTCTCAGCGGTTCAGAAGTCGACGAACAGATTGGTTCAGCGTTCGACGAACAGAACCCGCTCAGCGCTCGACGCTTTTACTCAAGCTCAGCGCTCGACGCTTTTACTCAAGCTCAGCGCTCGACGCTTTTACTCAAGTCTGCGTTCGATGAATATTCAGCAGATGTTCAGAACAGTGAATTAAATATTGAGGTCGACGAAGTAAATGTTGTGTTCGATGAAAATTCTGAGGTCGACGAATCTGCGTTCGACGAATTTTGTTCAGATCGAAGAAATATCATTTAAGTGCAGATTTATTTCAGAATATTATATTTATTCATTCTTTGAACTCAGATCGACGACAGTAACGGCTCTTTCCATCAGATCAAGTAAGGATAATTTATTTCCTTTATTAATTTAAATTTATAGTCGTTGAATTTCCTCGGAAAAGGACATATTCATGGAAAAGGAAAGAGAATACGACGTGATATTTGCAGTTCCCAGAAATATGTCTTTAGAATAATTTATTCCTTAATATAAGGAATGTGCATTTAATTTATGTCAGAGATTTGAAAAAGAAAAGGAAAGAAGATATTACAGAATAATTTTACAACTGTTTTTACTCGACAGCATCAATACAGATCTTCAGCACAGAAAAGGAAGAGAGAAAAATATTCAGGAAGAATAGAAGAATAAAAATACACAGAACAGATCTACTTCTTTCTCTTCAAGCAATTTCAGATTACAGAACTTCATCTTCTTCTTCCTCGGCTTTTTCGACAGTGAACAGAACTTCATCTTCTTCCTCCTTCAGCAGCAAACATAGTTTTCTAAGAACATCTTCAACACCATCTCAGTTTTCCTGCTGCAAGAATCAAGAAAGAAAGAAGAAGAAGAACAAGCACAGATCTTCAACAGAGCAACTATAATCTGAAGAAATATCTCTCTGTCATATTAACCTACTACAGGAAGATCAAATCTTTCAAGAAAAACTCCAGCAACATCAACTGTCAAACATCTTCAATCAGACAGAGGAGTTCTTTTCAACATCAAATCCACTAGAGTCTTCTCTATACATCTTGACAGAGAAGAACATCTAAACCCCTCTCTATCCCATTCTGTACAGGGTTAATACTCCCTTCAAATGTGTAACCCACTGGTGGCAAGACACCTTATCAAAAAATCCTTGTGTGATTTTTAAGCATCTTATCAAAAGCTGATCGGTGATTTGGGCACCTGATCAAACTCTCATTGGTGTGTGGACACCTTATCAAAAATCCCTTGGTGTGAGGGCACCTGATCAAAAATCCTGGTGGATTCCTACCAAGGGTGGTAGAAGAGTAGACGTACCCAGATTTATTGGGGAACTACTATAGCTCCTTGTGTCCTCTGTGATTGTTTATTTCTCTGTGATGTGTTGTGTGATTTTATTTATTCTGTTTTTATTAATCACTCTGCTTACACATATATATAACACTATTTTTTATTCCGCAAATAAAACTAAGGGAAAAAGTTTTAAACTCTATTCACCCCCCCCCCCCTCTAGAGTTAATTTAAGATCTAACCTCCACTTTCACATCACGAAGGCTTCGTCCTTATTTTTAAGCTCATCCTGTCCGAGTAATCACAGATCATCCCCTGAGAAATATCCTTGAAAAGCCAGATCATTCAGGGAGGCTGGCCAAATGGGCTATCAAACTGAGTGAGTTTGAAATATCCTACATTCCTAGAACGGCAATCAAAGCGCAGGTCTTGGCGGATTTCTTGGTAGATACGATGGAATTCGGTCCTGAACAAGTTGAAAAATCTCCTTTGGCTTGGACCGTCTATGTGGATGGGGCTTCTGGTAAAAACTCCGTGGGAGTCGGAGTGGTTTTAGTTAGCCCGAATGGCATTCAACTTGAACAAGCAATCAAGTTCTTCTTTTCGGTTAAAAATAATCAGGCAGAATACAAGGCACTTCTGGCTGGTTTGAATCTTGCAAAAGAACTGGGCATAGAGCACTTACATGTTAAAACTGATTCACTTGTAATGGCTTCTCAGGTTCTAGGGAATTTCGAGACAAGAGAACCAATTCTGAGGAAGTATCTACAGCTGGCTAAGAAGGAGATCGGGAGATTCAAATCGTTCATCATTAAACATATTCCCAGGGCACAAAACGGAGAAGCATATGAGTTGTCAAAGTTCGGTCTTCCATCAGGGGGAGTGACCTTTGAACTTTTTCATCCGGCAACAGATGAAGGGGAGCTTATGCAAATTGATCAGAATCCTTTCTGGAAGGATCCTTATGAGCTATTCTTATCAAACGGAGAATTCCATCATTCCATCAAAGACAAAAAGAGATTCAGGAGAAAAGCGGCCTATTATTACTTGATAGCGGGAGTCTTGTATAGGAAAACTCTGATTTCTCCCTCAGCACGGTGTGTTTCTGAGGACGAAATTCCAACCATACTTCAGGAGGTTCATTCCGGGGAATGTGGTAGCCATTCAGGGGTGAAGACTTTGGAGAAAAGAATCTTGAGGCAGGGGTATTTCTGGCCAACCATGAGAAAAGATGTCGAAGCATTTGCCAAGCGATGCGTTCAGTGTCAAAAGTTTGCCCCTCTTCAACATCTGCCTGCTCAATCACTTAGATCAATAACTGCACCTTGACCCTTCGCAGTTTGGGGGATGGATCTCATCGGCCCCTTTCCAATGGCTAGTGGTCATCGTCATTTTATCATCATAATGATTGATTACTTCAGTAAGTGGATTGAGGCGAAAGCACTGACAAAAACTACAACACAAGTCATCAAAAACTTCATCTGGGGTGAAATTGTTTGCCGACATGGAATCCCGCTAGCAATTGTCACTGACAATGGTCCGCAGTTCAACAATTCGGAGATGATAACCTTCTGTGATCAGGTTGGGATTGATCTTCGGTTCTCCTCTGTACATCACCCAAGGACTAATGGTCAGGTGGAAGCAGCAAAGAGGCAAATCCAACAGCTTCTGATGAAGAGAGTCTTAAATCAGAGAGAACATTGGGCAAAGCAACTTCCTTCCATCCTTTGGACTCTTCGTACTACTCCGTCTTCGGCTATGGGGGAGACACCATTCAAATTATCTCATGGCTCGGAGGCAGTCGTTCCAATAGAATTTGAGGTGGTCACCCCCAGAGTGGTGTATGCAAAGGAGGGAGGAGAGGCTTGGATAGAGGATAATGATGAAGCCATCAAATATAGTCTGGATTTGATTGAAGAACTTCAGGATGAGGCAACAATCAGACAGGAGGAAGTCAAAAGGAGAATGACCAAGTACTTTGACAGAAACGTCAGGGTGGAGCATTTTGCAGTTGGTGATGTTGTACTGAAAAAGGTTGATGTCGCAACCAGAGCAGGCAACGTCGGAAAATTGAATCCCAACTGGGCAGGGCCCTTCATCGTAAAAGAGGTACTAAAGAGCAGGGCTTACCGCCTTCAGACAAGCGAAGGAGAAGACATCTCACGCACCTGGAGCGGTGACGATCTTAAACGGTTCTATCCTTAAAATGTCTTCTTTATTTTCTTGCATTTTCTGGATATTTCAATGAAAAGCCCCATACTGACACTTCTCCATGTCTGGTGATTCTTTTTTGTACTTTTTATATATCACCCTCACTGAACCGCGGAGACATCGCCAAGTTCTGCTCGTACCCCTCAGATTGTAGTCATTAGCGTAAAACCACGAAGATCATGTGTAGCGGGGAGTTTTCGCACACGTGTAGTGGTAGCTTGCCAATTCCCGTGCGGTGGTCTTCTGAACCTTGGATCCCGACTGATATCTGACACACCCCTGCATCAAGGGAGGTCTAGGTGAATGTTAGCTCTATCATGCCCCGAGAGGGATATAGTTACAACTCTGATGATCTTTCTGAGGAAAGCAATGTCGGTATAGCCCCCGCGGCATAACTACACCTGCCCAACTGATCATCTTAGTCTGTGACGATCAAATACTCCTAGGTACTTTCAAGCGATGCCTAAGCGGGGCCCACAACTGAGTTGATCTCTCTGAGGAAAGCAATGTTCGCCGCCTAGGCCCACCTGCCCAATTGATCAGCTCGGCTTGTAGCCCTAGGCAAGAGAGCAGTTGAGTCGCTTACATCCCTTATGACCACTTGAGGAAAGCAATGTTCGCCGCCTAGGCCCACCTGCCCACTTGGTCATCTGGGTCTGTACTTATCAATTTCTTTATTTCTACAGCTCTTATGACCACTTGAGGAAAGCAATGTTTGCCGCCTAGGCCCACCTGCCCACTTGGTCATCTGAGACTGTAGTTGTAGTTTTTTTTACAGGATGCTATTTCATCTCATATGGTTCTTTTGAACCATTTGAGGGAAAAATAGGATTTCTGCAAATATATCGCAGACCGGGCGGTTTGATTTTTAAACCGCACGGTTCGAAATAAGCAGGTATCATAAATAGCAGGCGGTTTGATCATTAAACCGATCGGTTTAAAGTAAGCGGGTACAGCATAATATGACGGGCGGCTTTGAATCTTTAACCAGTCGGTTCAATCATATCGAGCGGCTTAAAGCCAGTCAGCCTTATAATGGGGTATCATAAAACGTCGTAAGGCAGGTATCGGGATATAAAGTGACCGGTCGGTCTCTTCATTCGATCTGTGACTCTATTATCTTATGAGTATCAGTTCTATCCGCGCGGTTAAAAACGAGTTCTTCACAGGGAAGTAATTATGATTCTTGTGGGACGGAAATCATTACGAGTGTCAAGACACTAACCGCCCGAATTGTACATAAAACCGCACGGGCTTATCGGTTAATGTTTATATTCACAGGGATGGGACTTGAAGAAACCTAAGTTATAGCTCTTTCGAATTGAATATTAACCGCACGGTCTGCCGGTTATCTTCCCATGACTTTATATTCTTTATCTTGCGGAGCAATTGTATAAAGCCATATAATAATCACGTGGCTTAATATCAAATGTATGTAGTCATCCGATCGCACATGACACATTCAAATCGTATAAACCATAATCAGGATTCTATAGCGGCTTAAAGTTATGTTCGGTCTCCGATTATCTCGAGGCATTCATGACAAGATAAGACAGAGCTTGAATTTCTATCCGCTCGATTATATATTGAAACCGCGTCGACTATTCGTCAAGATGTCATGGTTGATACTTTTTCAGCATATATCGAATTCACTTAATCTGGATCGAAGAAACAGGCCGCCCGAACAGGCTTAACAGTGTTCAAGCGGCTATCTAATTGAAATTCTAAAGTTCAATGCTCTGACAGATTGGGTTGTTCTCAAACCGCACGGCTTGGTTGAAATAGAAGACCACAATAATCACAAGTAAGTCGCAAAAAACGAACAACCAAAACAGGTAAAAACTTTCCATTTCATTATCAGAATGTCTTTACATAGTTTGGTAACCGGCCGGTTAACAAAAACAAGCCGCCGGTTATACAATAAAAAGCAAAGTGCAAAAAAATTACAACTACGACTACTCGTCCGGTTTGAGTCTTTTTGTTGCAGGAGTGCTTGAGTCCACACTGCCTTCAATTGAAACATCGAGAGAATATCCTTCACTACCCGACGAAGATGAGCTGTTCAGTTCTCCCGATCTACGTGCGGCTTCTTCCTCGGAATCACTGGATTCTGAACCCGAACCGCTCTCATCCTTCTCTTTAGCCGCAACAGTCTCCTCGGCTCCTTCTTCGTCCTCGTCGTCACTCTCCTCCTCTGAACTGGTCCCATCGACCTTATTCTTCCCTTTATCTCTTCGCCTAATCTTATCTAGTTTCTTTTGCAAGATCGGGTAAGCATCCGAGAAGGTGAAATTCTCGAAGCCGGGCGCAAATCCCCCGAGTTCTCTCAAGCGGTCGAAGGCATTGTCAATTCCCTCGGCAACATGGGGGAAGAGTTCTTCCTGGTAGACCGGATCGGTCTCATCATACTTTTTCTGCAAAGAGGAATAAAGGTAAGACCGCACGGTTTGATGAAAGAGAAAGTCGGCTAACAAGGTGAATAACTTACCAACTCTGCCTCCTTTAGTCGCTCGACTTCTTTCTTCTGTTCGGCATTCGCCTTCTCAAGATGATCATTTGCTCTGATCAATCTCTTAAAGGTCATACCCATGAAGTGATTTGTGATAAAGCTTTCAGCACCGACCCGCGCGGCCTGCCGAGCGAGCTCTTCTTCAGGAATATTCCTTAACCGTCTGAAGTTGCGTCGACCATACACGGCAATACTAGCGGCTTCAGCGTGCCGGCCAGATTTGTCATTGGCCCAGTGGGGGAGTGCAGTAGAGACTTGGACGCCATCACCGTCCGGGTGCCAGGACAAGACCGTGCGGCCTTTTAAATCCTTCACCTTGCTGAAGGAGCGAAGGGAAGAGAAGTCGCCAGAGGAGGCCGAATCCTCGCCGTCGGACATCAGCGGCTTGTTTTTCCCCTGCCTCTGCCTCTTCTCCCTCTGAGTGAGGACCAGTCCGGACGGACTGACCGACTTGTTTCTAGGGACAATGGCTTCAACTGCAATAAAGAAGTAAAATAATCAGAACAAGAGGCCGCGCGGTCAATATCAGAGCAAGAAGCGGGTTGAAGAAGGCTCACTGTCCTCAGGTCGTACATTCTCCAGCTCAGCAAGCAGCGGAACATAGTGACTTACATTAAGCCGCTCGTGCTCAAGGAGGGTGTAGGTGTCCATCTCAATCTTATTGACGGTGATTTGTTGAAAGGCCTCCTCTGGCCGAACTTGCGGGTTGGGATTCAACAGGCCAAGTCGGCCTTCGAATATCTGATACCTCTCTGACCAGGCCGTGACCTTGTTCGCGAGGTTGACCATCTTCAACCCTCGGCAGCCGAAGTACAGATGGCCTTTAAACATATTCGACTCGGAGTCCGGGATGGCCCGCACCGAGAAGATTTTTCTAAAAAGGTCCATCGAGAAGCGGACTCTCTCAGATCGCAGGTAAGAGATGAAGCTGCATACGCCGGCCGTCGAATTGGGGGAAATTTGACCGGGAACAACTCCGTAATGGTCGAAGACCATGGCGAGTTCGATGGATATCTGAAATTTGAAGCCGCAATCGAAGTGATCGATTGGGATGGCAATCTGATTCGGTGCAGAAGAATTTATTCGCTCGTCGCAGAGTGGAAGCCGCGCGAGTAGCGGACTCCCTACCATGTGCTTCTCCACGAATTCATCTAGCTCCGCTTTGGTCAGCCGACATTCTTCGTGGTCCGACGAATGGAACGCTAAAGCCGCTTCAGATCGGGTAGCGGACGCATTCGCAGGTCGCTTCGGCTGGCGCTTTGCTCCCATTTCGAAATTCTGTTGGAAGAGTCCTCGGAAGGATCGCTACTTATAGAGTAAGTGATCTGCATTTAGCAAAGGTCAAATCGCGGCTAGCCTAATCAACCCGCGCGGGCAGAATTTCGTACATAAAGCCAGTTCATTAGCAGTAAACCATAAGATGTGAGATCAGAGCAAACGCTTTAAAAAACAGCAGAAACAAGTTGTGCGGCTTATAAAGCAAAATCACAGACATCTATCAATACGCTAAGGAAATAAGAACATTCAAAACACAGACCGCGCGATCTGAAGAGCAAACCGGATATCATAAAATTAAATCCAAGCATTCAAGTTTGTCCAAAGGACCGAATAAAATAATATTACAGTCATTGTTTATAAACTGCTCACTAATGGCGGGCATCGTTTGGATCGTCTTCTCGATGGAGTCGGGCGACGTGATCACCGACTTGGAGAACGGTACTTTGCATCTGGTTAATACTGCGATGAAGATGATGAATAATGTTGTGAAGCCGCGCAGCATCCCGTTCTACTCGCGCGGCCGGAATCGTGCGAGCAGGAGGGACCGCTGCGGTCTCCCTAACACTAGCAACAGAATCAGCTATCCCGGCCACTGGGAGAGCTGAACTCGTCCCAAGAGTCAGGCGGTCCGATCCGCGACGCCCTTCATCCACCGCATTAAGAGGTCGCCGGCTTCCGCCGACTTCCCTAGTCAGATGCAGGTACTTATCTCTATAATACGCGCAATCATCCTCAAGTTTGCGGATCTCTTTCTTTCCTCTGTCGAGCCGCGCGGTCAATGCGGCGATCTGGTCCTGTTGCTCCTTCTCTCTCTCATGTCGTTCTCTTCGCTCGGCCTCCATTGCAGCCCGACTTTCTTTCCGCTCGGCCTCCATCGCGACCCGCATCGCTGCCTTTTCCGCCTGGGCGGCTTTCTCCCGTTCTTCGAGGACCTTCAACTGCTTCTTGAGGATTTCAAAATTTTCTTGGAGAGCGGTCATCTCCTCTTCCATCCAGGTGTCCGGGCTTATTGAGGAACTCAGAAGGGATGAGGTCAGTGGAGGTAGGTAAGTCACCAGTTCGCCCGGCTTCGGAATGGACTCCGGATCGTCTGCAGACAAGAAAGCCACGATTAAGAAAGGTCGAACGAACACAACCTTATAAAAGGGGCATAACTAGACCGCTCGTTTCAGACGCTTCTCGCTTACAAGCCGCGACGGTGGGGTTAAGGCTCGACCGAACAGGTAGCTTAGCTTGCTCCGGATCCATCCTTCGGCGATGCTCTCTCCACGACCTATCATTCTGCCTTCGCTTAGCAGCCGAGAGTTGAGCAGCAGAGGGAAAGAAGCTCGGCGGCGGGTTCAGTATCAAGTCGCTTAACTTTTTTCGAGACCGCGTTTGGAAAAAACGGACCGGGCGGTAACTCGCAACTCCTTTACCTTGCATAAGAAGATTGAGCGGCGGTGGCGGCGGCTTGTCCAGTTGATCTCTCACTTTCTCCGCCTTCGCACTTATAAGCCGCAGCCCAGTCATCACAGAATCCTCGGCGACCTTCTCAGTTCTGGTCGCATCCTCAGCCGGGGTGGCCTTCTCCATTTTGGTCACATCTTCAGCCAGGGCGGCCTCCTTAACTCGGGTCGCATCCTCTCCAGGAAGTTCAGCCGCGTACAGGTCGGCAGAAGTCCCTAGCAGTTCGTCCTGCTTCTTGAGGGAATCAAAGTCCCTGACAATATCGCTCACAGTCATGCTGTGAGCATCAGCAGAGACCTGGTCGCCCGACTTGGGCGAAGGGGTTTTCAGTCCCTCGGAGGCCTCTTTTTTGTGCGCTTTGTGTTGAAGGCTGCCCGCTCCCGGTTTCCTGGAAGCTGCTCTATTCATGGCCTTTAGGCTCTTGGCCTTCCTCAGGAGCCTATCCGTTGTTGTCTCAGCTCTCTTCCTCTTCTTAGTCGACTCCTGGTCGGCCTGTTGCGAGGCGATCAGACTGTCCTCAATGTTCACTACCGGGCTCTGCTGACCGGTCAGCTTAGGAGAGTCAACCGCTTCTCCTCCCTCATCTCTCATCTTCAAATGATATACTCCAGAGGGAGTAATCTCTATATTGAAGGAATCGGCCCCGTCGGCCTTCGGGATGACGATTTCAGAGTTCGTCTTATCTGGGGGGGGGGGGCGAATCGGTTGCCTTATTAGAAGGGCCCGACGGATCAGCTGGTGGCGGGTTCGAACAACCCGCTTCATTTTTAGTCGACGAATTGACTGTCAGCGCAGGGGGTTGGTCGGTCGGCTTGCCCGTAGAAGCAACGGTTACTGTTTTGTCAACTTTTTCGGCTTGAGGAGTCTTCTTCCTCTTCTTCTTTTTATCCTTCGGACGATCTCCCCCACGGTCTTTGCTTGGCTTCTGGCGGCTTTCGAACTGGGCCATAAGGTCAACCATTCTGATCACGTTATCTACCCGGAAGATTCTAACCGCAAGTGGCGAGTAGCGACCCGTGATAATATTTCAATTATGCGGAAAAAGAAGCTTCCAGAACATTTATAACCCACAAAGCAAGGTCGGCGCGGTCTCCGGCTAGAACTAATATTTTCGAAATCCCTTCGGGATTTGAAAATATGCGGGGATTATGTTTACCCAGGAGACCGCATCCAAGCAGCACTTCTCGCAGACCGGGCGGTCTAAGGATACAAGTCGCCCGGTTTAGACTCAGCAGGGTCCTTCAACACCACTCAACACAAACCGGGCGGTCTGATTGAATTCAGATCGCCTCCAAGGTTTGAAGATCACCAAGGCCCAAGTCAGAAGGCAAGCCGCGGTCTCAAGTCGGAGGCCGCCCGGGTTGCGCCATGAAGACTACCAAGGCCCAAGTCCAGAAGGCAAGCCGCGGTCTCATGTCATAGACCGCCCGGGTTGCGCCATGAAGACTACCAAGGCTCAAGTCCAGAAGGCAAGTCGCGGTCTCAAGTCGGAGACCGCCCGAGTTGTGCCATGAAGACTACCAAGGCTCAAGTCCAGAAGGCAAGTCGCGGTCTCAAGTCAGAGACCGCCCGGGTTGCCCCATGAAGACTACCAAGGCTCAAGTCCAGAAGGCAGACCGTGGTCTCAAGTCGGAGGCCTCCCAGGTTGCATCATCGCCTTGGTCGCATCATCTTTAGTCCCCGACCAAGACAGATCGGAAGCGTAAGCCGCCAAGCCGCACAACTTCTTTCTTTTCTCCTTTCTGTATCCCGTCACCGACTGCCCGATTCTCCTGTACCCGGGCAGGTGGTTATTTTATCCCTGCCCGTTCGTGCAGGCCCCCGAGCCTATAAATAGGGGGCGGCAACGTTCCCAAGGGACGCACACTCAAATCCAAGAGCTCGCTTGTTTGAGCTGCGGTCTCGAGTTTCCCATCTTGCGACCTGTCTGATCGGCCGGCTTCTGCTTTCCTGCATATGTAACCCATTGTAACCGCTTCGTTTCAATCAAAGGAAAGCCCATCACAGGAGTGGCATTCTCCGTGACGGGCGAAGTCTGGCCTTAACCGCTGCCAGCGGTCTCGTTCTCTCCAACTAAAAAGTAACTGACAGCCCGCAACCTCCGATTTCCTTCGGAGGTGCAATTTCGGATTCAACACCCGCTCATTGCGAGCAACGCAGTTGCTAAGAAAGAATCATCCAACCTTTATTCGACGATCTGTCATACTTGCGAGCATCTGGCTATAGTTGGCATCTCGCTGGCCGACGCCTGAACTCTATATATAGAGGGGGTGGGTCTCTAATTGGAACTGCATTTCTGATCTCGCACAAGATGTCGCGCAATTATGCTGAGGAAGCTGATGCTGACATGGCCGACCTTCTGGGTATTCCGTCGTCTGTGCGGGCTCGTGCTTGCGAGTGGGACGAGCTTGCCGATTAACTCGCCTCAAAAAAGAGGAAGAGGCTCGCCAAGAAGAAGAAGAAGAATGCCACTGCGGAGGATATCGTCGATCCTCTGAGCGACCATCGTCAACAACTGCTCGACGATCTGAGTCTCTCCCATGAGGGCGACTCGCCCGCTCCTACTCCTCCTGTGACAAAGGTCGCTCTGGAGGCGAGTACGGCTGGGGCCCAGACTCAAGCTCAACTGGATCTCGCCCCTGCGCGAGGTGAGAGCTCCCTACTCGCCACTTTTTGGATTCGCTGCTACATCGTCGATGCTGGCGAGGTTCTGACATCCTTCCTTCTAATCACAGACTTGCCGACCACTGGGGCTCTGGAGGAGCCGTTGGCCATACCTTCTTTGTGATCATCTCCAATTGTCTCGCCTGAAGAAGGGTCCCGCGGTGGTCTCTCAATGCGGATCCTGCACAGCTCTATATCGGAGAAGCGACCTATGAGCGAGCAGAGGGCTCCCTCAGCGAGCAGCGCGCATCCACCGCCACTTGCCTTTACTGCGACTGGATTTGGTGAGCAGCTCGGAGCTGCCCGCGGGTGGGATTCCTCCACCACCTCCATTGCCGCCTTCTGTTGATGTCTCGAGCGATCATCGCCCTTCATCTTCCACGATTCCCTCAACCACTCCGGCGGAGTCCTCGCGTAGAGGCGGGGTTGGGGGTTCTTTAGGATTCTTCACACCAAGGGGTGGAGGGTGACCAGGGGATGGTCGCGGCCGGGGGAACGCGCCTCCTAGCCGGGAGCAGACCGACAGGTCTCACTCTGGTCGGCGAGGTGCTGACCATCGCAGCCCATCTCCGCATCGAGGAAGGGGCTCTCTGTTGGATCTTACGGTGCCCTTAGAGGGGGGGGGGGGGTGAATAAGGGAATAAAAAATCTTTTTATAATTCTATGGAAATTACTAAATTGTTTTATAATATGAGAAAGGCAAAATAACAATTTAGCTAATTTGTGAGAATATCATAATTTTCATCTTTAGAAATAAGTACTAAATTGTTTTATGATTAAGAGATTGAAAATAAACAATTTAGTTAAAGAGATTGAATTTAAAGCTTTGTAACTAATATATTAAAGATAACGCCAAAGGAGAGAAATCAAGTAAACACAAATAGAGACATGATTGTATTTATATAAAAAGGTGTTTACAAAAATTGATTTCAATATCGCTAGAAATCGGAGGCGTACATATGTAAATAATTTTTCCTTTTCTATACCGACTCGTATCCCCACGAACCGGTTGGCTTTAGCCTATCCTTCCCCGGATAAGGCCTCAAGCCGCTCTAGCCAATCCTTCCCCGGATATGGCCTCGAGTACCCCCTAGATCTAATCACCTAGACCTAGTCGCCAACACAAGGCGAATTAACTAAACGGTTACAAAGAAAGTATGGAATGAAAATAAAGATAACAATAGTAAAACTCCCTATATGAGATTTTTGAAGATGAGGATGAAGGATCGCTGTAGTATGAGCGAGGTAGAAGCGATCGTCCTTCGAATGTAGCGTGACGTAGTCCTCCTCCAGAATTCTCCTTAAGCTTTTCGTGGGAGATCCATCTTCGGCAGCATAACAGCACTGGAGTTGTGGCACAAGCAACCTATCTGGAATCTCTAACCAAAATGAGAGAGAGCCCACCATTTTATAGAACTTGGAGCTAGCGCCTGCGGTAGTGGCTAGCGCCTGCGGTAGCGTTCGTGTGGAGCGGTTGCGCAACCGTCGGCGGCGTGGCGCTATGCACGAACTGGAGATAGCGCCTGGCGGTAGCGATAGCGCTGGCGGTAGCGATAGCGGTAGCGGTTACGAAACCGTCTCGTGCACGAACTCGAGATAACGCCTGGCGGTAGTGATAGCGCTGGCGGTAGTGCTGGCGGTAGCGGTAGCGCTAGCAGTAGCGCTGGCGTTAGCGATAGCGCCGGCGGTAGCGCTGCTCCTTTCAAATGATTGTTCCAAGCTGCTTTATACCTGTGGAGTATTACACCTATAGTTCCTGCACACTATAAACACACGACAAGCAATATCAAATACAATATGGGATTTGTTATTCTCAAACAAAGGGATGTGACACACATGTCCAACAATCTCCCCCTTTTGATAATAACAAATCCTCTAAGCAAGAAATCAGCAATATTGTTTATAGATAAGATAAGCAAGATAAAAGTGCAACTATAGTAAATGATATGCATGATAATGTGCATACTCCCCTATCTTAATGCTCCCCCTACATAAATGCAATTTATGTGTTACTCCCCCTAAATGATAGATTTAGATTTCATGAATTAGTCTCCCCTTATTTATCTATATTTCTCATATATAGATTTCTTCAATTAATCTCCCCCTTTTGGTATTATCAAAAGAAGGTGGGGTGAGGGTAGTAAGGAGGCATTAATATATCATGATCGAGCTTTTCGAAATATAAATAATGATAAAGAGTTTAAGCATAGCATATACACGAGATTTCAAATATAGATAAGAGTTGTAAGCAAGCGGAAGATTATAATAAACATCTTTTTGTAAGCATGAAAAGCATAAGTAGAAATATGAGTTTTAGTTCAAATTTGAAAGATGTTTTAATCTTTTTGAAATCTCAAAGTTTTTTTTATAAAAATACCAAGCATGATATGAACATATCAAAGAGAGATTATACTACAATGTTACTTAATTCTAAGTTCAAGAAATACCAAAACATTGTAGAGATCATGCTAGGTTATCTAGTGCATTTTTATATAAAGAGTAGTATAGATAAAGCATTAGAATCCAATACTCATGAGAAGAAGTGTTATGAAAGATAATGATGTGCACATAAGTGTATTTTGGGCAATGTTAACAATTGATTTAAATCACAAAATACAAGACATATGCAAAGTAAAGTGCACAATAAAACACAAGTAAATTACTTTCACACACTTTTAATGCACATAGTTTTTAACAAAGTGGTGTAATAACCAAGGTTTGCACAAGTAACTTTACTATTCTTTCCAAGGTGCTCAACCTCACAATGCTTATGAAGACTTATCAGGAGGTTCAAGTAGTGCTTGGTGGAGTTATATTTGTGTACATATATATAATTTTTGTTCATATTTGTGAGACAACATTCTCCGAATACACTTGTTTTGCAAACCAAAATTTTTAACTTGACCACTTTTCTAAATTTCATAAGTGCAATTCAAATGTAGTGTAGGCAATAAACTTATGCAAGTTTTAATTCATTGTACAAATACAATACACAAGCAAGCATTTTTAGATTTAGACACACATGTTGATTACCAAAATAAGTGAGTGAAATGTATCATTATCAATCATAAAACATTTACTCATACTTAGAGGCATGCTAAGCTTGGTTCTACACATTTTTCAATACAATTGATGCACTTTAAATAGATATATCAAAGCATGATAAGCAAAACAATGTTCGTAGTAATTTGAAGAAATAAGGTTTAACATTGTGAATAATTCTAAATAAGAATTCATACATGCTTGATATTGGCAATAAAGATCATACAGTTTTTTTTTGTTTTATCATTTTTTAAATCAAGTAAAAACAGAAAAATCACAAAAACATATTTTTGTAAGTTTTGAGTTTTGAATTTTTGTAGTAGATTTTTCATAATATGAAGAAAAAAAACATAAATCACAAAAACATATTTTTGTATATTTTTAATTTTGATCTTTTGTAGTTGATTTTTCATAATATAAATAAAACAAAAATAACAAAAGTCAGAAACACAACAAATAAGTAGAAAATATGAACCAACATATTTTTATGGATTTTTAGAAATTTTAAAATTCAGAAAAATCACACACTCACGCTAGCGCGGCAAATAGTACACGATTTTTTAGGAATTTTAAATTTTTGATTATTGATATTGATTAAGTGTCCTTAAAGTAGTTCCATGATGAAATTTCAGAATTTTTGGAGATCTCTAGGTGGATCAAATTTGCATGAAACTTTGGCTTTTCAAATTCTTGTGTTTTACAAAACCATTTAAACATGAAGATATACACTATGAAGACACAAGAGGACATTTTTTTATTAAACAACTCAAAATATGCATGATTAAAGTGATAAGTAAATAAAACGATCATGCAAAGAGTAATATAAGTATGTCCTAAGATTAAAGACTACCCCGACTTAATGTCTACACCCTAGCCCTGTACTAAGTGACGGATGGGCATGAGGAGCTGCACGCATGCCGTAGGTTGGGGTGTTAGTCCCATATGCACACACTAGAGAACACTCAACCTAGCACTCTTTCCCCCCAATGCCTCGCAAGACCCCACTAGAACCCTCCCCGGTTAAGGACAAGACATGTCTTATAGGTTAGGTCTCAAATGTATCCAATCCTACGCCCCCGCTATTGTGAGATATAAAGTCATAGGTGAAATAATCTTTTGGACAACCTATGCTTTTAAATCTATGGGTTGATATAAAAACTATGGGTTTTGTTTAATGTGATGAGTTATATAAATCCGCATAGTTTTTATTTTTACTTTTATGAGATGACGATATGTGATAACTAGCACAATTACTAATATTCAATAACTGACAATGCTAGTATGATGAGTTTTGGGTTAAATGTCATGTCATAAGATTTATACTAATATTGCATGTATTCCAAAATGGAGTTTCAAATTATAGATCTAAAATGTAGTGATGATAAAGTTTGATGTATCTTTATTATTCCAAAGTTGATTCTAGAATCTATATAAATGTGAGATACATGCAATTACTAGCAAAGCAAATCAATACATCAAATAATGAAAAAACAATTATTCATAATTTTTATCATAAGATTCATAATTCCTATTATCGATTTGAGACAAGTCTTGATAGAACATGAATTATGATTTATGATTAATGAGAATTTTTGCATAGAATATATGTTAGATCATCATGATGTATGAGAATTCTAATCCTTCTAGACTTATGATATAGTGATATAGTGATTTTCTTTTGAAAGAACATGATTGATTTGTAAGTCTAGAAAAAAAATGATGATCATCCAATCATATAAAAGATAAAGATCCTATATATAAAGTTTTTTTTTTTGAATTTTTTAAGATTGCTTTCAATAATTAAATTTATTGATCTTTGGTTTTGCATGATAATTTATGATTCATGAAACAATATTCACAAATATTCTAATGATTACTCCATAAACTATGTGGTTGTTGGAATTTTAGTATTCTATATAATTTCAAATCACATAGTTATCATGATATTTTAATAACATTGTAAATGTTATACCTAGCATATAAATTTAAGCATAAACCAAGAAGTGATGCTAGGATGATGAGTTTGAATGCAATGTTATTACATATTATTTAATGGAGATAATGTTGCATGTAATATGAGAAGTTTACTAATTAATTTTCTTTAGACCTATAATGAAATGATTAAACTTTTGATTTGATCTTAATGAAATAAGATGATTCTAAGGTCTAAGTTACATGCAAACAATGGTGACACACATCACACACATAATATCTAAATTAATATATGAAACAATTTTACTTAGGATAGCATGTGATGAAAATAAAATCCATAGGCACAGAAATTTCCGAATCAAGCAAACTAAGATAACTTTTTAAAATGGAGTTAAAATTGGGCAAATTGACAGCACCAAACGAACTCAAATAGGCAAAGCCTAGTTCGCGGTTGGATGGAGATTTTTGTGCTCTTTCCGAAAATATATTAAACGTGAAAATCAGGCGAGCGGATCAAAAGATATGGCTTTTGAAGTTTTGATTTAAAACTCACATTTTTGAAAGATTGAAACATGCGTTTAGATGAATGTTTGTTTTTGATTTTATTTGATAATATTTTTCATTATAAGGGCTATCAAATGCACCAAATAGAAAGGAATCAAAAAACGTTGTGCATTTTAATTTTTAGTATAACCCTTAAATAAACCATTTAAATCCAATCTTTAAAATAGTTTCACTAGTCTTGATAATAATTTCAATATTCAATTTCTAATGATAATTCAAGACAATTAAGGGTAAAGGATTTAAAAGGATATATATAACAATTTAAAAAAAATGATAGGTAGGTCTCTTTTAAAATCATATGACTTTATGTTCAATTTTAATTCAAATTGATTTGATAAACATTAGGCTTAATATGTGAAAGTCATATTTCATAAAATATAGATGGACCATAAGCATTTTGGATCAATAAATACAAAAACAAACAAAAGAAAAAAGAAATAAAGCACATCATGAAGTTGAGTATTGATATTTCATTTTTAATTATTTCTACTTCATGCAAATGAAAGATACTAAATGATAAGAGATTTAGGTATTCAAAGTTGACCATGTGTAATGGTTCCTTTGGGCACCCAAATATGGCGTGATGGCTTTTGAGAAGATAATGATGAATGAGCCTTTTTAATTAATGTTGATATGTCATTTTTCTTATGGGTCTCCATTCATACATTGGTTGTTTATTACTTAAATCCATATAATGATTATGTGAATTGTTTGAAAAATAATTCATTGGAGGTTTATGTTTATTTAAATTATTTTTCAAAATAGCTTGATGTTAATAATCATAATGATTTTTATTATATGGATTGTTTAAAATTTTATAAGAGTGATTGTCTTTCTTTAGAAGTGATTGTTGAAAGAGTGGATTACAATATGTTTTAGAAGATTGATCATTATTTTGATGATTTTTATTTCCACTCTTTCTTATAGACATACTCTTATAATATAAAGGATAATATTTTATATTTTAATTTTCATGAAAAGGAGTTTTTAAATATGAGTCATGATTGAAAATATATTGAGACCTATAATAGTGACTCTTAAGAATTTTATGAGGATCATAATTCTTTTTGAAACCAAACTCCTTTTGATTTAATGTGTGAAAATGGTCCTTTTTAGAAATAATTTTGTAAGTTAATTTATCCTTGTTATTCAAAATCTTATGATGAAATTTATTAGGTAACATTTGAAATTTTTCAACAAAAGATTTTAATTGTTTTAACTTACAAGTTAAAGCATCATTTTCAACTATCAATTTTTCATTATGTTCTTTTGAAACTAAGAGCCCTTTTTCAATTTCCTTGAATTTTTCTTTTAATAAATTACAATTAAGACAAGAAATAGGAATTTCAACTAAAGAGCATGAAAGAGAATTTAACACATCAATATTTGATTCTACATTATCGTTTGCTTTTAAAGATTTATTTTCTAAACGTAATTTGGAATTAGCAATTTTTAACTTTAAAATTTTACGTTTAGCAATTTTAAGCATACGAGAATTAGAAATAGAATTTGTTACAAAAAGAGAAGATTTAGATTTTCTTACCTTGCTATAGTTTCCGTCTTCTCTTTTGCTTGATGTGTTGCCACCAAATGAGTCCAACATTGTGACGTTGTATTTTTCTTCCTCCAAGCATGAATCCTCATCGATTTCTTCTCTTGGATCCATAAGGAATTCCTCGTCGATTTCTTCTCTTGGATCCATAAGGAATTCCTCGTCGATTTCTTCTCTTGGATCTATAAGGAATTCCTCTTGTTCATCATCTGTAGAAGGAAGGCTATAAGTATTCTCAAGAAATTTCCAAACTTCATAAGCAGTAGGAAGTGTATAAATTAGTTTGAAAATATTTTGATGCAATGCACAATATAGACTATTCATTGACTTGGCATTTAAAAATGTTTCATTTTTATTTAAAGTACTTGGGGGTATTTTAATAGTAATATTCCATACTTCCATATCCAAAGACTTAAGAAATTTTTCCATAAGAGATTTCCACCCATTATAATTTTTCCCTTCAAATAAAGGTGGTGCTAAAGATTTTTTATTTTTAAGAAAGTTTTCCCCATAAATAGAAGCGAGATCATGAGACGCCATTATTCCTGGTTTTTAAACCGTTTGGAATAACCTGCGCTCTGATACCACTTGTTGGATCTTACGGCGCCCTTAGAGGGGGGGGGGTGAATAAGGGAATAAAAAATCTTTTTATAATTCTATGGAAATTACTAAATTGTTTTATAATATGAGAAAGGCAAAATAACAATTTAGCTAATTTGTGAGAATATCATAATTTTCATCTTTAGAAATAAGTACTAAATTGTTTTATGATTAAGAGATTAAAAATAAACAATTTAGTTAAAGAGATTGAATTTAAAGCTTTGTAACCAATATATTAAAGATAACGCCAAAGGAGAGAAATCAAGTAAACACAAATAGAGACATGATTGTATTTATATAAAAAGGTGTTTACAAAAATTGATTTCAATATCGCTAGAAATCGGAGGCGTACATATGTAAATAATTTTTCCTTTTCTATACCGACTCGTATCCCCACGAACCGGTTGGCTTTAGCCTATCCTTCCCCGGATAAGGTCTCAAGCCGCTCTAGCCAATCCTTCCCCGGATATGGCCTCGAGCACCCCCTAGATCTAATCACCTAGACCTAGTCGCCAACACAAGGCGAATTTCCCCCTAAGTCCTACCCAGACCTAGTCGCCAACACAAGGCGAATTAACTAAACGGTTACAAAGAAAGTATGGAATGAAAATAAAGATAACAATAGTAAAACTCCCTATATGAGATTTCTGAAGATGAGGATGAAGGATCGTTGTAGTATGAGCGAGGTAGAAGCGATCGTCCTTCGAATGTAGCGTGACGTAGTCCTCCTCCAGAATTCTCCTTAAGCTTTTCGTGGGAGATCCATCTTCGGCAGCATAACAACACTGGAGTTGTGGCACAAGAAACCTCTCTGGAATCTCTAACCAAAACGAGAGAGAGCCCACCATTTTATAGAACTTGGAGCTAGCGCCTGCGGTAGCGTTCGTGTGGAGCGATTGCGCAACCGTCGGCAGCGTGGCGCTGTGCACGAACTGGAGATAGCGTCTGGCGGTAGCGATAGCGATAGCGTTGGCGGTAGCGGTAGCGGTTACGAAACCGTCGCGTGCACGAACTCGAGATAACGCCTGGCGGTAGTGATAGCGCTGGCGGTAGTGCTGGCGGTAGCGGTAGCGCTAGCAGTAGCGCTGGCGTTAGCGATAGCGCCGGCGGTAGCGCTGCTCCTTTCAAATGATTGTTCCAAGCTGCTTTATACCTGTGGGGTATTGCACCTATAGTTCCTGCACACTATAAACACACGACAAGCAATATCAAATACAATATGGGATTTGTTATTCTCAAACAAAGGGATGTGACACACATGTCCAACACTCTCCTCGCCGGCAATCTCGTAGTCCTCGTCGTGATACGAGGAATGAAGCTCGTCGGCCTGGTAACTGGTCGCTGCTTGTGGTTGTTGAGGTCTTTATTCAATACTCGCCACTAATGCCATGTCGCTCCTTTCGCTTTGTAGCTCGCGCCCATACTCCGGTGGGAGCTTTGATTGACGTCATTGGGCTCTCATCTCGCGAGTACCAGGAGAGGGCTACTCGCGCCATCCTGGAGCTGGAGTCGAAGGTGGAGCGCTTGGCGATCAGTGAGCCTCATCGTCGCCTGACCGATCTGGAGGTGCGGGTTGAGCGCTTGGCGATCAACGAGCCTCATCGTCGCTTGACCGAGCTGGAGGCGCGAGTATCCCGGCTGGAAGAGTTTGATACTCGGCTGGTTGGTGCGGAATCTTGCCTTCAATCTGTCAGCGACTTGGAGCGCCGGGTCGCAAGGATTGAACATCGCCAGCAGCTGCATCATGACGAGCTGGTTGGAATGCGCGCGAGCATGAGCTCGATTGGTCGGCTGGCGAGGATCGAGGACCAGCTGCGGTATGGTGAGGATGCAATGACCCTGGCCTTCGAGCATTTCAAGTGGGCTCGCAGCATTGGCTGGGTTGGGCGACATCAACAACCTTCGGATCCCCAGGCGAACCTCCAAGGCCCTCCTTAGATTTTACCTTTTTCTCCTTCGTACTCGAATGGCCGCCATTTGGCGAGTAGTTGTAGTTTGAACTATTTCCATTTATGTAATATTATTTGGCGAGTATTCAAATCTCGCCCTTCATTTCTTGTTTGCTTGTTTGTGATGAATTTTTTCTATCTTTTTCATTCTTGCGAGTAGTGGTTGAATGTCGCGCATATTTGACGATCTTCTTTGTATTCTGATGCAGGTCCTCGCGTGCTAAAGGTCGGCAATCTGACGCGCGTTGTGGATTCGGCGACTTTCTTTTAATACTCGCCACCCCCTTATTCATACTCGCGGCATCGTGCCCGACACGCCAAGGCTTCTCGATCCCTATAAATAGGGGGGTAAGTATTAATTACGCTTTTGGCGATCTTCTTTCATTGACAGTGAGTATCTTCCGATTGTTCCACTTCACGCCCTTTCGATACTCGCTCTTTCCTCTTCTTCTTTCAGGATGACTGACGAGGCGACCATTCGGCGTGCAAACCACACGAAGAACTTTGCGGCGACGATCTTCAAGAAGTCGATTACTCGGCAAAAGAATTTGGACGAGTTCTGCGAGAAGTATTTGTCGTCAGGGTGTCTCTAGGCTTCCTCGCCAAAGCGAGCGACTAAACACCTTCTCGACCACCGATATTGTGTTCCCTATCCGCCAGTTCGAAGTCGGTCTGCGACTATCGTTGTGGACAGAATTCTGTCAGATTCTCCGCTACTTCAAGATAGTCCCAGCCCAGATCAACCCAAATGGCGTGGCGATGATCGTTGGGTTCCTCTGCTTTCTGCGAGAAGAGAGGATCGTCTTCGATCTCTATGTCTTCAGGAGGATCTTTCACTTCATGGAGAAAGGCGAGGGCATCGTATTCTTATGCAGCCACGTCTGCATGCTAGCTGGCACGGCGATCAAGAATCATGGCTGGGGCAAGCGACTAGTCGTCATCACTGGCGACTTTGGAGTCATCCCAAGATCGTCCTTCCAGCCGCCGGAGCGCGTCTTCGTCGTTGCCTATCTGGAGGAGAGCAGGGAGAAGCTACTCGGCTCCTTCCAGAATCGCCGCCTTGACGTGGTCTTCTGGAGGAGGCGAGTAGATGAACTCGCTGAGGTGTTCCCGGGCAAAGGTAATCTTCCGAGCGAGTATCGGTTATACTCGCCCTTTGTCTTCAGCTTGGCGACTAATCGCTTTGTCTTCCGTCTTTTGCCGCTACTCGCATTCTACCATGCGAGCCTCTCCCGATGGTGACAAAGGCGGCGACGTCCACTCAAGGGGATGCGGGGACCTCGGCGCGCGAGGGTGGGGGATCCTCCCTGATTGTCTTTTCGCCGATTGGCGATGAGCCAGAGGTCGCCGACGATGATGCTGGGACTTCGAAGAAGAGGAAGGGCAAGGGCAGGGCCCCTGAGCCCGCGAGGAAGAAGAAACAAGTCGTGCACAAGGACCTGAACGTGAAGGTGGATCCTTCAGAGGCTAGCGATCCCTGCATCCATCCACACTTTAAGGAAGGCATCCATAGCGAGGATGTCTATGGTCGCCCACTGGTGAACTGCTCGGAGAGCGCTCTTGAGGTGACTCTGAGCTCTAACCTCCCCACATGGTCGGAGGATTGGGAGGACAAAGGCGAGGCGTTCGGCGTGACCTTCACCCTCTATTGTCGCGCAGACGCTGAGTCGCTGCAGGAGGTCTCGGCCGAGTATCTGGCCCACCAGAGCTCACGCTCTCTGTTGCGATCCGTCGAGATGAGCCATGCAATGGCGAGGCGCCTGCTCGATTACGAGCAGGTGATCAAGTTGTAGAGCAGGAAGTTCATCTCTTTGGGAGAATAGGCCGCCAAGTGCAAGGAATATGGGGTACTCGCGCGCTGCTTTACTCGCTTCTGAAATACCCGCCTTCTATGCCGACTATCTCACTAATTTTTTCTTCTCATGCTCGCAGGATGCCGAGATAGAGACGGCGAAGAAGGTGTCCTAGCTGGAGAAGGATATGGAGGACACTCGGCTAGCCTTGGAGGCTGCCCATGTTTGTGTTGCCGAGCTGGAAACTCGGCCTGCCGAGCAACAGCCTTCGGAGGCGGCCCCCTCCAGGGTCGACAAGCAGATTAGGATGCACTGCGATAATATGTCGTATATCCGTCGAGAAAGCGCGCGAGAAACCGGGAAGGTCGTCCTGAGTCGGTTGAAAGTTGAAGGTCATTTGAAGTCGGAGGCGATGAACCTGACTGTGGTCGATATCATCCCGGCACTGCTCGCCGAGGAATCCGCCTCCTAGGCGAGTCCCCTCCCCGTCTTCCAGTGATGCCGAGGATGAAGACTCAGAGGATGAGGATGGCGAGGAAGACGTTGATGTTGATGGAGAGGGCGAGGATGAAGATGGAGGCGAGGACGATGTATAGTCTTCAGGGGCTCTTTTTTGATGGCTCAAGGGCATGTAAAGAATTTTTTGAAGATGTAATTCAAACACGTAAATGAAATGAAGACGGATTTTTTTTGCTCGCCTTTTTCTTCTATACTCGCTTTCAGGCTTGTAGGTCGATTAGGCTCTTAGGCTCGAGGCGAGGTTGAGTGCTCGCTATGCTCCTAGGCTCGAGGCGAGGTTGAGTGCTCGCTACTGCGGTTCGTGCGACCTCGGGAGATACTCGCTGCAGTTGACGATCATACCTTACTCGCACGTGACTACGTGCTCATACTCGCACCTGCATACTCGCACATACATACTTGCACCTGCATGCTCGCCTCCTTCAGAATATTGGATAGGGTTGATCTGTGGAGGATACTTGGAGGGGGTCCTGAGGGACATACGCTCTCAAGGCCCTTTCTTGTACATGGTGAAGAGTTTGTTAAAACGTCGCAACATCAGTAGTAGAGATGTGAAGAAGAGAGGTAGGGAATGACTGTCGGGCAGGTCCTAGGGGACTCACTGTCCTGAGGCCTCCATCCTACTTGGACGTTGGATGGTGATGAAGAACGACGTCAAGTAGGGAATGACAGTCGGGCATGTCCAAGGGGACACACCATCCTGAGGCCTCCATCCTACCTGGATGTTGAGTGCTGATGAAGGACATGTCAAGTAGGGAATGACATTCAGGCAGGTCCTAGGGGACAAACCATCTCGAGGCCTCCATCCTACTTGGATGCTGAGTGTTGATGAAGGACGACGTCAAGTAGGGAATGATAGTCGGGCAGGTCCTAGGGGACACACCGTCCCGAGGCCTCCATCCTACTTGGATGTTAAGTGTTGATGAAGTACAACGTCAAGTAGGGAATGATAGTCAGGCAGGTCCTAGGGGACGCACCATCCCGAGGCCTCCATCCTACTTGGATGTTGAGTGCTTCATCTCTTGGTCAGTTGGATCAATCGTCCCTTCCTCAAGTTGGGAATTCGGTGTCCAGGCTTGCCCCTGATAATCTCTCCAGTCGAATGAGAAGTGCAATCGGAGGGTAACTATGGCCAACGTGCAAGGGGGAGCTGACCTCGATCGTCAATGCAGAGGCATGGTCTTAAGAGGACGCGCAACTGAGGCACCATCTCATCATCCGTTCTAGGTTTTTACTAGGGTCAAGTCGGAGGCTCATTTTCCAACTTGCAGTGTTGAATGCTGATGAAAAGATCAACAGGTAGGGAATGACAGTCGGGCAGGTCCTAGGGGACACACCATCCTGAGGTCTCCATCCTACTCGGATGTTGAATGCTGACGAAGAACGACGTCAAGTAGGGAATGACAGTCGGGCAGGTCCTAGGGCACACAACATCCCGAGGCCTCTATCCAACTTGAATGCTGAGTGTGGATCAAACCTGTTTCCTACGGCTCAACAATTAGCGGGGAGTTAAGCACACTAACTCACATGATTGGACGAAATAATCAGAAACGAAACGTTTTGTTGCAAGCTTTTAGCTCTCGAGGGAACACGACGCCTTCATTCAAGGGTTCCCTGATCGGTTAAGTCGATCATCGCTTTATCGAATTGGGAGGTCAGCGTCCAGACTTCTTCCTAATAATCTCTCCAGTTGGATAAGAAGTGCAGTCGGAGGGTAGTCAATACAGAGGCTTGGTCTTAAGAGGATGCGCAACCGAGGCACTGTCCCATCATCCGTTCTGGGTTTTACGAGAATTAAGTCAGAGGCTCGTTTCCCAACCTAGCGTGGAGATCGACTTCACCTGCTTTTTTCCTTTCTTTTGAAAACATTTACTGAGATATAAAAAGAACTACTTTCATCCCATGTTTCAAGGAGGTGAGAAATTTATTTATATAAAAAAATTACAGAAGAGAGACATACACCCTCCCGCTCAGGGGTAAAACCTTTTTAGGTCGTCGCCGCTCCAG
Organism: Dactylorhiza incarnata; assembly: GCA_033032865.1. Taxonomy (NCBI): domain Eukaryota; kingdom Viridiplantae; phylum Streptophyta; class Magnoliopsida; order Asparagales; family Orchidaceae; genus Dactylorhiza; species Dactylorhiza incarnata. The sequence continues at coordinate 1,658,799 of JAWHQI010000261.1, forward strand.
GTGTTCCCTAGTAGCTCCCCTTCGTGATTCTGCAGGTGATATCCTCCTGTCATAAGTGACTTATGGACGATGAAGGGCCCCACCTAACTCGGGTTGAGCTTTCCAACGGCCGCTGATCTTCCCGTCGCGTCCACCTTCTTCAGGACGAGATCACCTTCTTGGAAATGCTTGAGGCAGACGTTCTTGTCGAAGTATCTCGTCATTCGACGCTTGATTTATTCCTACCTAGTTGAGGCCAGGTCTCGAAGTTCTTCGATGTAGTCGAGAGATAACTTCTAAGCTTCCTCATTCTCTAACGCCATTCTACGTCTCTGTCTTCGACTACAAACACTCTAGGACTTCTGACTTCGAACTTTACGGGGATGAGAGTTTCGGACCCGTGAGAGAGTTTGAACGGCATTTCCCCTGTGGTTGAGCTAGGAGTGGTCCTCAAAGCCCACAAGACCGAAGGGAGCTGCTCCGCTCAATTACCTCTTAGGTTCTCCACTTTCTTCCTCAAGAGGTTGATGATTTGCTTATTGGCGGCCTCCACTTGCCCATTGATCCTAGTATGGTGCACTGAAGCGAACCGAAGATCAGTTCCAAGCTGCCTGCAAAAATCTTCCAGCTCAAAGCTGGCAAACTGAGGACCGTTGTTGGTGACGATGGAAAGCAGAATCCCAAATCTGCAGACGATCTCCCACCAGATGAAGTTCTTCACGACTTGAGAGGTGGTCATGGCCAGAGCTTTGTCCTCGATCCACTTGGAGAAATAGTCGATCATGACGAGAACGAACTTCCTTTGGCCACTAGCTTGGGGGAAAGGGCTTATCAGGTCCATCCCCCAGATGGCGAATGGCCACGGGGCGGTGATCGAACGAAGTTGCTGGGTCGGCTGCAACTAAAGGGGGGCGAAAAGCTGGCACTTCTGGCATTTCTTCGAGAAGACCTCCGCATCCTTCCGGATAGTAGGCCAGAAGTAACCATGGCTCAGGATCCTCTGCTCCAAAGTGCGAGTCCCAGAATGACTTCCACACTCTCCCGAGTGGATCTCTTCCAGCACTCACGGTACTTCTACTTCCGAGACGCATCTGGCCAAAGGACCCGAGATGGTCTGACAATACAGCTCCACATCCTACAATAAGTAGTGCGCCGCTTTGTATCGAAACTTCCTTTGATCCCCGACATCTGTCGGGAGCTGGACGGTGGCTAGGAACACTACGAATGGATCCATTTAGGAAGGGCGTTGCTCGATCTCCATCATCTCCCCTTCTTCGATGGATGGTCGGAACAACTCCGTGGTAGTCCCTCCAGCCCTCGGCCCATACTTGGCCAAACGATCCGCCGCCGTGTTTTCCTCTCTCGGTACGTGCTCGACGAAGAAGGATTGGAAGCCTCCAATCAATCCTTTTACTTTGACTAATTACTTTTGAAGGACGACACCACGCACTTCGAACTCTCCTCGAATCTGTGACATGAACACCATCGAATAAGTGAAAGCCCTGATATCCTGAATGCCCAACTCCTTGGCGAGGCACAATCCTGCCACTATGGCCTCATACTCCGCTTGATTGTTCGTGACGGGGAAGAGGATCTCGACTGCTTGCTCGATCCTAGTTCCTTGTGGGATGACAAGCACAATGCCTACTCCCACAGAGCTTTTGCCCGAAGCTCTGTCCACGAACATCTTCCAGCTAAGAAATCCGCTACCCGCCTGCGCTTTGATCGCCACCCGGGGAGAGAAGGAAATGTCGAACTCACTGAGTTCTACCGGACATTTCGCGAGCCTTCCGGAATGCTCCACTCCTTCCAGAACACTTCGGAGGGGGTGATCAGTCACGACTCGGATGGAGTGAGCTTGAAAATAATTTCGAAGCTTCTGTGCTGACACCACCAGGGAAGCTTCTCCATGATTGGATATCGAAGCTCCGCATTATTCTTCACCCGACTAACATAGTAAATCGGTAGCTGCTTCTTCCCTTCCTATCGGACTAGCACGAAACTTACTGCTTCTGATCCTACTCCTAAGTAGATGAGTAGGTCTTCGCCTTCCTTCGGGCTATAAAGGAGAGGTGTCTGGGTCAACTGCTCCTTCAGCTTCTCGAACGCCTTCTCACATTCTTCGGACCACTCAAAATCTTCATTTTTCCGGAGCGTCTTGAAGAATGGAGAACACTTCTCCCCTACCTTTGATAGGAAGTGGCCAAGACCTGTCAGCCTTCCAGTCAACCTTTGCACCCCTTTCGCAGTCTTCAGCGAGGTCATCTCTAGGATTGCCTTAACCTTATCAGGGTTAGGCTTTACTCCCTCTGGGGTGAGGAGATGCCCAACAAACTTCCCCCTTCTTGCCCCGAACACGCACTTTGCCAGGTTGAGCCTCATCTTGAATCTTTGAAGCATTGCAAAGGTCTCCACCAGATCAGCCACATGCTCATGGATGCTCTTGCTTTTGATCAAGAGGTCGTCCACATACACTTCCAGGTTCCTCCCTTTTTGATCCTTGAAAACATGGTCCATCATCCACTGGTAGGTAGCTCCTGCATTCTTTAACCCGAAGGGCATCATCTTGTAGTTGTAGCAGCCATCACTAGTGATGAAGGAGACATCGCGACAATCGGGGGAATGCATCTGGATCTGGTGGTATCCTGAAAACGCATCAAGAAAGCTCATCACAGAAAACCGACAGCTGAGTCAACCATTGCGTCGATTCGAGGCAGAGGATAACAATCCTTCGGGCAGCTTTTATTCATCAAAGAAAAATCTACACACATCCTCCAGCTGCCCCCAGCTTTCTTTACCATTACAACATTCGAGACCCAGCATGGGTACTAGATCTCTGACACAAAGCATGCCTCCAGCATCTTCCTTACTTCTTCCCGGATGGGTACGACCAACATCGTGGCACTTTACCTCTTCTTCTGATGAACGGGCTTTGTCGAGGGGTCAAGATTGAGGCGATGGCAGACAACCTCATGATCGATCCCCGGCATCTACACACATCCTCCAGCTGCCCCAAGCTTTCTTTACCATTACAACATTCGAGACCCAGCATGGGTACTAGATCTCTGACACAAAGCATGCCTCCAGCATCTTCCTTACTTCTTCCCGGATGGGTACGACCAACATCGTGGCACTTTACCTCTTCTTCTGATGAACGGGCTTTGTCGAGGGGTCAAGATTGAGGCGATGGCAGACAACCTCATGATCGATCCCCGGCATCTCAGCAGCACTCTAGGAAAAGATGCCAACGTTCCCTTGCAGACACGCCGCCATCTCGATCTTCTCGCTGATCTTCAGCGATCCTCCAATCTTCAGCAACCCAGGTACTCCTACCTCGGAGAGTACCTCAATTTCTTCCACCTTTTCGGCCACTTCCATCCTGGCCACGCCTCCCAGCATTCTTCAAACTCCTCTGCGTCGGCCATCCAGCTGATGGTACTGACCACGCTGAGGTAGCACTCCCGAGCGGCTCTTGGATCACTCCTGATCCTCACCTAAACGTCTCCTTGACAGTACTTTAAGCACTGATGGTAGGAAGACGAAACGGCTTTGAAGAAATTGATAAGCGGCCTTCCGAAGATAGCCTTGTAGCAGCTCGGGGCGTCGACGATGACGAACTGGCACTTGAGGGAGGTGCCACCGAGTGTTACAAGGAGATCTAATTCTCCCTCCACCTCCTTCTTCTCTCCTGAGAAGCCAAATAGGGGACCATCCAATGTCGTCACTCTCTCTACTCTGACGCCCAGCCCGTCGAACGTCTTCTTGAAGACAACGTTCACGGAACTACCGTTATCGATCAGAATCCGATCAACGGTGAAGTCCTCCACTGCTGCTTGGATCACGAGTGCATCATGGAAGGGATTCTCATTCCCTATCATGTCCTCCTCCGAGAAAGTGATCTCCTCCAACGGGGGCGGTGCTTGTGAGGTCGAGGCGACGCTCCTTCGGTAGATCTGATGGATACTACCCTTGTGGGAAGCTCCCAGCCCTGCTCCCCCGTGGATCACTCTGACAGCCGCTCCTACTCCTCCTCCATTACCTTGGACAACCTCTCCTCGACCTCCTAGGTCGATTCGGTCTTCATTCCTCCTTCGAGCAACGTCTTGCACCGCTGGTTGCTCGATAGGGGCTTCTAGCCTCTGTGGCTCTCCTCCTGCTTCTCTGACAGCTACTCTTCTCCGGGCTTCCCAAAAATCTGGGCAAGCCATCGTACCATGGCCTGCCACCTGATACAGCTCGTAGTAGAGGGGGATCTCCTCTGCCTGTAGTATCCTCCTCTGAGCTCTCTGGGCTGGCTTGTTGCCATGGAGGCCAATAGTCAGCGCTTCCTCCCTTCTCTCTCGATGCTTATCCTGCTGGTTGAAATTTCTTCTCTCAGGAGAACGCCCCCCTCCATGGCCTTGACGTCGAGGCTAACCCGCTGGCCTCCATGGAGGCCTATTAATGGGGATCTGAAAGCGCCTCTCCTCTTCCTGACGCTCCGGATCCATTGCGGGCCTCCTCTCTTCTTGCCTCACCGGCTCCGCCCTCTTGGGCTCTTATCTCCTCCTCTCTTCTGGCCTCTTCCTTTCCTGCCTTCGGGGCTCCTCCTGCCTCCTAGGAACGGGGACCTTCTTCTCTTCCTCCTCCTCCCTGGTCAGCTTGGTGAGCCTGGTCAGGAAGTCGCGGTTAGAGGCCTCCCACTGCACAAACTTATTAGCTCTTTCGATGAGCTCTTCGTAGGACATGGGGAGATCCCGGCTGATCTCCAACTTGAAGAGACCTTCTCTCAGACCATACGTCAGGGGAAGCTGCAGGGTGAAGCCATCCATCTCCTGATGTCCAACACATTCTCCTAAAAGCGATCGATGTAGTGCCCCAACATCTCCTTTACTCCTTGCACCAAATAGAAGAGGGTTATTGCCTCCTTCTTCCTCTTCTTGGTCGTGGCGAATCGCATCATCACTCCTCGGCGCAGGTCTTCGAAGTAGTAAATGGAACCTGCTGCCAGCTGGTGAAACCAGTCTCTGGCTTTCCCTTGGAAGGTGATGGCAAAGAGTCTGCACTTGAAAGCGTCTGACATGGTTCGGAGTGAGACTACATCCTCGAACCACTGGAGGTGTCGGACGGGATCATCCCTTCCGGAATAATAACTCATCACGGGCTCCTGGAACCCCTTCGACACTTGGGCAGCAAAGATCTCCTCACATAGTGGGCTCCTCCAACCTGCCTGGCAATGATCCTCCACCTGGCGAGCAACTCCCTCATACTCTCCATACGGCCGAGCATCTCAAAATCTTGCCTGCTCATCCACCTCGCGGAAGCAAATTCCTTGCGAGGGCTGCTGATAGAACTGCGGCCTTATTGGTCGCTCCAGCTCTTCCTCCACATGCTGCTTTCCTGCTCGCTGAACGACACCACCATCTGGAGAGTTTGTCGTGCCCTCCGTGCGAGGAAGGAGCACTGCTCGCATGGTGTCTTCCATACGCTACGAGAAGACTTCAAAGTCTGCTCGCGTCACAAACTCCCTCGCTCCTACCGAGTTACCAACAGCTCCTTCATGGCCGCCGACTTCGGCCATCTCACCTTCTTACTGGATTTTCTTCCTCTGACTACGATCCACGCTCACCGCACCAAAGTGTTGAAGCCAGGAAAATCCCGACTCCAAAATTCGGATCAATGCAGCCGGAGGCAACTCGCCCAGCGGTCCAACGAGACGACTTGGCTGGCAATGATGAAGGAACTAGAACAGCAGCAACTACAGGACCCCAGGCGTTGCGGCAGGGAGGTCCCACCACGTACCCAGAAGATCAGACGAGACTTCTCCTCCACAACCAAGAATGGTCGAGCAGGGTACGAGGAAGGCACCAACTTGGCGATAAATAAGAGGGTGACGGCCAAGGGGGGATGGGTCCAAGAGTTCGAAATTTGGGTTTCGAAAGCTCAGCCAAAGGTTCCAGTCCAAGTACCCATGGGGTCCTATTTATAAGGAAAACCAAAGGGGAGCGGGGGCTTTTTATAGCCTAGCCCTGCCCGGTGACTATGCGACATTGAGGCGACCTCGCTTGCAGATAGACGAGTATCACCTATGGTCGCCCACCTTTTAGCGAGTATGAGGGCTACTCGCGTGAGTTTTCCCATACTCGCTTAGGCCTCCTGCTCCTCCTGCTGGTTGAACTGTCTTGGATCTTTGACTTTTGGCTTCTGCTTTGACCTCTTTGACTTTGACCTCTGCCTACGTGGCTTTGAAAGGGTCCCACCCTCGGAGAATAAGGGTTGTACACATACATATATACACACATATACATACATATATACATACATATATATACATATACAAATATATATACATACATATATATACATATATATACATGATGTGCACTCATAGATTTTGACGGGGTCTCATCTATTATGTAGAGAAATTCGGGCTGCGATTAGAAAAAAACCTCACTCCACTAAGAAAATGGGGTCATGGATGAGAAAGTAGGTGCAACCAATAGAAAGTCAAACCCACTATCTCTGCAGCGAACCGCGCACGTAACTGCCATGAGAACACGCAATCCTGTACGTACGTCCGCGAGCAACCGTGCGCATCCACGCACGGAGGTACTGCCCGCAACCGCCAGGATAACCGCGTGCGGCAACGCACGGTAGTGCCGCACACGATGGTGTTGTGTGCGCTACTACGCGCGGCACGCATTACCGCGCGCGGCACGCGCGCACTACCACGCGGCACGCAGTACCGTGCATGGCAGTGTCGCGCGGCATACGCAGTACCGTGTGCGCTGCCGTGCATGCTACCGTGAGTGGCTTGCGCAGAACCACGCGCACTGTCACGTGTGACCTGCGCGGTACTGCGCGCTACCGCGCGCGACATGCAAAGTACCGCGCACGGCATGCGCGGTACCAGCCGATCTCCCTCACCGCGTGGCACGCCCGCCGCCCCCTTTGCGTCGTCCTCGCACGGCTCCGATCGTGTTTCACAGCGTTCCCGCTCTGTGCTCGATGCACACTTAGCAGCGCTAAGTTCGTAATGTGCTCTTGATCCGCGTGAACTTGAACATTGCAAAGTTCATAGTGCGCGTCATTGTTAACTCCACTTTTCTTCGTGAGATTACAGGATTTGCACATTGCTATCAGGATCGTCAACGAAGTTTCCCGAACTGCCCAACTTGCATGGACTGCCTGAAGGGCGAGACAGTCATTTCCAAAAAATGGTGATGCATGTGCTCCGAATCGGCAAACGTGATTCGCCCGTCAGGTGGTTACGATGGTTACGATGGTGAAATTACTGAGTTCCCCCAGCTAAGCCTGTAAAAGGGACCCTAAATCCTCATTTGAGGGGATCGGGCGACATTCTGTACCCGAGAGAGCTTTCTGAAGAATTCCTTCAGAGATCTCCTTCGCGACTCGAAGATCTCCTTCAGTGTTTGAAGATCTCCTTCAGAGTTTGAAGATCTCTTTCGTCGCTTGAATATCTCCATCGGACCTCGAAGACCTCCTGCTTTAACAAAATACTTAGTTATTTCTGAGAGATTGTCTGTCACCCTCAGAGACTTTCCTTCAACTGCAACTGTAATGGGAATGGCATGTCGTTCTCGATTCTCGCAACTTTACTTGTAACACTTCAACACTTAGTGAAATTTGGCAGACGTTGATCCGGCCACGTGGTTTTTTACCCTTTTCAGGTTTTCCACGCTAAAAATGTTCTCTTCTCATCTGTCTGTTCTCTCGTTGACTGTCTGTACGCTCGGCTCACTCTCGGGCTAAGACGTTTCAACTCGCCCGGTCTGAAAGAGCATCGAGCGACCCGCAACAGTTTTGCACCGTCCGTGGGAACATTGTTCGACCCAAACTCTACAAAGACTTTTCGAAGAGAGTATTTGCTCCGTAGCAATACTCGTGACTAACAACAATGACAAGAAGAAGTGCTCGCACCACCGATGGTTCAATCCCAGAAGGACGCGTCGATCTAGCTCCCTCTCATTCGCTTATCAACGTACCTCTCACAGAAGAGGCAGTGGTTGCGCCTGCATCAGCACTTGAAGGACGCGTGCGGCAAATGGAGGAACGACAAACTGAGATGCTTACTCTCATGAGAAATTTGGGAGCTCCCCGAGCTCCCGTTCAACCACCAGCGTTGAACAATCCGCCTCCCCCGGCTCCAAATCATGCTCTGAACGAGGAGGCCGCTCGGGAGGAAGACGTCTCGGAAGAGCTCTCTGATACCACAAGCTCCACTCATCCTGCTCGGCCGGCCCGAGGACCGGAAGCTGATCACCATCATCAACATCGGGAAAGAGCTGGCCCTGGGCCAGTCATAGGAAGAACCACTCGATAACATGACTCCCCACTATCGCCTCAGGTCTTGGCCCATCCAGTTCCGAATGGTTTCAAGCTTCCCAACATCGAAACATTTGATGGGATGGACGATCCCTTGGAACACGTCAATCACTTCGCTACCCTCATGAGACTCTACAGCGCTCCAGATCAGCTCCACTCTCAAGTGTTTCTAGCAACCCTGAAAGGGCAAGCCCGCGCTTGGTTCCATTCTCTGCAAGATGGAACAATCGATAGCTTCGCGGAATTGGTGCAACAATTCATAGACCAATTCATCGCGAACCGCAAAACCGTCCGGGACCCCTCCCACCTTTCAGGAATATGCCAGTGCGAGGGAGAGACCCTCAAGGACTTCTTCCACCGCTTCACCACTGAGGCACAACAAATTTTAGGGGTGGACCCCGAGCATCTACGAGGAGTTTTTCTTGGAGGGCTCCGCCCCGGTGGCTTCTACTCCGAACTGATGCGGGAAACTGTGCCTAGCTAACCAGACCTCGTTCCAGATAGTAGTAGATGAGGCAATTGAAGCGCACCGCCGGCAGTTCGAGAGGAGCTCGAAGAGGAAGAAAGAGGAGCCGCTGCCGCAGATAATTCCCAAAAAGAACCACAAGCACCACGAGAACCCCAGCCAAGACCGAGGATCTCGCCAGCATCAGGACTACACTCCCCTGAACACTACCAGGACTAACGTCCTCCTCGCCATCTGTGATAGCAACGCGCTCCGCAGGCCCTAACCGCTTGTGTCGAGCAGAGGAAACCAGATGCAATATTGCGACTTCCATCACGGGCATGGACATGATACTGAAGGTTGCAAGCGGTTGAAGGAGGAAATCGAGCGTCTTGTCCAACAAGGCGTCCTTGGAAGGTTTTTACTAAACCAAGTCCCGAACCAGCACGGACCATAGGCTGACAATCTAGTAGAGGACAACGTCGTACCCCGATGCGGATGAGCGAGAGGTACTGGGCAGGGTAACTTCCCCCTAAGTAGAGCGCGCACAGCCCGCGTCTCATCTATCTGCAATTTCTATTAACTACTTCTTCCAGTTTTCTTCTTTTAAAAATAGTAAGTCGCAAGATTGTACTTGTGCGCGTGTATTCATTGTGTATTTAAAATTACTACAGCTATTTTTCGGCTCTATCAGCGATATGAATCATTTAAAGTAAGGCTACAAAAGTCAAGGCCATGATCTTCGGTACTAACTCCTAGCAGCAAACTCGCCAACGTGGTGAAAAGAATAGGCCTCTCCCAAGTGGGGGATAAGCGTCAAGTACGACAATCTTAACTAGGTCTGCCCAAAAGATCACCTCGCCTCAGCGCCGCTTGGGCACCTGGCCTCAGCGCTGCTTGGGCACCTCGCCTCAGCGCTGCTTGGGCACCTGGCCTCAGCGCTGCTTGGGCACCTAGCTTTCTGAAGAATTCCTTCAGAGATCTCGTTCGCGACTCGAAGATCTCCTTCAGTTTTCGAAGATCTCCTTCAGAGTTTGAAGATCTAATTCGCGACTCGAAGATCTCCTTCGTCGCTTGAAGATCTCCTTCATTCAGACCTCGAAGATCTCCTGCTTCAACAAAATACTTCGTTTTTCTGAGAGGTGGTCTGTCACCCTCAGAGACTTTCCTTCAACTGCAACTGTAACAGGAACGGCATGTGGCTCTCGATTCTCACAACTTTACTTGTAACACTCCAACACTTAGTGAAATTTGGTCGGCGCTGATCCGGCCACGTTGTTTTTTACCCTTTCCGGGTTTTCCACGCTAAAAATATTCTCCTGCCATCTGTTTGTTCTCTCTGTGACTATTTGCGCGCTCGGCTCACTCTCGGGCTTAGACGGTTCAACTCGCCCGATTTAAAAGAGCGTCGAGCGACCCGCAACAATATATATATATATATATATATATATATGGGGATGGAGAATATACATGTTGAAACCGATTTCTCGGTCTCCTGTGGAGCTCGGGGCCCTCAACGAGATGAGGGGCGACCAACCCTTACTCCTCCCAAGGGAGAGCTCTAGGTTGAAGGTTGAGAAACTATGGACTGGACCAAGGGCTTAGTGGGGAGGTCCCGCCACATACCCGGAAGCCCCTTAGGAACTTCCCCTCCCAAGCCACTACTAAGATTGGGCACCACTGGGGTTCTCCTCACCCCCTAGAGAGACTTGGGGAGGGAGAGAGAGGGAGAGAGCTAGCCTAGAAGGATCTCTCCAAATGGTGCCCCCTTGGTCCTGTTTATAGGATTTCTGGATTTGGGCGGCAAATAACCAAACTCTGCCTGCGAAGTTACCAAAATGCCCTCGGAAATGGCTGTGGATAGCCAAATCCCGTTGTTCCACGACGCTAAACGCAGACCGACCCCTCCCCCCAGAACTGGGCGAGAGGGGGCTCCTAGCTGGTCTCACTCCTCTGTTGGAGCTGGGCGAGACCCAGCTAGGGGCGGCTCCCATGTTGGTCTCGCCCTTCTGCTGGAGCCTGGCGAGACCCAGCTAGGGGCGGCTCCCCTGCTGGTCTCGCTCCTCTGCTGGAGCTGGGCGAGACCCAGCTAGGGGCGGCTCCCCTGCTGGTCTCGCCCTTCTGCTGGAGGTGGGCGAGACCCAGGTAGGGGCGGCTTCCCTGCTGGTCTCGCCCTTCTGCTGGGGGCGCGGGGGGTGAGAGGAGCTCGCCCCCTGGAGGGGATGGGGGCGAGAGGAGCTCGCCCCCTTTGCCTTGGGGCGGGGCGAGATCGGCTAGCGCCCGGCGGTATTGCTACCGCCGGCGCTAGCGACTCGCCCCCTTGGGGCATCGCCCCCCTGCTGCTGGGGCCGCGGGGGCGAGAGGAGCTCGCCCCCCTGGAGGGGATGGGGGCGAGAGGTGCTCGCCCCCCTTGCCTTGGGGTGGGCCGAGATCGGCTAGCGCCCGGCGGTATTGCTACCACCGACGCTAGCGACTCGCCCCCTTGGGGCCTCGCCCCCCTGCTGCTGGGGGCACGGGGGCGAGAGGAGCTCGCCCCCTGGAGGGGATGGGGGCGAGAGGAGCTCTCCCCCCCCCCCTTGCCTTGGGGCGGGGCGAGATCGGCTAGCGCCCGGCGGTATTGCTACCGCCGGCGCTAGCGACTCGCCCCCCCCCCCCCCCCCCCCCCCCGTGGGGCCTCGCCTCCCTGCTGCTGGGGGCGCGGGGGCGAGAGGAGCCTTCCCCCCTTGCCTCGGGCTGGGCGAGCGGGAGGTCTCTATTTCCACCGCTCGCCCTCCTCCTTTCCTGCCCTGGATCATATTTGAAATTGATGTTCCAAAATACCTCTTGTCTCTGTGGACCTACTCGGAGAATTCAGGGTTGTACACAATCCCCGCTCTTTTCGAGCGAGGTACACGCTCGGAAAGAAATGTCCAACCCTGCATATTCGACGAATGTCGCTGGGAATCCGGCTAACGGTGCTATCTCGGAAAAACATATAGCCTCTCCGAGAGTCCAGCTAGCGATACCACGTTGGGAAAAAACATACAGCCATCCTGAGTGGTCTTCCAACCCTGTCGGCTAGCGAGAGCCCGACTAGCGAGACCACGTTGGGAAAAAACATACAGCCATCCTGAGTGGTCTTCCAACCCTGCCGGCTAGCGAGAGCCTGGTCAGCGGAACCATCCGAGGCATTCCAGCACCAAACATATACCACCTTGCCAGCCTCTCCAGAGATCAACCTGAACCCCCTGTCTAGTGAGAGCCCGGGAGCGGAATCGATATGGGGCATTCCGGCATAAAAACTTGTCATCTTGCCAGCCTCTCCAGAGATCAACCTAAACCCCTCGTCTAGTGAGAGCCCGGGAGCGGAATCGAGGGCATTCCAGCATAAAAACTTGTCATCTTTCCAGCCTCTCCAGAGATCAACCTGAACCCCCCGTCTAGTGAGAGCCCGGGAGCGGAATCGATCTGGGGCATTCCAGCATAAAAACTTGTCATCTTGCCAGCCTCTCCAGAGATCAACCTGAACCCCCCCCCCCCCCCCCCCCCCCCCCCCCCCCCCCGTCTAGTGAGAGCCCGGGAGCGGAATCGATCTGGGCCATTCCAGCATAAAAACTTGTCATCTTGTCAGCCTCTCCAGAGATCAACCTGAACCCCCCGTCTAGTGAGAGCCCGGGAGCGGAATCGATCTGGGGCATTCCAGCATAAAAACTTGTCATATTGTCAGCCTCTCCAGAGATCAACCTGAACCCCCCGTCTAGTAAGAGCCCGGGAGCGGAATCGATCTGGGGCATTCCAGCACCAAACATATACAACCTGGCCAGTTATAATATTGTATGCAAGAAAAAGGAACTAAGTATGAAAACAAACCATCGCACTACGTGGATTTACTAGTACAAGCGTTTTTGGTCGCCACCACTTAGCTCGGGACATCTTCTCTTCGTTTCCAACATCCTAGGTCCTTCCCTCCTCGATCCCCTTCGGTTAGTGTCGTTGTCGCATTGGACCCATTGCCTCCCTTATTTCCAAAAACTCGGGGCAGGTGGATGTCGCGTGACCTTCCTCCTGGTGGAAGTCACAGTAGGATAACTCCACCCTACCCCCTCCTCTTCCTCTTCTTTCTGCTTTCCTGGCTCTCCTCCTTCTTCCCCCACCGATCGCCATAGTTTGCGGAGGCGGTGGAGGGGGTGCCCTTGGTCCCTGCCTCCACCTTGGGAAGTTGGATCTTTTCCTCTTGAAGTTCCCCCCTCCTTGCTCTCGCGAAGTCGACTTGCTGGTCTCTGCGCTCGCCGGGCTATTGGGTAACCGCCACCCGGGGTGGCTTCGCCCACCAACCTTCACTCGACTCCTTCCGGGGTGGGGCGAGTGGGGGCCGGTTGCCTCCCCGCTCCCCCCCTTTGGGGCTGGGCTAGAAGAGGCGGGGCGAGCTGGGAGGGCACCTCCCTCCTGAGCTCGCCCCCTTGAATGTGCGGGGCGAGCTGGGAGGGCGCCTCCCTCCTGAGCTCGCCCCCTTGAAGGGGCAGGGCGATCTGGGAGGGCGCCCCCCTCCTGATCTCGCCCCCTTGAAGGGGCGGGGCGAGCTGGGAGGGCACCCCCCTCCTGAGCTCGCCCCCTTGAAGGGTCGGGGCGAGCTGGGATGGCGCCCCCTCCTGAGCTCGCCCCCTTGAAGGGGCAGGGCGAGCTGGGAGGGCGCCCCCCTCCTGAGCTCGCCCCCTTGAAGGGGCGGGGCGAGCTGGGAGGGCGCCCCCCTCCTGAGCTCGCCCCCTTGAAGGGGCGGGGCGAGCTGGGAGGGCGCCCCCCTCCTGATCTCGCCCCCTTGAAGGGGCGGGGCGAGCTGGGAGGGCACCCCCCTCCTGAGCTCACCCCCTTGAAGGGGCGGGGCGAGCTGGGAGGGCGCCCCCTCCTGAGCTCGCCCCCTTGAAGGGGCGAGGCGAGCTGGGAGGGCACCCCCCTCCTGAGCTCGCCCCCTTGGGGACGGGCGAGTGCGGGTATGGCACCTCCCCACCTCCCCCCCACTGGTACCTCTTTCCTGGACTGCTGGTTGAGAGTTCCCTCGTCCACCTGCTGGGGAGGGATCTCCGGACCATCTCTTCTGCCTCTGACTATCATGGCGAAAGCAACCTGGACGGTCTGTAAGACCTCTTGCTTGAAATTTTCGAACATCTCCAACGTCACCCCAGCCATCGGGGGCTGGCAGTGACTTGGGTCGGATCTTCCTCCGCCTCCGTCCATGGAACTCATCTTGAGGGTTTCTTGAATCGGTCACACTCCACGCTCACAGCACCATAATGTTGAAACTGATTTATCGGTCTCTTGTGGAGCTCGGGGCCCTCAACGAGATCAGGGGCGACCAACCCTTACTCCTCCCAAGGGAGAGCTCTAGGTTGAAACTATGGACTGGACCAAGGGCTTAGTGGGGAGGTCTCGCCACATACCCGGAAGCCCCTTAGGAACTTCCCCTCCCAAGCCACTACTAAGCTTGGGCACAACTGAGGGTTCTCCTCACCCCCTAGAGAGACTTGGGGAGGGAGAGAGAGGGAGAGAGCTAGCCTAGAAGGATCTCTCCAAATGGTGCCCCCTTGGTCCTATTTATAGGATTTCTGGATTTGGGCTGCAAAATAACCAAACTCTGCCTGCGAAGTTACCAAAATGCCCTCGGAAATGGCTGCGGATAGCCAAATCCCGCTGTTCCACGACGCTAAACGCAGACCGACCCCTCCCCCCGGAATTGGGCGAGAGGGGGCTCCTAGCTGGTCTCGCTCCTCTGCTGGAGCTGGGCGAGACCCAGCTAGGGGCGGCTCCCCTGTTGGTCTCGCCCTTCTGCTGGAGCTGGGCGAGACCCAGCTAGGGGCGGCTCCCCTACTGGTCTCGCTCCTCTGCTGGAGCTAGGCGAGACCCAGCTAGGGGCGGCTCCCCTGCTGGTCTCGCCCTTCTGCTGGAGCTGGGCGAGACCCAGCTAGTGGCGGCTTCCCTGCTGGTCTCGCCCTTCTGCTGGGGGCGCGGGGGGGTGAGAGGAGCTCGCCCCCCTGGAGGGGATGGGGGCGAGAGGAGCTCGCCCCCTTGCCTTGGGGCGGGGCGAGATCGGCTAGCGCCCGGCGGTATTGCTACCGCCGGCGCTAGCGACTCGCCCCCCTGGGGCCTCGCCCCCCTGCTGCTGGGGGCGCGGGGGCGAGAAGAGCTCGCCCCCCTGGAGGGGATGGGGGCGAGAGAAGCTCACCCCCCTTGCCTTGGGGCGGGGCGAGATCGGCTAGCGCCCGGCGTTATTGCTACCGCCGGCGCTAGCGACTCGCCCCCCTGCTGCTGGGGGCGCGGGGGAGAGAGGAGCTCGCACCCCTTGCCTTGGGGCGGGGCGAGATCGGCTAGCGCCCGACGGTATTGCTACCCCCCCCCCCCCCCCCGGGGCCTCGCCTCCCTGCTGCTGGGGGCGCGGGGGCGAGAGGAGCTCGCCCCCCTTGCCTCTGGTTGGGCGAGCGGGAGGTCTCTATTTCCACCGCTCGCCCTCCTCCTTTCCTGCCCTGGATCATATTGGAAATTGATGTTCCAAAATACCTCTTGTCTCTGTAGACCTACTCGAAGAATTCAGGGTTGTACAATACACTTGTGCTATAATTGCTGAAATTAGCATGAGTTCAACCAGTACATGAAACTGCACCTGTGTTAATGAAACTACATGTATAGAAAGTAGTTCACCGACACTATTAAATAAATAGGAGAAAAAGAGTTCAACAGATAATAAAATATGAAATTTTCATCAATACACGCACTTTTGCGGGATCGACGAATACAATACACGCGCAGCGGGATCGTCGAATAAACAGGATCGACGAATACAAAGTCGCGCTTGCGCGGGATCGACGAATACAATACACGTGCAGCGGGATCGACGAATACAAAGTCGCGCTTTTGCGGGATCGACGAATACAATACACGCGCAGCGAGATCATCGAATAAACGGGATCGACGAATACAAAGTCGCACTTGTGCGGGATCGACGAATACAAAGTCGCGCTTGCGCGGGATCGACGAATACAATACACGTGCAGCGGGATCGACGAATACAAAGTCGCGCTTTTGCGGGATCGACGAATCAAATACACGCGCAGCGGGATCGCCGAACGAATACAAAGTCGCGCGTGCGCGGGATCGACCAATACAATACACGCGCAGCGGGATCGTCGAATACAAAGTCGCGCTAATTACCTGAAATTAGCGCGCGTGTATTATATATAAATCCTATATATATGTATATATGTATATATATACATATATGTATATATATATGTATATATATACATATATGTATATATATATGTATATATATACATATATGTATATATATATGTATATACATATATATATATGTATATACATATATATATATGTATATATATGTATATACACATATATGTATATATGTATATATATATGTAGATGTATATGTATATGTATATATATATATCTACATATATATGTA